>OY744538.1:10694885-10714885 GCA_963556195.1 Sepiola atlantica
TAGAGAAGCAAAAGTCAAATCATAATTCAATTCAATTGCTCAGAGCAAGGTATATTCCGCAAAAAAGGCAATTTATTCAAGTTAAATTTTCCTTAAGCCAGGCTTTTCAAAGATCAAAATCTTATCATTCACAATAGGTTTCACTTTTCCTAAAAGTTCGCTTTTAGTACACCACTTTATATATATATATATATATTTACAATATTTTTTATGTAATTTTATACCATCTCAATGTTATAAAGGACAGATTAACGTCCTATATATATATATATATATATATATATATATATATATATATATATATATATATAGAATGAATATTATTACATGGACAAACCCCATATCTTTTTACACGAACTTTTTTTTCACCCGTCATTTTCTTAATATTTTTTCAAATGTTGAATTTTGGCTTTTCTATTGCCAACTTATCTATCTGTATAATTTCTCTGATGATAAGATTTCGATCTTTGAAAAGCCTTGGCTTAAGGAAAGAATAATAAACATAATTTTATTACAGAATATACCTTGCATTGAACTATCGAAGTTTGAAATTAATTTGGACATTCGTGCATGCTTATCACTCTTCGTTCATATATATATATATATATATATATATATATATATATATATATATATATATATATATATATATATATATATATATATTTGTTATTGTTCATTTATCTATGGACGTATACGTTTCGTCTCTTTTCAATCGAGACTCATCAGCATAGAAGTATGACTATTCACTACCGGGCACACGATTCGAAACCCTGGATATAAGTATTTTTCAACCCAAATTCAACGTCGTTAACCGATCGGCCAATTCTGAATAGCTTATAAACAATGATAATTTTTAACACATTTTAAGGCGGCAAGACATACAGGCATTTAACTTCTATAAGGGAAGGAATGATGCATATAAAGCAAATGACGTCACGCTGTGTTAGTACTACCATTTACAGTGCTCTACTTTTTTACGAGGAGCTTCAACTATAAATATTTGTTATTGTTTATTTATCTATGGACGTATACGTTTCGTCTCTTTTCAAAAACCAAATAAACATACAAACAAATAAATAAAATAAAATATAATATAAAAAAGTAAACATACACTAATAATTAATTCAACCACATTCTCTTTTTCTTCATTCACCCTTCAAGATATTGATGAAAACAATAACTCAAGTCTTCTCATTTATAATTTTTAAAAAAAACTACTCCTGAGGATGACCAAGAAGGTCGAAAGCGCTAGAGAAATGGCCAAATTACAAACAATCGGCAAAATATTATATGGACTGCCGCCTGAAACCTCAAAGATTGCTTGACGACTCAGGAACCTTAAAAGAAAGTTATGCAAACGCGAAAATTCTGTGCTGTTTAACGAAACATGCTTAAGCAATAACTTGATGCATATATATATATATATATATATATATATATATGATCTATTACACAAAATTTAAAAACTCTAACCTAATAATCAGAAACAACAACACCACTAACTCCCCCTTAAACCAAACCAATGTAGTGTACCTGTTTAAATGTCCATTCGAGGAATGCTTCCCCAAAACCCAAACAGACAAACACAGCACATACATCGGCCACACCACGACAACCCTAACCTCCCGACGTCTTACGTACCACCTGAATCAAACCAGCGCCATAAAGAGACACATCATCACACACAATAAAAATATAAAATCCGCCGAACTTCGGAAAATACTAACCAACAACACTCAAATTATACACAGAAGTAACTGCACTAACCGACTTAAAATATTTGAAGCACTATATATTAGAAAAATGCAACCCACGATAAACAAAATCGCATTTACGACCGGCATTAATGGCCCTTCAGTATTTAACAATTAACACTTAAGGAAAAAATCTATACATATGTAAATCAATAAAACATAAATAAATTAAAGAATGAAGAAGAAAAAAAGCTATCAAAATGGAAGCGGAAAAAAGACCCATATTAGCTAAAATCAACCTCCTGAAGATGAACGAGACGTTCGAAAGCGCTCAAGATTTGACCCAAACCATAACGATGGGTGCTATACTGCACCAGCTTCTTCCACACGATCGTAAAATCGCTCGAAAGGTCAAACGACTAACCAAGAAAATCTCAAAAAAGCAGAACTCCGTAGATTTTAATGAAGCCTGTCTTAATTAATATATATATATATATATATATATATATATATATATATATATATATATATATATATATATATATATATATATATATGATATTTTATAAATAAATGTTAATTATTAATTACCTACAGACATCGATGTTTCATGCTGACGCAATCTTCGGTACAGGAAGTTAATTTTCGGCGGGCGCGAACTCCGATCACAAATCAAGAGCGTTTCCCGTTGGCCACCACAAATTAGCTTAGAATTAAGGAGGAATTTAACTTTTTAAAATGCCAAGTCGGCGGGTATTTTACAACGAGCACCGAATAGTGATCTACAACAACAAACTGTGTTGGATCTCGCAATGAAGCTATTAGCACTGCTTGTTATTAAACTCACTCAGAGTGCCCGGCCTTAGTAAAGGGGGCTTTTAATAATATTTTATAAATAAATATTAATTATTTATTACCTACAGACATCGATGTTTCATGCTTACGCAATCTTCGGTGCAGGAAGTTAATTTCCGACGGTCGGCGGGCGCGAACTCCGATCACAATGCAAGAGCGTTTCCCGTTCGCCACCACAAATTAGCTTAGAATATATATTTATATATATATATATATATATATATATATATATATATAAGGAAATTAACATCTTTGAAGCACGGATTAGAATGTATTAAAGTGAAATATTTTGAAAATCAACAATCGTGCAATTTAAATGAAAAATTCATTTATTTAATTTTTTTTGCAAGCTTTCGTTGTAAAAACAACTTTGTCAGGCGAGACTGTCTTATAGTTTGTTTTTTTTCCTCATTTTGATGGTATTAACCCCGAGGGGTCGAATCACGATATGAGCAGAAAGAGACGTCAAGTTCTTAAGACGTTAGGATAAGTGTAGTCCTGGCGATGTTATGCGCAGATTGGCGCTTTTTAAAGTAAGGAAATTGACAACATCTTTGAAGCACGGATTAGAATGTATTAAAGTGAAATATTTTGAAAATCAACAATCGTGCAATTTAAATGAAAAATTCATTTATTTAATTTTTTTTTTTTTTTTTGCAAGCTTTCGTTGTAGAACAACTTTGTCAGGCGAGACTGTCTTATAGTTTTTTTTTCTTCTTTCCTGCCTCCTCATTTTGATGGTATTAACCCCGAGGGGTCGAATCACGATATATATATATATATATATATATATATATATATATATATATATATATATATATAGAGAGAGAGAGAGAGAGAGAGAGAGAGAGAGAGAGAGAGAGGGGGGGGGGGGTAGAGTTACATTTTTGTAGCTTTAACCTATGAACGATATTATTACAAGATATAAAACAGTCGATAATATAGAAAATATTTATAAGTCTTTCAGTCTCAAGCTTCTAATTTCATGTTTCATCTACAGAATGTTAAAAGACACAAAAACTCTTGGCGCCATATTTTGCAAGTCAGTAAAAATCTTTAGCAATTGTCATAGCAATTTATTCCTATGAATTTATGTTTGTTTTCACACCTAATTTAGATCTTAACAGCGTAATAATCTAATGTTTTGCGTAGGGATCGTCAGTTGTTTGATCCGGAAACTGCTTCGGGGATTAAAAAATAAAACAATCATTTTGTCATGGTTCCTCAGCAGGGTTGATCAAATACCACCTCTATCAAAATGCAATTATTATATTTAATGTTATTTTGTTTTAGAGGATTTTCATGATTTAGAATCTGGGCCACGGTGTATAAGAATATGTATGAATTACTTCAAAAATATGTTTATTTTATAGCGTTTGCAATATATATATATATATATATATATATATATATATATATATATATATATATATATGGGGTAAGGTGCACGATAAGTCATGAAAATGAAATGCCGTGGAAAACAAAAACAAGAGATTTGACCGGTTTCGTTCGTATTAACGAACGTCTTCAGAAAAAGGTTTTTTTTGTTTTATCTCCTGCATTTTAACCTGTTTTCCGTTTGTCTCTTTTTCACACACACACACACACACACACACATATATATATATATATATATATATATATATATATATATATATATATATATATATATATATATATATATACAAACATTGTTAAAAATAACAGAATTCGTCCGTTCAATGAACGTTTCACGAACGTTTTCGATTCTTCGTCGAATCATCCTCAGGTGTCAAAAGCAAATGAACAAAAAAGCTGAAGAGAGAAGAGAATTTTAAAAAAGACGGCGGAGAAACGCGCATAGAACGTTTTTCGCATTGTTCCAGGAAGTCGTTGACGATTTAAATTCAGCAAAGCTGGATGGCATCAAAGAACAAAATCGCATTACGTTAAGCATTTTAAAATGTTACCACTAGTTTCATATGTGATGTTATTAATCTTATGGTTGTGGTTTTATGTAGATAGTTTCCAGTACTTTTTATTTTTTTAAATCGGTTTCGGAATGTATAATTTTGGTGTTATTGACTAGAATTTGTCTTAAATCAGAGGAAGGGCAGTTATGTTTTTGTAGCTGTCCGTAAATTGAGCTAGAGTTTTCAAGTTGCATAGTGAGACGGCGGGATAGGGTTGTGCTTTTAAAACCAATGTAGCTATTAGCTTTATATATATATGCATGTATATTTAGGCAGCATTTTCTCTGTAATACAAATGTTATTGAATATGACAGACAACTTATGTCTGGATTCCTTCTTTTGATCCTTTCCATCTTCCGAATCAGGATCTTTGTTTCGGTGGGGAATTGGCCGATGAATCTCCCATAACTGTAGGTTTCCCAGGCACTGTCATGCCCATCCGGGTCCATCTTTAGTGGAATCAGGTGAAGACAATGGCGTTAGTGCCAACACTACGTATTAATATTAGTACTAACACCATGGTTGTCAATTCGAACGAAGTTTCTTGGACCATTTAGTGAGTGCATTTTAATCAAATGCGACTTTTGCTTTCGAACTTCCGATGCGTTATGATTCAGTTTGAATTTGTAAAACATACGTTTCCGAATTAGTCTACTGTGCACGTTCATCTGTACGGCTTTCAAAACGCCTCGTGTTGAAGCAATGCGCAACGTATCGGCTAACCAACCATACATATACAACCAACGACAGTGGTAGCCTTCTACGGATTGAACTGCTTCAGTCACGCGAAACACACCCTACAAACCAGCACGTGTGCAACACTTTCGACTCACCGTTATATCTACTGCTTTGAGACAGGTGCATAACGTCAACCAATATAGCGATCAACTGTTTATTGAGTATTAAGTTTGTAAAAAGTGATGGAAACCTTTACACGTATTGGGTACGCATGTCTCTCTCTCTCTCTCTCTCTCTCTCTTTCTCTCTTTCTCTCTCTCTCTCTCTTTCTCTCTCTCTCTTTCTCTCTCTATTGCTGTCTATTTGTTCGTTTGTTTTTAGTTTTTTTTAGTTTTTGAATTAGTTTTATTGAATTAGTTTTATGAATTAGTTTTTTTATGAATTAGTTTTTTATTATTTAGTTTTATGAATTAGTTTTATGAATTAGTTTTATGAGTTCGTTTTTTATGAATTAGTTTTATGAATTAGTTTTTTTATGAATTAGTTTTATTGAATTAGTTTTTTATTAATTAGTTTTATGAATTAGTTTTTTTTATTAATTAGTTTATGAATCAGTTTTTTTATGAATTATTTTTATGAATTAGTTTTTGAATTAGTTTTTATGAATTACTTTTATGAATTAGTTTTATGAATTAGTTTTATTGAATTTTTATGAATTAGTTTTTGAATTAGTTTTTATGAATTACTTTTATGAATTACTTTTATGAATTAGTTTTATGAATTAGTTTTATTGAATTTTTATGAATTAGTTTTTGAATTAGTTTTTATGAATTACTTTTATGAATTAGTTTTATGAATTAGTTTTATTGAATTTTTATGAATTAGTTTTTGAATTAGTTTTATGAATTAGTTTTATTGAATTAATTTTTTATTAATTAGTTTTATGAATTACTTTTATGAATTAGTTTTATGAATTAGTTTTATTGAATTTTTATGAATTAGTTTTTTTAATTAGTTTTATGAATTAGTTTTATTGAATTAATTTTTTTATGAATTAGAGTTTTTTAGTCTTTCTATATTTCTGTCTATTTGCTTGTTTTTTTTTTAGTTTTCGTTGACTATAAGCTATTATGCGTAAAAGTAAAAAGTAAAATGGTCGCCCGTAGTCGAGGGCGACCCGAAGGCTCCCTTTTTATTCACTACTATACCGAGGTGTAGGGGAGGGCGTCACATATTTTCCAAGGATTACTCATCCTACCCTTTATTCTATACCTTATAATGCTGAGTACTTAGCAAGACGATATCAAATACCATTTTTGAGTTTTTGGTATGACTTGGCCGAGGATTGAACCCTGGTTTCCCGGCTCATTAGCGAACACTCTTACAATTATACCAAATGGGCTAGTTATTAGACGGAGCGTGAAATTTATTCGGTATTTTTCACTACCGATGCAAATCGCCCCAGAGAAGGAGTCCTTACTTATTTGCCTCCCCACGAGGGAAGAGTTAGACACAAGGTTGGTTGTTTATGTGGGGGATCTCTAGCACCCCAAAAAGGGGCACGTTGGATGGAACAAAAATAAACTGTTCACCAGTCAACAAGGATATCTGTTTTTCGGATCGAGGACAGAACAGATTCTACACTTTGATCTTAGCCCAAAATTGTTTATTATAAAGAGATCCCCGCGGTTTCATGATATCTCAAATGAAACGCCAATATTTTCCTTAGATTTTGACGAGATTTAAACTTGTAGACAAATGACGCCAAATAATACTGGTTTCATCCTCTGCACAATATAAAACTTTTTCTCAGCCGATATCTTCCATCGAGTAAGATCTAGTTTCGTACAGGGGTTCGTCATCGATCCAATAGACGCAGTTGCAGACTACGCGATCTTCTACACCGATCTCAAATCCTCTTGGTCGTATTTTATATAATTACAAACGTAAAATGTGAATGTTTAATATTCTATTTTACGTTTCTAGCTACGCACGTGTTGGGGTCTTTTCTCGAGCCGACACGCACTACGACCTTTGGGGATTAATATGGAGTACTGTTGCCACATCTGGGGAGGTGCCGCTCAGGGCACTCTTTTTTTTTATTCTTTACAGGGTACAAAATCAACTTCACAATCTAGTGGGGGGGGGAATGATCTCTTCTGTTTTCTACAGAAAAGACATTGTTAGGCTTTTCTCTACTCCATCGGTATTTGCATGGAAGGTGCTTGACTGAGCCCTAATCTATTTCGCTTTGTAAAACATTCACAGCGAGAACCCGTCTTACTACCACAACTGCAAAGGATTTTCCTTTCCGTGTGTCTAAAATCAAATAGAAATTTCGATTAAAGGAGTTTTTTTCGAATAACTTCCAATCTGTGGGACACATTATCACGGAACTGTTTCCCTATCGGCTACAACATGGTCGTCTTTAAAACCAATATAAAGAAATACTTGTCATAGACCGTCCTCATAAGTAATTCAATGTTGTCCTTTCCGTATATCATTCACAATCATCTCATTAAATTGTTTATTGTTCAAATCTTAATCTGATTAACTTTAATCCGTGAGTGGCTTTTAGCCTTGATAAGTGATGACTAATTAGTAAAGAAATTCCGTTCAGTGACTTGTGTTCAACTATTCGTCTACAATCAATCGTTGTGAATTGGCATTGGTTGCTTATTTACTTGTACTTGTGACGTCATCCATCCTGGCTCGTTTAATCTGGTTCTGCATCCAGAAGGAAAGCCGACAACACACGACGACCAGATGAATGCAAGCCAACCGCGATTCCAACGGTAAACACCATAGTTTGAAGTATCATTTTCTTTGGTCTGTCACTCTTAAATTTGAAATGTCATTTTCGTCGGTCTATCACTCTTAAATTTGAAATGTCATTTTCGTCGGTCTGTCACTCTTAAATTTGAAATGTCATTTTCTTTGGTCTGTCACTCTTAAATTTGAAATGTAATTTTCGTCGGTCTGTCACGCTTAAATTTGAAATGTCATTTTCTTTGGTCTGTCACTCTTAAATTTGAAATGTCATTTTCGTCGGTCTGTCACTCTTAAATTTGAAATGTCATTTTCGTCGGTCTGTCGCTCTTAAATTTGAAATGTCATTTTCGTCGGTCTGTCACGCTTAAATTTGAAATGTCATTTTCTTTGGTCTGTCACTCTTAAATTTGAAATGTCATTTTCTTTGGTCTGTCACTCTTAAATTTGAAATGTCATTTTCTTTGGTCTGTCACTCTTAAATTTGAAATGTCATTTTCGTAGGTCTGTCACGCTTAAATTTGAAATGTCATTTTCTTTGGTCTGTCACTCTTAAATTTGAAATGTCATTTTCTTTGGTCTGTCACGCTTAAATTTGAAATGTCATTTTCTTTGGTCTGTCACTCTTAAATTTGAAATGTCATTTTCGTCGGTCTGTCACTCTTAAATTTGAAATGTCATTTTCTTTGGTCTGTCACTCTTAAATTTGAAATGTCATTTTCTTTGGTCTGTCACTCTTAAATTTGAAATGTCATTTTCGTCGGTCTGTCACTCTTAAATTTGAAATGTCATTTTCTTTGGTCTGTCACGCTTAAATTTGAAATGTCATTTTCTTTGGTCTGTCACTCTTAAATTTGAAATGTCATTTTCGTCGGTCTGTCACTCTTAAATTTGAAATGTCATTTTCTTTGGTCTGTCACTCTTAAATTTGAAATGTCATTTTCTTTGGTCTGTCACTCTTAAATTTGAAATGTCATTTTCGTCGGTCTGTCACTCTTAAATTTGAAATGTCATTTTCTTTGGTCTGTCACGCTTAAATTTGAAATGTCATTTTCTTTGGTCTGTCACTCTTAAATTTGAAATGTCATTTTCGTCGGTCTGTCACTCTTAAATTTGAAATGTCATTTTCTTTGGTCTGTCACTCTTAAATTTGAAATGTCATTTTCTTTGGTCTGTCACTCTTAAATTTGAAATGTCATTTTCGTCGGTCTGTCACTCTTAAATTTGAAATGTCATTTTCTTTGGTCTGTCACGCTTAAATTTGAAATGTCATTTTCTTTGGTCTGTCACTCTTAAATTTGAAATGTCATTTTCGTCGGTCTGTCACTCTTAAATTTGAAATGTCATTTTCTTTGGTCTGTCACTCTTAAATTTGAAATGTCATTTTCGTCGGTCTGTCACTCTTAAATTTGAAATGTCATTTTCTTTGGTCTGTCACTCTTAAATTTGAAATGTCATTTTCGTCGGTCTGTCACTCTTAAATTTGAAATGTCATTTTCTTTGGTCTGTCACGCTTAAATTTGAAATGTCATTTTCTTTGGTCTGTCACTCTTAAATTTGAAATGTCATTTTCGTCGGTCTGTCACTCTTAAATTTGAAATGTCATTTTCGTCGGTCTGTCACGCTTAAATTTGAAATGTCATTTTCTTTGGTCTGTCACTCTTAAATTTGAAATGTCATTTTCTTTGGTCTGTCACGCTTAAATTTGAAATGTCATTTTCTTTTAGTCTGTCACGCTTAAATTTGAGATGTGATTTTGTTAGTCTGCTTCACTTACATTTGAAATAGACTTTTCCTTCGGTATGTCACGCTTAAGTTGGAAATAACATTTTCCTTGGTCTGTTACGCTTAAGTTTTAAATAGATTTGTCGTCTGTCTGCTAGGCATAAGTTTTAAATATCATTGTCTTTAGTGTTTCACGCTTAAATTTGACATATTTAAGTCTGAGGATTGAACTGACCCCTAATTGCAACGAGGTAAATTTTCTAGACATTACACTAAATTTAAATGAGGGAACATTTCAACCTTTTCACAAAGATAATCATACCCCATTATACATTAACACTAAATCTAATCATCCCAAATGCATCATAAAACAAATTCCCATAACTATTAACACCAGAATTAACAAACTCTCATCAAATCAAAATATCTTTGAGACTAGCAAACACATATATGACAATGCATTAAGAAATAGTGGGTAAAATGAAAAATTAATATATACTGATAATATGAAGAAAAATAAACCCAAAAACAAGGGGCGCAAAATTATCTGGTTCAACCCACCATATTGTCAGCTTTCTAGCCTTAATATCGGGAGAATTTTTTTTTTAATTTAATAGATAAACACTTTAAAACGACTAATCCTTTAAGTAAAATTTTCAATAGGAAAACTGTGAAAATTAGTTATTCTTGCACTAAAAATATGGACAGCATTATTAAAACGCATAATAAAAAAATATTGAGCACACTTAGTAAGAAAACCAAAACGGAGGAAAAAAATGTAATTATCAGATTAAGAATAACTGCCCACTTAAGGGAAACTGTAACGTCAAAAGCGTTGTATATAAGGCTACGATTTATCCTAAAGAGGATACGAATAATAAGAAAGTATACATAGGAATATCTGCCGGGAAATGGAAACAACGATTCTATGTACACAAACACTCATTTATAAACCCGGACGTCACCAATAAAACGGAATTAACCAAACATTGGTGGTTTTTAAAAAACAACAATTTAACACCAACTGTTTCGTGGTCTATACTATGTCATTCCACCACTCCGAAAAGATTCAGACATAGATGCAATTTGTGCCTTGAGGAAAAAATTAGAATATTAAAATACGAAGACAATAATATTTTAAATAGACGAGTTGAACTGATGGCTAAATGTAGACACAGGCACAGGTTTAAAATCAATAGCACGTTATAAAGTTGTTTGGTAATAATAATTATTTTAGAGTATAGTTACACTAAGAATGTTAACTGTAAAAACAAAATAAATGTTAGTAAATTAGTATTTTTAACCAATTTAGTAAAACACCATCCTGTAAATAAATCGTTTTTAAATGTCGCCAAATTTTAATTCCGTATTGTAGATCATCTCGAATCTTGATGTTATAACCAATTAAGTTTTTGATTATTTCTAATCTAAACCAAAATCTTCGTCCTGCATTTTCATCTTTTAATTTTTAATCGTAAATCTTTAATCGTGATCACTCGAATCTTTACCAAATTAGTATAACACCAATTTGTAAATAAATCGTCTTTTTAAATGTCGCCAAACTTTAATTCCGTTTCGTAGATCATCTCGAATCTTGATGTTATAGCCAATTAAGTTTTTGATAATTTCTAATCTAAACCGAAAGCTTCGTCCTGCATTTTCGTCTTTTAATTTTTAATCGTAAATAATTAAACGGAGCTTTTAATCGTGAACGCTCGAATCTTTCATCGTATATATTTTTACCTATAAAACTCACATTCGAAATTTGAACTGAGATAATTTATTTCTCTCATATATATTGTTATATTTCTGAATATGTAAAAAAAAAAATATATATATATATATAGTCAAATGAATATTTTACTTCTATCACCCCTCTTCGATTAATTTACCATTTACCTCCTTTTTTTACATCGACCAATCAACAAAGTGAATTCATCTTTTTAAGACGATGATCAATTTCTCTTATTATTTGTTTTTTTGACGTGGTTGTTCATACGTCTGAGGAGACCTAATTAAAGGGTCGAAATAATTTATAATGTATACAACCTTAATGTGTGTATAGTTTTTTTTCCTTTTAATAATATATATATATATATATATATATATATATATATATATATATATATATATATATATATATATATATATATATATATATATTGTAGTCTCTTCGTTTTACCGGATTCCAGGACAATAATTCATCTGGTCTGGTGGAGTTTCCAGATTAGTACTTTTACTAGATGCAAAATAACATTGAGAAGGTACACCATTCCTCGTATAAGCCGGTAACTATACCTAGGGGATCTTATTTGGGTTTCGAATACTATGTCATTTTTAATATTTAATCAGAGTTTACTTGTAGGGGGGAAATATTTTCATGCCAGGTTGTCCTTACAACTTCTTTGTAATATAGTAGGAAAAATCCCAGCAGAGTACTCGATTAATTAAGAATTAAAGTTAAAAATTAAGAGCATAATATTTATTTATTTTGGTACAGAAAAATTAGTACAACATTCGTACAACAGAAGCTGAAGAGAGCCGGATGACTAAGACTTTCCGAGCTTGAAACCGACGGTACGAATGTTGTACTAATTTTTCTGTACCAAAATAAATATATATATATATATATATATATATATATATATATATATATATATATAGAGAGAGAGAGAGAGAGAGAGAGAGAGAGAGAGAGAGAGAGAGAGAGAGATATATACATATATTATTGTTTTTTTATAAGGAAAATATGCTTTCAATTGTATATTTCTTTACAGTATCCGACATTTTCCGAATACAAACTCAATGAAGATTTATTGCAAAATTCAGAACTTTATATTATTTTAATTTAATTTCGAAGACCATGTAAGAAGCAATCCAAAGACATAATTTACATCAGTTCCTTCAATTCTTTATTTCCGCACTTCAGCACTCCAGCGGATATTTATCATTTACATTTTCGTTTTACATAGAAAAACCATCAGCTTCTCCATGTTAATCTAAGTGTAGACCTACACGTGTTTCTTGACGGACAGAACAAAAATTACAGTTCGAAAGTTTATCCCGTCAGTCATCAGGGAATAATAGAAATATATGGTGGAGTTGTAGAAGCGACTAATACAGTCCAAAGGCAGAAGACAAAACATAGAAGAAGAAAAAACGTTGAGGAGATTCAAAAGGCGAGATCTGATAAAATTCTGATAATTCAAGAGGGCATGGAATAGACTCACGTGAAGAAAAAGGTAGAAAAAACAAATGATCCCCACTCCAAAAAAATAACATTTAGTATCCGGCAGCAGTCCGACCACGGTGATCTCAGTTGTATTTGTCATATGTCTTTTTCAGAGACGTCAAACAGTTGTTGTAGGAAGCTGAAATTCCCTACTGGCTCTTCTGGTCGATTTACGGGGACTCAGCTTGAAGGCAATCCGAACTCGCTCAACCGTATTATCTGAAGTTGAGGGGAGTCCCGTTCTTTTAACACAGACACCCGTCCTTTATTATGCCATTTCAATATTGAATTTCTTACTGGTGCCTCATTTCGGAATTTTGCGCAAAATGCACGTTAAACAAGTGTCCATGATTCAGTTGTTGTAAATTCAAGGACGCAAAACGCCTTTTTCTGGATGAGTGAACGCCATTTATGAATCAGAAAAAAATATTGCATTCATCATTAAAATGATACCAGTTTCATCTTACTGCAATTCACAGTTCAGCAGAAATAAGGAGTTGAGATGTTCCCATGACTTTTAGAACCCCTTTTATTTTACCCCTTTCGAACGACAATATATAGTGTCTAGTTCAGTATCAGTTTATGGTATATAATGGGTTTTTTACAGTGTTATACTCGGCGTAATCACGTTGACAAATTGGTTCTCGTTAGATCTCCAGAGTTAAGCGAGGTTGGGCCTGGTCAGTACCAGATGGGTGACCATTCGGTGTGTACCAGGCGCTGTGCGTGGGAGAACGGCGATACATCGCTGCAAAAGAAAAACTTGCAGGACTCAACGTTGTTATCTCCCCTGACCGAGATATACATGCAACTGGGGAGCTCTTGTGGATTTAATATTCCCTAGAATTCGGGGAGCGCCGGCTGAACTTGACCAAGATGAATGCCTCACCAGGAAACAAGGAATTTAGACGTTACCACTGTGCTTCTTTTGGCAGGGTGGAATTTTGTTTAGAGATAGAATAGAATTTGTCTAAATTCGTTGTATTTTTTTTAGAGATAGCATAGAATTTGTCTAAATTCGTTGTATTTTGTTTAGAGATAGCATAGAATTTGTCTAAATTCGTTGTATTTCTTTTAGAGATAGCATAGAATTTGTCTAAATTCGTTGTATTTCTTTTAGAGATAGCATAGAATTTGTCTAAATTCGTTGTATTTTGTTTAGAGATAGCATAGAATTTGTCTAAATTCGTTGTATTTTGTTTAGAGATAGCATAGAATTTGTCTAAATTCGTTGTATTTCTTTTAGAGATAGCATAGAATTTGTCTAAATTCGTTGTATTTCTTTTAGAGATAGCATAGAATTTGTCTAAATTCGTTGTATTTCTTTTAGAGATAGCATAGAATTTGTCTAAATTCGTTGTATTTTTTTAGAGATAGCATAGAATTTGTCTAAATTCGTTGTATTTTGTTTAGAGATAGCATAGAATTTGTCTAAATTCGTTGTATTTCTTTTAGAGATAGCATAGAATTTGTCTAAATTCGTTGTATTTGCAAGTGTGCAAACCTGTTGAGCTTTTAATTAACTTTTAAAGTGAAGTGTCGGCATTATAGTTCCTATTTAATTACATCTCCCCACGAGTACAGAGTTAGAAACAAGGTCGATTTTTAATGTGAGGAAATTCAGCTCCCCAAAAAAATGGGCACTAGATTGGAACAAAAAATGAAAATGTTCCTCGGTATGGTAGGATTCACTGACCGAGGACAAAAAAATATTAAGTGTAGTTTTAGAGCAGATACTACACTTTGCTCCTAGTCAAAAAGGTCAAAGTTATCAAGGTACAATTGTTTATGATAGATGATTGACGGTGTATGGTCAGATAGAATTATATATGAACATTGAAATAACTTGTTGCTAACCTAATTTTAAAGAAGCCGCAGATCATAACATGTACTGATGAAGAGGATAAGTAAGACCGCAAAAATGACACTTATGGAATCTATATAATAAAGTGAAGCAAGCCTATTCAGTTTTAGCATATTTATGTTTAAAATAATTATTACATCATTTATTTCTTTAAACTACTTTGCCTTACCAACGATCGCTTAGGCAATCATATTTTGTACAAATAAACGTCAGTTTATGCCTGACTTGTCCACGAAGTTTCAGTCAAAAAGGTTCAACAGTCTTTGTTTCATTGCCTTTAAATAGTATGCTCCAATGATGCGCATTCTGTTGCAAGCATGCCTGGATTCGCGGTGCAAAATTGTCAATAACTCTGATACCCCCTCTATTAAAACTGAATGCGTGGCTTTTGGCGTACAACTTTAACCCTGTTCAATGAGTCCTGAAATTGTAGACACAAATGTACATGATTTTTTACGACAGCGTAATGTTCTCTTGAAGCTAGCTTGCACAGTCACCACTGAGTTTGTCTTTTTCTGGAATTGTATTCTTGAATTTTTTTCTGGAACTCTTTTCTGGAACTTTTTTCTGGAACTCTTTTCTGGAACTCTTTTCTGGTACTCTTTTCTGGAAATTTTTTCTGGAAATTTTTTCTGGAACTCTTTTCTTAAACTCTTTTCTTGAACTCTTTTCTGGAACTCTTTTCTGGAACTCTTTTCTTGAACTCTTTTCTGGAACTCTTTAGAAAAGAGTTCCAGAACTCTTTTCTGGAACTCTTTTCTTGAACTCTTTTCTGGAACTCTTTTCTGGAAATCTTTTCTGGAAATCTTTTCTGGAACTCTTTTTTTGGAACTCTTTGTTGGAACTTTTTCTGGAACTTTTTTCTGGACCTCTATTCTTGAACTCTTTTCTTGAACACTTTTCTGTGATAGTTTTCTGGAACTCTTTTCTGGAACTCTTTTCTGGAACTCTTTTCTGGAACTCTTTTCTGGAACTTTTTTCTTGAACTCTATTCTTGAAATCTTTTCTTGAACACATTTCTGGAACATTTTTCTGAGACCTTTTTTTAACTCTTTTCTGGAACTCTTTTCTGGAACTCTTTTCTGGAACTCTTTTCTTGAACTTATTTCTTGAACTCTTTTCTAGAACTTGTTTCTGTGTCTCATTTTCTTGAACACTTTTCTGGAACTCTTTTTTTGAACTCTTACTTTGAACTCTTTTCGTGAACTCTTTTCTTGAACTCTTTTCTTGAACTCTTTTTTTGAACTGTCTGATGCATTTGAAGAACTACTTTACTTCTTCATAAATCTGAAATATTAAATAAATTTCTCAATTATTAAATATTTTATGGACGTTTTCACAAGTGGTACTTTGGATCACCGAACATTTAAGAAAATAATGTAGATGTTAACGCCAACATCATCGTCTTATGATTTTTCAATAAAAAGTATTAGTCTATTGAAAATGACAACGAGAACATATTTACCCCTTGCCATCAATAAGTACCATCGATAATAATTATATAGTATTTTCAAAAACATATTGATTTTTTTACATACTAAAAGACGAAGACTGGTATTCATAGGTCATTTTTGATGGCATTAAAATTAATTTGACTACTGTATTAGTGACCTCTCAGATTGAAAGAAACTTAAACAAGTGTCAACTGATGCACTTAGATTTTTTAAAGGTTTTTATTTGAGACTTTACGGCGATTTGTACGTATGCATTTGTATAGAAATTGGATCATTTTTATCGCCGATTCAGAGTGGAGTTAAAACCGCGTCCTACCTTTCGACCATTTGCTTTCCATTTTGGGGTACTAATTTAGCTTGAGCCAAGAAGTGATTATATTTCTTTCATCTTCTTCGGCGCGGAGGAGAGGGAGATGCAGATAGCGAACGGGTCCGAGGACAATATCTCGAAATTAATCGGCCTCATAAATGAACAGATTTTGTCCATTCTACTCATCTGCAACCCTATCCTAATATTTTCCATCGTTCAACTGCCGATATATCCATCTAGCCATTCATCCAAAATAGCTATTAACCTTGAAAAGTGGTGACTTATTAGTATAAAAAGGCATGAAGCTGAAAGACATTCTGAGGTAGTTTATACAATATATATATATATATATATATATATATATATATATATATATTATTGTTTATTATCTATGTACGTATACGTTTCGTCCCTTTTCAATCGAGACTCATCAGCATAGAGATATGACTATTCACTACCGGTTGTACGATTCGAAACCCTGGATTACAAGTATTTTTCAACTTAAATCCAACGTCGCTAACCGCGCGGCCAATATTTGAATAGCCGATAAACAATGATAATTTGATACATTTAAAAGCTGCTTGATGTCCAGGCATTCTACATCTATTAAAGAAGGAATGATGCATTATAAAGCAAGTGACGTCATGCTGTGTTTGTACTACCATTAGAGTGCTCTACTTTTTTTACGAGGAGCGACAAATATAAAATATTTGTTATTGTTTATTATCTATGTATGTATACGTTTCGTCCCTTGGCAATCGAGACTCATCAGCATATATATAATCATATATAATATATCATATCATATCAGCATATATACTCATATATATATATATATATATATATATATATATATATATATATATATATATATATATATATATATATATATGGAAAATAGAAAAGAAAAACCTATAATATTATTTATGTATTCATAAACGTCGTTTCATCTTTATTTCAAGAATTCCTCGGGATGATTTGACTGAAGAAATAACATGCAAGTACAAGTATTTGTAACAGTAGCAGTAGGAGGAGATAAGCTCAAATGAAGCTTATGAAAAGATAAATTATGAGCTACAAATAAATGGTAGCAGTGGGAGGCGTTCAGTTAACTGTGGAAAGTGTGAGAGGAAACTATGGTAGCGGTCGGAGTTATTAAAACCATTAGGGAGGAAGAAGAGGCGTGTGTGATGTAAGCCCACATGGTCGCTTATGAAAAGATAAATTATGGGCTCAGAAAGATGGTAGCAGTGGGGAAAAGAAGTAAACTGTGGAAGGTGTGGGTGGAATTTAGTAGCGGTTGGAGTTGTTTAAACCATAAGTGGATAGATGAAAACGCAGTAATGTTTATTGAGGGCAGATAGTGGATATCGAAGCAGGGGAAAGGGAAGGTTGAATACTAAGGTCGCATAAGGGAATATGAGAGAGGAACAAAATAAGATATAGGTAGGGGAAAGTGATGTATTAATATTTAATATATATGTATATATATATATATATATATATATATATATATATATATATATATATATATATATATATATATATATATATATATATATGGGAAATGAAAAAGGAAAATCCAAAAGATGTTTGGGTTTTTTTATGTATTCATCAACGTTTCGTCTTTATTTGTAAGACTTCCTCAGGATAATTTTTTTTTAAATGTCATGCAAGTATATAGAAATATTGTGTTAATATGAGTGTTATTGAGTGAAATGAATGTGGATGGCTGTGAGTGAAAAAGGGGAGAGTGGGAGTGTTAGTGAATTTGTCTTAGGGTGGGTGAGAGGGGAGGGGGTGCCGCAGTTTTATATCTTGGTTTTTCCTTTTTCATTTCCCATTACGTCGGATTACTTCCTTTCTCATGTATATATATATATATATATATATATATATATACAGTAAGTTATAAACATATATTCATGACAATTAAGCTACACAGAGCGTACGCATTTCATCCTCGGAAGGAAACGTCAGGCTAAAATACATGGAGTTAGTGTTTTATATGCACGTCTAGCTAGTTAACCAATCAGATTCTTTGTTGTTCTCTTAGCCAATCGTTGGGCTTCTCATAAACAGATTCGGTTAATTTTTCTTTCTATTTTCTATTCTATTGTTCTGTTTTCTATAGGGTGGCTTATCCCTGTTTCTTTGTTGTGTCAATATAATGGGTGACCTTATTTTAACACGTGCTTACTTGTATTTCTATTTTAGATTTTAGTTTTAACTTTTTAGGTTTTAGTTTAGTTTAGTTTTATTTATTTATTTATTTGTTTATTTATTTATTTATTATGTATTGTTATATATATATATAATTTAATATTATTAGAAGTTTCTTTAA
Organism: Sepiola atlantica; assembly: GCA_963556195.1. Taxonomy (NCBI): domain Eukaryota; kingdom Metazoa; phylum Mollusca; class Cephalopoda; order Sepiida; family Sepiolidae; genus Sepiola; species Sepiola atlantica. The sequence goes on from OY744538.1 coordinate 10,713,766, forward strand.
GTAAAATTAAAGTCGATCACTGTTGTAAAGATTTAAAATAGACATTCACCTAAAAGCCTCAGTGCAAGACTCCGGCCTTGCTGTTGAATCCTATCGAACGTCTTGATATTTATACTCGCCGCTTTCAGTATGAATATAACTTACTTTCTCTGTTATCACGTGACAATCTTCAGTGGCCTATGGGACAAAAGCTAACGCTTACATATTTAAGGTGACCCTGTGACCGTCCAATGAGAGCCGTAAGCTTGAAACGACGGCGTACGTAGGTAAAATACTAAAAATATTATTTAATATTATATATATATATAAATATATATATATATATATATATATATATATATATATATATATATATATATATATATATATATATATATATATATGTATATATTATTTCATGTATAAACATAAAATGTTCTAAGGAGTTATAATCTTCTATGTATCAATTTTCAGTATGTTTTCAACAGTGCTCAATACGTGAGTAGAGCTAGGTAATGAGTTATGAAAATATATTTATGTCAATTAAGCTACACATAGGCTTTCGCGTTTCATCCCTATAGGGAATCTTCAGGCTAAAATCAAGATTTTAGCCTTACGATTCCTTATAGGGATAAAACGCGGAAGCCTCTGTGTAGCTTTATTGCCATAAATATGGGTATACGTTAGCGGATTTATGTGTTTATTTATATATGTTTAACTTCTATTCGTATGCTAATAAATGTTTGGGGTCCAACGAGTGACCAAAACATCAAAAGAAACAGAACGTCAGAAAAGCTCATTGGAATGAAGAAATACTCGAAGATGAGCCATTAAGTTAAATGAACAGATAAGAATTCTATCACTGGAAAGACATATCGGTGGTAGAGGGTTATGTGTGAATATGTATGTATATACGAACGAATGTAAGAATCTCTTGGTATATTGAGAAGTAACTGTGTCTGAGCGGATACATACCTTGCCTCCTCCACTATTACTCCTCCCCCTCCTCTCCAACCATAACAAGAATGTAATTTATCTATTCCTCTTAATTTATTTGACAATGACCCGAAAAAGATGGATTTTGAATAAAATCGCAGCTGAAACATGTATGCACATATCTAGACAATACTATTAGTATAGA
>OY744538.1:10717385-10732385 GCA_963556195.1 Sepiola atlantica
AACCGGACCAATAATGCTATATAATATTCGCTATTGCTGATTCTTCCTTTCTCAAGGTAATCGATTCCAAACTACGGAGGCCAAAACCTTGCCTGCTGATGTTTGCGTCTTTAGTCGATTCGGACGGCTTTCACCTGCAACTGTCAATTCAACTGACTGTTGATTTTACTCAGGAATCAAGTGTAGGATCAACGTTTGATCTATTGCTTCATATTGACGCAAAATCTTCTTTTCTATTGCATTAAAACCGTTGTTGTTTGTGATCGACTGTGAGTAAACGCGGCACCCACTTTAAAATTTCTCATTGACAAGTGTTCATGCAAATATCTCTGATATCTTTAACTCCTCAATTTACAATCGGTCAAAACTAATCTGTGGACTTTTTATGTTTTCCTCGACAACTTCCGAATTTGGTCGACCTGAGAATCCAGCATCATTTGCGTCTGTACGACCACGTTTAAAGACAGCATACCACCCCCTAACCGTTGTTTTCGATGGAATAAAGTTCGAATAACACTTATCAAGTCATTGCTTTACTTGGACAGTATTTTTTTTCATCAGAAACCAATGCTTTATAAAAAAACACGGAATTCAGATTTTTCCATTGTTTTGAAAATTTCCAACAGCAGCTTCACTTAAATAACTGTATTTTGTAAGCGATTTTACTCAACTTTTAACGCGTGACATTTGAAGGTTAGTACTTTGTAATAATCATGTGGGTTGTTCATTAGTGGCGTCATCTATATGTTTTACCCTACACCTATGAAGTGGTGTGTTGATATATATATATATATATATATATATATACAGGGTGGGCCAAAATAAGGGTCCTACCTTTAAATTTGAATCACTTGAATTTGAATAACTTCCACAAAATAAAAGTTAAACTCACCAAACTTTATGTGTGTGTAGACTGACCCTTCCGAGATTTTTTGAAATAAACAAAACAAATTTTAGCCGAAAAACACTTCTTAAAACTTACAAAAACTAAAGTATTGTTTTTTACACTGTTTTGAGTTTTTTAAGCAAAAATAATGTTTTCTAAATGAGGGTACGTTCCTTAGGGCTAATACGGCTCATGCTTGCTTCGGAAGGGGTCCTTTACTTATTCTAAAAAAAAAAAAAAATCAATAAATAAAAAAGTTATGAATTTTTAAAAATAGGACCCTTATTTTTGCCCACCCTGTATATGTATATATATATATATATATATATATATATATATATTGTTATATTGTTATAGTGTTATAGTGTTATAGTGAAATAAATTCCAGAAGGAAATCCGGGTATGAGAGCTCAATGTAATAAACAGAGCAAGAATAAAATAAAATAAAGTAACACGGAATCACATAATCACCGGTGCAATAATTTATTTCAACCCTCCGTGATTACATTTTTGAAAAAAAAAGATTATATATATATATACATATATATATATATATATATATATATATATATATATATATATATATATATATATATATATACTAAACAGTTACATGGTAAACAGCTGATGATCCCCGTGTTAATATTAGACGCTTACGTTAAGGTCTCCTGTTTTTGTTTCACTGTTAGATACTTAATCCCCCTTTTTATTTTATTTACTTACTATTATTTTTTTTTTTTTCTAAATTTTCCAACGAATGTTAAGTCTGCAATATTTTGGATTTAGTTAGTTTCTCTGGGAATTTAAACGGCATTTTCCTTTTTTTTTCATTTTTTTTTCTTTTTGTTTAAAATAACTCAAAGCTTCTTTAGACTACATATTTATATATATATGTATATATATATATATATATATATATATATATATATATATATATATAAAGAGAGAGAGAGAGAGAGAGAGAGAGAGAGAAAGAAAGAGATAGATGGATGTCATTTATTTATTTGCTTTTATTGGCGATAATTTGAACGGAAAACAATTTTATCTAAATGCTCGCAGCCCCCTATAGGGAGCGACATATACTTTTTTATATAATGATCCACGGGTTAATGTTTCGTTGTCTTGGTGTGGCTGAATCTAGCGAAATTCGAAACCGCGATCCCATAAACTGCGGCCCGACGCTCTGCCACTGAGTCAATCCCCTCTAGCATTGAATCTCTCGCTTTTATAGATGACATTTATTTGCTTATTTTTATTTGCGACACTTTGAACGAATTCAACTATTTATGCAAAAAACACTTTACATAAATGCTACATGGTAATATTTTTTCTCTTCACCAATGTGATTGCCCCATATGGGGAGCGACATATTTTTTTTTAAATATAATTATGTGTAGGTTGGGGGGGGGGCTTAATTAACTATTCTGTACTTTCACTTAACAAAATGTAATAAATAGAATAGTTAATCAACTCCCACCTTCCCATGTTAAGAATGGATTTCTAAATTATAACATTATTATTATTCAGTCAGGTCAGTAAACTGCATAAGTACCCTTTTTTAAATTTATTTTCTTACTAATTCTCTGGATTTTCCTTATGGAAGTTTGAATTATCTCCCCTTTTCAACCCACTCTTCTTGATTAAATATGGAAATTTCATCGGTGCCCTATAGAAGCACCCGAATAAATAAACTTTAATTTCTATAGAGATATTTTTCATAAGACTTTAGTATGGTTTGGTTTGGTAGTTTTGTTTTACGGCATATCAACCCTTTTTGGGTTATTTAATGCCGAATCTGGTCTTGTTTTCTTCTCTTTTTTGTTTCTTTCCCCTTTTAATATCTGTTTCTATTTAACCCATAGTTGGTACCCTAACAGGTACTACCACTCCGGGTCAGGGTGGACCTGGGAGCAATGGTAATTAAGAGGAGGCTCCACATTCCCCAAAGTCCGTAAGCCGGATCTCGCCATCGGATGTAGTTTAAGGTCATATCCAGGACCGGGAGTAGGGTAGGAAAAATAAAAATAAAAAAGGGGAGGGAGAAAGGGAGAGGGGCTGTTGTTTTTGTTTTGGGTTTTGTAGAACATAATTAAGTTTTACAAAAAAAAAAAAAAAAAAAAATTTTTTTAAAAAAAACGTCAATGTAGGTGAATTTTGTCTCAGGGAGCCACAGGGCAGCCTGATCTGGTATCACCAGCATAAGACTTTGTGTCGTGTGTATAACAGTGTTTATGGACCAGTCGCTAACATGTTACTGATCTTGACAAGACGTGTCCTTCGTTGGTCCACTCGAGTATCTGTTCGGATTGCTGTAATGTTGACGGCAATAGAACCGGATCCTATTCATATACAAGGGTGTTTGCTAAAGTAGATTGTCAGTGAAATCAAAGATGTAAGTGGTTTTCCTTTCCTTCGTCAATACGCTTCATTTGTTCAATGGGTCGTTACTTGCCTCTCGGTCTGTCCAGTTCATCCACCGAAGCTTTCGAAGATGCTAGCCGCAATCGGTACGTTTGATGCGGGGCATTGGGGCAGTAAGTTTAAGCAACACCACTTTTACACGGTCTTCCAACCTCTTTCCTCTCGCGTCTACATATCTGTAAATGTTGATATGCTGGAAAAACAAGTCAACCAAACGAAACCAAACACCATGAATAAACGTTTAAAGATGTTAAGAACTCCAAGTAGAATGACTTTTCTCGAAGTGATTTAATTCGTGCATGAACAACCCCGGAATGGGTTGATATGCCACCAAACAAAACAACCGAATAACCATCTAATTTTCATGAAATTCAAACTACTGTTAGATCGCGAGATAATAAATACACCGAGAATTCGACCAAATTTCAAGCGTTTTAACACACTTTCATAGGAACCTTACCTAAAAAAGAGACGAAATGTCTTTGTAAACCGCGTTTAAGATTCGAATATTTTTATTAAAAATCATTTTCTTCTTCATTTGGGGCCGTTTTTTTTTGGGGGGGGGGGGCGATTCCTTGTTTCAACCGGACCAATAATGCTATATAATATTCTCTAGTGATGGTTCTTCCTTGTTCAAAAGTATGTGATGAACAAAATACTGTGTGTGTCCCAAACACGGAGGCCAAATCCTTCCTTTATCTTGACGTTTTTATTATTATTAATTTCGGACACTGGCATGTCCATCTTCAGAGAAATAGCGTTTGTTTCACAACAAAATTAAAGGTTTTACCGTTATTTTATCGCAATTAGTAGGGTCCTTTCTCTGTTATGTTGTTGGTTGTACGAGGGAATTCACCGGCCTAAATAACTTCTCTGTTATATTGTTGAAGCGAAAGGTTGTCCGAGGGAATTCACCGGCCTAAATAACTTCTCTGTTATGTTGTTGAAGCGAAAGGTTGTCCGAGGGAATTCACCGGCCTAAATAACTTCTCTGTTATGTTGTTGAAGCGAAAGGTTGTCCGAGGGAATTCACCGGCCTAAATAACTTCTCTGTTATATTATTGAAGCGAAAGGTTGTCCGAGGGAATTCACCGGCCTAAATAACTTCTCTTTTATGTTGTTGAAACGAAAGGTTGTCCGAGGGAATTCACCGGCCTAAATAACTTCTCTTTTATGTTGTTGAAACGAAAGGTTGTCCGAGGGAATTCACCGGCCTAAATAACTTCTCGGTTATATTGTTGAAACGAAAGGTTGTCCGAGGAAATTCACCGGCCTAAATAACTTCTCTGTTATGTTGTTGAAGCGAAGACCAGGTCTTATTCAACGATGTACGATGAGTAACAATCTCTTTATATGAACTTTTAGGAGCGCGTGGTCGCTTATAGGATAATAAAATTGACAAAAAGTCTTAGAAGCATATTTTAAGAAATTAAAAATTTTGACAATTAATGAAGCGGTCATATTTGGTATCTATAACCCTGCGGGTTGAGTTTTCAGTGTTTCTGTGAAACCGAAGGTACCGATGGCATATCAAACTAATGTATTGTTTCCATTGAGAGAAAAAATATACATATATATATATATATATATATATATATATATATATATTAGTATTTCATGTATCCACATAAAATTTTATAAGGAGATATAATTTTTGTATATATCAATTTTCAATATTTACTTCAACAGTGCTCGATACGTAAGTAGAGCTAGGTAGTAAGCTATGAAAATATATTTATGGCAATTAGCCTGAAGATTCCCCCGGGGAGGAAACGCGGGAGCCTCTGTGTAGCTTAATTGCCATAAATATATTTTCATAGCTTACTATATATATATATATATATATATATATATATATATATATATATATATATATATATATATATATATATATATATATTTATATATTTATATATTTAGATTTTTCACTTAGAAGATATTTTATTCAGTGAAGACCGGGATTAGGCCAATAAAAATAAGCTCGATGATACTCGATTACAGGGTACAGAGCATTTATGTGTGTTTTTTTTAAGTTTACCAAAACATTTTGTTCACGAAATCATTCATCACCACAAAAGACCTTTGTCCTTTCAAATTTTATGTATTTATTCATCAGATTTATCAGAATTAAAAAGTATTTTTCCCTACACGTGTTTCTCTACGAAGCAGGTCTTTGCTTGGCAGATCATCAGGGGAATTATGTGCCTGGAACAAGAATTTCCACAACTGACAATACCCAATGTGGTGTTGCCCTAATTGAGGTTATTTAAGAAGAAAACAGAATAAAAAAATTAGTCCCACATTGTCCCTGTTTCTTTTGGACTGCATTGGGACTAATTCCTTGTTGGTTTACATAGTAGCAACCATAATGCAAAAATCTTATGAGCCACTTTTTTAAGAGTGTTTTCTCTTTTCCTTTTTTCTTACCGTATATACCTGTAAAGAATAGAGTGAGTTTTGTTCAATGATGATTCTGTTCCAGGTTTACTCTGCTCATCAATATTAACAGGCTAGCATCGAAAAGGGTGTGGCTCTTCACCACACATAAACAGTGCTGGAATGCATCGAGAGCAGTTGAGAGGATCCCACGAATAGACCCTCTCGGAAATGTACTAAATTTGACAGTAAAATTCAATCATTTCAAGACCCCTTCACAGAAGCTTAACGCTACCTAATCTATATAATAAAACAAAGTCCGTCTCTTTCTTGAGTGTTGCCACTGAGAGCTTTCTTCTTACAGATTTTGGTCCGTCAGTTCTATTGGTGGATGTTGTTAAGAACAATAAAATATAATTCGAATTAATTCATTTCAGAAAATACTTTGAATTATTTTCATATAGACGCCATCTTTAAAGATTTAGGTAACTCTATATTTGTCAATACATAGTTACTTCCCTTTGGAAAAACTTGCAATTAAAAACACTACCGGGCAACGCCGGATAAGGGTTAGGTTACGGTACAGATAATTAAAAATAATTTGAGATCATAACTGAGGTTTTTTCCCCCACAGTTTTAACGATGGCAGTATTTATTCTGGTTGCATTAGAGTATTCGGCGTCTGACTCATTTCATCAACTAATGTTATTTGTAAGATTCCAGTAAAACAAAATTTGAAGTATCGTTTCTAAAGAAATTCTTCTAATAAACTTAATAGTTAATATCCAAGTATTCTCTAGAAAAGAAATGTTTAAAATTTAGTGTTAAAAAATTGTTTGTGGATTTTTTTATTAACAACATAAGCAGTCGAATCTGTAATGTTTGCATGTTAACAAGCTTCCAAGTCAAAGTAAGTATTAATTGAAAGAAAGTGAAGCGAAATACACATTGATTTTTTTTTTAAGTAAATGGAAAACAGAAAAAGTGGCTAGTCAGAACCAAATATCGAATTAGAAGATTAATTGCTATAAATGACAAATTTCGAAAATATGGCAAGATAATTATATATATATATATATATATATATATATATGTATATATATATATATATTAGATAATAATAATAACAATAATAATAATAATAATAATAAAACAGCTACAATCTTAAGGAAAATCCTCGAATGCGGAAACTAACACGCATAAGCTACAAAGGCTAACCAGTCACAAGGAATTTATCAACGGAGAAAACAAAACCACACGAAGAACACCACGACAAGAACCAAGGAACAGAAACTGCAAGAAACAGCACTTCATAATCCCCCCCCCCACCCAATAAATTACACCGGCCTCAGCTATCACTACACAAAAATGAACCAAATAAACAGAAATTACAAGAAACACTATAAGTTCCCCCCTCTCTCCCCACCCCACCCGCCCCGCAAAAAAAAAACATTTTTAAATTAAAAAGAATTAAAACTTTTTTTTTAAATAAGGAAAGAGAAAAGAAAAAAATTAAGGAATTGAAAGGAAAAAAAAGAAAATAATTAAAAATTAAAAAAAAATTTTTTTATTTTATTTTATTTCTTTTTTAAACTGGTGCCGGCCTAGACTAACACCAGACAAAATATTTGTAGAGGGTCGAGGAGGATGAGAAGACCGAGGAGGGACAGCACAAACCAGACCTCCACTGGAAAAGTGCAGAGAATGCTGGGACCTTTGGGAGGCTTATTGCCACCCAAATCTTAGAGAAGACCAATTGTCCTTACCTGCGAGAAATCAATGGTAAGAGGCTGTTGCGATACCGCATCGTTATCGAAAAGAGGTGAAGAATACTGGAAATCTGGGGAAGCTTGTTGTCACTCAGACTCCAGGAAATACCACTGGTTGTTGTCGGTGAGCAATCACTGACGATGATCTGTGTGAGAACTCCTAGTGAGTACAAATAATAATAATAATAATAATAATAATAATAATAATAATAATAATAATAATAATAATAATAATAATAATAATAATAATAATAATAATAATAATAATAGGCGCAAGCATAGGCTGACGCCACGAAAATTATGGACAGAGGGTCGAGGAGGGAAAGCGCAAACCAGACCTCCACTGGAAGAGCGAGGACAGCTCTGGGACCTTGGGGGGGCTTGTTGCCACTCAAACCCCAGAGAAGACCAATGGCCCTTATCAGCGGGAGATCAGTGGTAGATGGCTGTTGCGATACCGCAATGTCATCAGCGGTGATGAACGAAAAGAGGTGGAGCATACTGGAAGTCTGAGGAGACTTGTTGTCACTCAGACTCCAGGGAATACCACAGGTTGTTGGCAGTGGGCGATCACTGACGATGACCAGTGTGATAACTCCTAGTGAGTAAATAATAATAATAATAAAAATAATGATGCCAAAGTCTCTCATCTCTCATCCTATAATAGAAAGAATAGCGAATTAGTTCAATGATTGACGGATTTGAGTGCGAGGTCAGAGTGTGACCTCGGTGTGTGGCGGAATGCGAGAAATTGCATCAGTTCCGTCGGAGGATATTGCAGTCTCCTTACAGCTAGATTAGACAACGATCGGACGTGCGTGAAGTGGGATCCAAAACTCCGGTTCTCTCTCTTTCTCTCTCTCTCTCTCTCTCTCTCTCTCTCTCTCTCTCTCTCTCTCTCTATCTATCTACTATCTATCTATCTATCTCTCTATCTTGCTATCTTTCTTGCTCTCTCTCTCTCTCTCTCCCTTGCCGTCTCTCTAGCTATCTCTCTTGGTTAAATATATGTATCTCCCATGAAAGTCTGTTTTAATTGTTCTGAAATGCCTAGCTTTCTCATGAGAAGAAAGCCATTTTAAATAGAACTTGTGTCCTGTAATCGGTAAAGAAAGAAACGAAACACGTGTAGGGCCTAACAACGAGCGTCTATATCGATAGTATACACCCGATACGACATACGATATTAGAACACAGTCGCCACATTTTGATTTAGTTTTGCTGTGAGAAAATTAAATTTCTTTCTAAGTGACACGATTTACTTTTATCGCAATCAACTAAATAGACCATATATGTGATTATATGATTACTATATTCCAATCGAAGGTTTGCATTTTATATCTTCAGAAATTTATTGCATTATTTTTTTTTTCGTAAAACAAAAAACTTCCATAAAAAAATGGTTATTCTCATCGTATACAAAGGTCACAGAAATGAATTTGAGTCATGGAATAAATGTCTGACGGCAAACGCAAATGTGGGTGGAATTAGCGTAATCCATTTCGAAGAATCTTAGACGCGCCCACATTTAACCTCGGGGTAGATATTAGCGTCGGCCAATCGATGACATTTGATTTGCATAATTGTGTTCAAAGTTCTGTGAATTTGAATTTGAATATTCGTGATTCTGTAATCAGAACTAATTTCTAATTGAGACGGCAATCGAAAAAGCCCGGTTATGGTGCAGAGTGTGTGTGACGGGGGGGGGGGGGTGCAGGTGAATAAGTCGGAAATGGAATGAAAGAAAAAGAAACTTGAAAAGATATTAGTTGAAAAGAAAAAAAGGCAGAAAAAACGAAACGAAGGTCAAAGAACGAAGAGAAACTGAATAAAGATAAATCAGAAAAAAAGAAAGAAAGGGGGAACTTTTAGAAAACCAGTCAGGATATCGTTACAAAGAAATAATTGTACTTCTGCAGTTTACGGACCGTGCTGAAATAATAACGTTATTATTTAGAAACCCATTCTTAACATTAGGAGGGGGGGGGGGGCTTTGTTAACTATTCTGAACTTTCATCTAACGTTTTAATGAATAAAGATACCGTAAAAATTGGATTTAACTTGAAAATCCTATCGAAACGACAAAAGTACCGAAATGTTAAATAAATGAATTGGCATTGAGAAAAGAAAGAAAAAATTAATAGATAAAAAAGAATGAATGTGAAGAAAGAAAGAAAAAAAGAAAGAAAGAATAAAAGAAAGAAAAAAGAAAGAAAGAATAAAAGAAAGAAAAAAGAAAGAAAGAAAGAAAATAGAAGAAAGAAAGAAAGAATAAAAAAGAAAGAAAGAAAGAAAAAAGAAAAAGAAAAAAGAAAGAAAGAACGAAAGAAAAAGAAAAAAGAAAGAAAGAAAGAACGAAAGAAAAAAGAAAAAAGAAAAAAGAAGAAATAAAGAATAAAAAAGAAAGAAGAATGAAAGAAAAAGAAAGAAACAAAATAGAAAGAAAGAAAAAAGAAAAGAAAAAAGAAAAAAGTAGAAAGAAAGAAAGAAAGAAAGAAAGAAAAGGCTAAAACGAAAATTCGTATAACTCAGCATGAAAGTACGAGTTTTTGATCGGTTCGATTCTGTTGATGTTGGCATTGGTTTCCCCGATTCTTTTTAGAATCAGATACTCACAGGAGGGACCACGTGAAGGTTGCCAACATATATAGAGAAAATGGTACTATGGGAACGACAGGATTCAAACTTGTCACGCTGGGGTCGCCTTCCACGTTGGTAGCCACTTCACCATGGCCACCTCCAACGATAGAGATCATCAATGGATGAATGAAACGAAAAATGAAAAATGAATGAATGAATGAAAAGAGAGAATAAATAATAACAAAAAGATAATGAATGAAATAGAATGCATGATGGAAAGAAAGAGATAATTAAAAGAAAGAATGAATGAATAAAAAAAAATAAATGATAAAATGAATTTGTGAATGAAAATAAATAATGAATGACTAGATAGAAGAAAGATGTAAAAAAGGAAGAAAAAAGAAAAAAGAAAAGGTGAATTAATAGAAAAAAATGAATGAAAATAAATAATGAATAATTAGAAAAAGAAAGAAATGGAAATCAGAAACGGTGAATGAATTAAAAGAACGAATGAATAAATGTAAAGAAGAATAAATGAAAGAAAGAAAGAGAAAAAGGAATAGATGAATGAATGAAAAGAAAAAAAGAAAGAGAAATAAGAAAAGGTGACTTAATAGAAAAAGAATGGATGAATAAAAAGAAATAATGAATAAAAAGAAAAAGAAAGTAAGAAAATAGGAAAAATAGATAAATAAGAAAAGATGAATAAAAAGTAGGAAAAGATGAATGAATGAAAAGAAAAAATGAATGAATAGAAAAAAAGAAAGAAAAAAGAGAAAAAAGAAAGGATGAATGAATGAAAAGAAAAAATGAATGAATAGAAAAAAAGAAAGAAAAAAGAGAAAAAAGAAAAGATGAATGAATGAAAAGAAAAAATGAATGAATAGAAAGAAAGAAAGAAAAAAAGAGAAAAAAGAAAAGATGAATGAATGAAAAGAAAAAATGAATGAATAGAAAAAAAGAAAGAAAAAAGAGAAAAAAGAAAAGATGAATGAATGAAAAGAAAAAATGAATGAATAGAAAAAAAGAAAGAAAAAAGAGAAACAAGAAAGGATGGAGGAATGAACAAAATGAATAAATTTTTTAAGTTATTCATTTTTTTTTATTCCTCAATCCTTTCTTATGAAAGAAGGAAAGAAAAGAAAAAAGAAAGAAAGAGAGGGAAATAAAAAAGGATGAAATTAAAAAACGAATACATGAAAAGAAAGAAACAAAGAAAAAGGGGACATAAAAAGGATGAATAAATGAAAAGAAAGTGTTGTGAAGTTGTTCCACAGAAAATAATAAATAAAGGAAGTCAAGTCGAGGGTTGGTTTAACAAGTGTATTAACAAAGTAAGAAACTGACTAGCTCTTGGCTAGACAGTTACAAGACTGTGCTTTGTCTTCAGTGTCTCTGGTGACTCGCACTATTTATAGTGACAACCGGTGTAGTTTCTCCTGTGTAAGAACGGCCGGTGTAACAGAAAGAATGAATCAATTAAAAGAAAAAGAAAAAAGAAAGAAAGAAAGAAAGTCAAATAAAAAGGATGAAGGAATGGGAATAAAAATGAATAACTGAAAAGAAAGAAGGAAAGAAAGAGAAATAAGAAAGTATGAATAACTGAAAAGAAAGAATGAATCAATCAAAAGAAGAAGAAAGAGAAAAAAAATGGAGGGTGAATGAATGGACGTGAAAAAAAAAGAAAGATGGAAATGTTTTTGCTCTTGCCTCCCATTAATTGTTGATATTTGCAGCTAATCAAAAAACACCTCCCGCCGCGAAAGTGAAAAAGCATCTCAACGGCCATTGTGGCACCGCGTTGGGATCAAAGGACCGCAACACATGGCGCCTTTTCCGTTGTACGTCGAGGATGGACACAAAAAAGAAAATAGAAAATATAAGTAAATGACTAAATATATACATATATACACAAGGTGAGGAAGAAAAAAAAAACAAAAAAACAAATGTAATTTCCGTTAAGATCTTTTGTCCGACTCCATTAACAAATAATAAAGGATTAGCGACCCGTTGGCTTCGACTTTTTAATTCAGTTTCAATAAACACAACACACGTACACGCTTATATATATATATATATATATATATATATATATATATATATATATATATATATATATATATATATATATATATATATATATATATATATTATTTGTAGCCCCTAGAAAAAACCCTCTAGATGGGCACTGTAAGTGTAGTATTAACACAGCATCACGTCGCTAGCTATAAATGCATCGTTCCTTTCATTAAGTTGAACGCTCTTATGACTTCAAGCCGCCGAAATAAGTGTTAAAATTATCACTGTTTATTTAGCTATCCAGCGGTGGCCGAATGGTTCTAGGTGTCGGGATTTGAGTTGTAAAATACCGGGGTTTCGAATCACGCGACCAGTTACCTCTATGCTGATGAGTCCCGATTAAAAAGGACGAAACGTACACGTACATAGATAATAAACAAACAAAAAATATTTATTATATATATATATATATATATATATATATATATATAATAGTAACTCTGTATTTATGTGTGTGTCCGCCTGATCTTTGTGTCTTATGTTCACCCAAACCGCTAACAGAATTGCTTGAAAATTGACATGTGGACTATTGACCTCTCAGTGAAGGTTATACGCTATATAAGAAATATATCACTTCAACGTTAGGTGTCTCCGGGGCACACCACCCTCCCCCCCCCACCCACACACAGATTCAAATGAAATTTTAACCATAGGTAAATCACCAAAAATAATGTCTATTCCCAAAATTTTAGCAAATTTTGATATTAAAAGGTATTTATGGCAATAAATATATTTTCATAACTTACTACGTAGCTCTACTTACGTATCGAGCACTGTTGAAGTAAAAACTATGTATATATATATATATATATATATATATATATATATATATATATATATATATATATATATATATGGCCCGATTTCTCATATTAATTACGATTATGTGCGCTCCACCTACGATTTGAACTCAACATCTCACTATTGGAGTTACTTCATTTTTTAACGCTTTCCCATGTTGCCTTCACGAAAACCCTTCTTTCCCATCTAAATCTCCTTTCATTGGACACCTTATCAACGGACAATTACCAACTAGACAAACCCCATACCTGTTTTTACACGAACTTTTTTTCACTCTCCATTTCTTAATATTTTTTCAAATGTTGAATTTTGGCTTTTCCACTGCCAACTTATCTATCTACATAATTCCTCTGATGATAAGATTTCGATCTTTGAAAAGCCTTGGCTTAAGGAAAGAATAATAAACATAATTTTATTACAGAATATACCTTGCATTGAACAATCGAAGTTTGAAATAAATTTGGACATTCGTACATGTTATCCCTCTTCTTTCATCTATCTTTATAATTGCTGTATCTCGTATATTGAGCTTAAACCATTTTACTATAGGTTCTATCTACTAAAAGTTTACTTTTAGTTTCATATTTGATTATATATATATATATATATATATATATATATATATATATATATATATATATATATATATATATATATATATATAGTTGGTTAGAATTGAGTTGGTTTGTATTTGCTTCTTATATTACATATATCATCAAACGAAGTTACGCTTGTTTGAGCATGTGAAAGACTTATACGACGGCACTTCCGGCACTTCCGGCGCTACTTGTCCGCCATCTTTAAACGGAGCATAACGAGTTTTTTATTATTGGTTTCGTAAAACTCAAAACTGCTTAGAGATTTCGTCTGTGATTAACGCTTCACACTAATAAGACTTAATAAGACGTTTGAAATCAGTTTTGATGCTGCATTGATTGATGCCATGTATTCGTGGATGAGTCTGTCTATTCGAGTTAAGCAGGTGACAAATTTCACGGATCTATTCGAATATATTTTCCTAAAATAGTTCTACTTTATAACCACGTTTCCTATAACCCTCGACGCCTCCCCAAATTTATTTTGAAAATATGACTTTCCACCCCTTTCAACCATTTACATCTCCTTGTGTTTGACTCAATTTCAATATTCATGTGTCGCCTGGTTTAGTGGGTTGGTTTCTGTGTTCTAGGATTTTACTTAATATACCAGCTGTTTTCATAAGTTTGTTTAGTGTCAATCATTCTTCTGATTCGAATTTATTCTAGCCTTTTTTTTAAGTTATTCGGAACTGTTCCTAGTTCTCATACAATTATTAGTACTACCTTACGAGTTTTCGTGTTCTGTAATCCCCTTAGTTATCTAGCTAGTTCTATTTGCTTAGTGGTTCTGCCTCCTTCCGTTTCACTCCGTGGATAGCTGTGACGGCGAAATTTAATATTTCTCTTGGTTCTTCTTTCTTTTTGACTATTTTCAATTAAACAAGCGCACGATGCAACTAGGATAATGTGTTCCTTGATTACGGTATAGCAGCCTTTTGGATTCAGTTAATGGCGAAATACAGTATAGTACGATTCATTCTATATGATTAATTAAATATGATTAATTAGATGCAAAAGGCTAAAATAACTATTTGAATCTTTGCCGTCTAGTTTACAGTCAACGATTCTTACCATTCGACCCAGGCGTAAGCGAAATCTTAATGTGAATATGAATACCGTAACCCACCGAAACTCTTACGAAATAGCTTGGTATTATCGCTAATTGTAGTTGGCGATTTCATTTACCAAAGTGCTAAACTCAATATATATATATATATATATATATATATATATATATATCGGCGGGCGCGAACTCCGATCACAAATCGCCACTGATTCGCAGTCAAGAGTCGGCCACCGTAAATTACCTTGGATGTTAGGAGGAATTTAATTTACAACTAGCAGCGAATAGTGATCAACAACAACAAACCGTGTTGGATCTTGCAAATATATATATATATATATATATATATATATATATATACGAAGCCTGTCTAAAAGGTATCCGACCTTAGGCCAGAATAAAAAATATTTCAAATACGTGACGGAG
>OY744538.1:10737385-10904885 GCA_963556195.1 Sepiola atlantica
ATAAGATGTATTTATATATAATATAACATGTATTTATATATAAGATGTATTTATATATAATATAAAATGTATTTATATATAATATTAAATGTATTTATATATAATATAAGATGTATTTATATATAATATAAGATGTATTTATATATAATATAAGATGTATTTATATATAATATAAGATGTATTTATATATAATATAAGATGTATTTATATATAATATAAGATGTATTTATATATAAAATAAGATGTATTTATATATAATATTAAATGTATTTATATATAATATAAGATGTATTTATATATTGTTACACCGGCCGTTCTTACACAGGAGAAACTACACCGGTTGTCACTATAAATAGTGCGAGTCACCAGAGACACTGGAAGAAAAAGCACAGTCTTGTAACTGTCTAGCCAAGAGCTAGTCACTTTCTTACTTTGTTAATACACTTGTTAAACCAACCCTCGACTTGACTTCCTTTATTTATTATTTACTGTGGAACAACTTCACAACATATATAATATAAAATGTATTTATATATAATATAAGATGTATTTATATATAATATAAAATGTATTTATATATATAATATAAGATGTATTTATATATAATATAAAATTTATTTATATATAATATAAGTTGTATTTATATATAATATAAGATGTATTTATATATAAAATAGAATCTATTTATATATAGTATAAAATGTATTTATATATAATATAAGATGTATTTATATATAATATAAGATGTATTTATATATAGTGTAAGATGTATTTATATATAATATAAGATGTATTTATATATAGTATAAAATGTATTTATATATAATATAAGATGTATTTATATATAGTATAAAATTTATTTATATATATGATATAAGATGTATTTATATATAATATAAGATAGCAGTAGACTATTAATTTCGTTGGGGTGGCACACAGATGTTTCTTAAGGTTCTGCATATAAAACAAGGCAAAACCATTTCCCACTGAATACATCCATTCATTGTTCTCTGTAATTTTCATAGATATTCTCTTCTATGTTTAGAAATAGGATTTTGTCAAGGATATGAAAAAAATAACTTGAGGGAATGCTCGTGGTTTTATGTATTTCTAGACGTTATATAGGTTGGCAATGTCCTTACTTGAAAAGCGCTAATCTGCGCATAACATCGCCAGGACTACACTTATCCTAACGCCTTTTAGAACTTGACGTCTCTTTATGCTCATATCGTGATTCGACCCCTCGGGGTTAATACCATCAAAATAAGGAGGAAGAAAAGAAGAAAAAAAAGTTGTTCTGCAACAAAAGCTTGAAAGAAAAAATTAAGTAAATGAATTTTTCATTTAAATTTCACGATTGTTGATTTTCAAAATATTTCACTTAAGTACATTCTCATGCGTGCTTCAAAGATGTTGTCAATTTCCTTATATATATATATATATATATATATATATATATATATATATATATATATATATATACTTACGCTTTATTCGGATTTGATTATTTATTTTGATATTTATATGAAATTCCGTAATCTATTTCATATTGCCTATATGTAAAATGAAATTGTAGTTTTAGTCGGAATAAAAACTGTTATGTTTTTCTCTTTTTAGTTTTTTCTGTAAAATCCCAACACAGAAAAGAAGAATATGTTTAGGAGAGAGAGAGAAAGCGAGAGAGAAAGAGAGAGAGAAAGAGAGAGAAAGAGAGAAAGAGAGAAAGAGAGAAAGAGAGAAAGCGAGAGAGAGAGGGGAGGAGGGTGAGAGGAAGAACAAGAGTGTGCATCAAATGTTCCATTTTCCGTTGTTTCACAGTCCATTTTTCCGTGCCAATTTGATCTCTTTCTCTCTTTTTCTTTCTCTTTCTCTCTTTCTCTCTTTCTCTCTCTCTCTCTCTCTCTCTTTCTCTCTCTCTTTCTCTCTCTTTCTCTCTCCCTCTATCTCTTTCTCTCTTTCTCTCTTTCTCTCTCTAATTCTCTCTCTTTCGCTATCTCTTTCTCTCTCTCTCTCTCTCTTTCTGTATCTCTTTCTCTCTCACTTTCTCTCTATCTTTCTCTTTCTCTCGCTTTCTCTCTTTCTCCCTTTCTCTCTCTCTTTCACTCTCTTTCTCTCTCTCTCTCTCTTTCTCTCTCTCTTTCTCTCTCTCTCTTTCTCTCTGGCTGTCTCTCTCTTTCTCTCTATCTCTCTCTTTCTCTCTCTTTCTCTCTCTCTCTTTCTCGCTCTCTCTTTCTCTCTCTCTCAATTCCACTCTCTTCTCATCTAATTCACACACACACGTTCATTTCAAAACAATAATTGAAAAACCAAAAATAGACGCGGCATCAAAGGAAACAATTTTTCTATTTTAATGACCACGTCAACGAGGCGTAGCATCTATCTAAATTCAGTGAAAACCTTACAATTAAATCAATGTCTAACATTATATATTTCAAATATTAACACGTTGCATACCTATGTATCTATCTAGCCTATTATGTTTATATCTGTATATATATACATATATATATATATGTATATACGTGTGTGTATGTGCGTATATATATATATATATATATATATATATATATATATATATATATATATATATATATATATATATATATATATATATATATATACATGTATATATGTATATATATATGTTGTCTAAAGAAGCTTTGAGTCATTTAAAAAACAAAGAAAATATGCAGTTTAAATTCCCAGAGAAACTAACTAAATTCACTTGCATAAGCCGACCCACCGTTGGGAAATTAATAAATAAAAAAGGGGATTCAAGTATCTACAGGAGACCTTAACTTGAGCGTGAAATATTAAAACGGAGGACCATCAGCTGTTTACCATGTAACTGTTTCGGAGATTTAAAAACAGGACAGTTATAATATTCATGGCTCTCCAGTGATACTGATCAAACGACCATTTCCTTAATAATCAAATGTAGAAATAATTCAGCTTAAATTTCACTAATATATATATAGATAAATAAATAAATAAATAATAATAATAAAAATAATAATAATAATAAAAATAAAAATAATAATAATAATAATAATAATAATAATAATAATAATAATAGTACTCTTAAGACTACAGTGTTATATGCTAATTGTCATCCTAAATAACATTAATTATAACAATAATAATAATAAAAATGCTATTCAAACACTACACCCAATAACCATGGTAGCTAGCAATAAAACTATATAGGAATAAAAGTTGCATTAAAAAAAAATTTTTTTAAGCTTAAGTACCTTTGGTACCAGATAGGCAAGTAGATAAGAGGAAGGAAATCTAGCCATACAAATCTAAATACCCAATATATAGTCTAAAGAAGCTTTGAGTCATTTTAAACAAAGAAAGCAGTTTAAATTCCCAGAGAAACCAACTAAGTCCAAGATATCACAGACTTAGCACTTGCATAAGCCGACCCACCGTTGGAAAATTCATAAATAAATAAGTAAATATACATATATATAAATAAATCATATGAATAAATGATAAAAAGTTAGATTCCAATAATCATGTCGTTATTCCTTTTTAAAAAGATCACCTTCTTGGCGGTCTGTTTCGTTTACACTTATACAGCCAAAATACTAATATATGTACAATATTATTAGAAGCCTCTTTAAGTACAATTAAAAGTTAGGGCACTATTGGAGAGATTAAAAATAGACATTCACCGAAAGCCGCAGTGCAATATTCCGATTCTGTCGTCGAGTTCTATCGGATGTATTGATATTTATACTCGCCGCATTCAATGTAAATATAACTTAATTTCTTCGATATCACGTGATAATCTCCTAAGGGATTCAGCGAACGCTTACAGATTCAAAGTGTCTTTGTAAACTGTGTTCGCGCCCTGTGATCGTCTGAGATTGTTATTTCCCTGCGTTGATTAGAGCCGTAGAACGTAGATAATATATATATGTGTGTGCGTGTGTGTGTGTGCGCGCGCGCCCGGGTTTCATGAATCTGGCTATCCTGGATTTAGGATAAAATGTTATTATTGGTCCTCCGATTTATAAAACAGGGGGACCTATGTTTTGAGGCACTCCGTCCGTCCGGATTTTTTTCCGCAACCATCCATTGAATTTCTCTGAAATTTTGCATGAAGTTGTAACTTTGGTCAAGTTAGAAAGTGACATTCTCCGATTCTTGAAAAAAAATCTGGTTAGCCCCCCCAGGGGGTCAAAAGACCCCGAAATGGCAAACAATTACCCTTTTCTTCCATAACGTTTGATCCATCCATTCAATTTTTCTGAAACTTGGCCAAAATGTAGAGGCAATTATTCTGTATATAAAATGAGCATCCTTGACCTCAGAAAAATTCTGGTTCGCGCCCCCAGGGGATCAAAGGGGGTCAAAAATGCCCCAAATTGCCCAAATTTATTGCATTTTACACTCGCCACATCGAGTCACATACAGAGAGGGACCACGCACGCGCGGTTTGTTTTATATATTTTCACTCGGACTTTTCCATTCAAACTTAAAGCCTTGATTATGTAACTCAAATGCAACAATGTCAATTTGAAAACCTAAAAGCAGATCTATTTCGCCTTTCTTCTTTGTATATTTTTATATTCCGTTCACGTCTTCAAAGTGCCATGTTTTTTGTTTTTTTAATTTGTACACGTATCCATTTTTAATGAATTTCTTCTCTTTTTTTTTTGTTCTTGCCAGAATGACAGTAAACGCAGTCCACGTTTTGTGCGTTTTGGCCGTATTGTTCGCCTGTGTTCACTCGTTACCTAAACGGACGGACCATACCAGTATCATACGTTATCTCCAACAGAACGGTGTGGGCGAAGCCGACAGCCGAGCCCTCCTTCAGGCTTACCTGCTTGGTAAATTATCCAACGGACTGGAATCCGAAACGTCGGAATATCCCACCATCAAGAGGAGAGCATTCTGGAGACCCATGGGTTACCTCCCTTCTGAAAACCACGGCAGAAGTGGTTCCAGCACGAGCAACGCCGACGCCGCTGGAGGAAGTTCCGCTTCCGCTGTTTTCAGATATGGCTAACTCGGAACTTGTATTAAACTTTTAAATTTCAAATAAAAAGGAACAGTTTACATTTGTAAGATAAGGTTTTCACGAAAGAATGAAATTATCCGACATAAAATAAAGAAACAGAATAAACGGAATAAAAAATAAAAACTGATTTTGATTTTCTGTTAATTTTCTTTTTTGTCATTTTTTTTCTGTTGTTGTGTTTTATCGACGCCAATGTCGACAAAAGAGAAATAATAATATTCAGATGCGGGTGTATAAAGATAAGGTTCGTATAGTAAATTTCCACGTAAAGTAAGAAATTAGAGATGAATTTTCTAATTAGAATTCTAGTAAAACTACGTGTCCCGGCAGTAACGTCACAGATACAATACGTCGGTAGTCTTAGGTGACGAATGGTCAGGGAAACGTTTCTTTTTCGATTGAACAAACAGAGATAGAGATAGAGAGATAGCGAGAGGGGGGTAGAGAGAAAGGGGGAGAAAGAGAGGGAGAGAGAGGGGGGAGAGCAGTGGGTTTGGATAGCTGTTGTCCAAACCCACTGGCAGTATGATTGGGTGTTTCATGCGTATATATGTATGCTCTGAAGAAAGAATAAAACCTCAAATAGAATATTCTAAACCTAATTTCAAGAAGAAGACAGAGAGGAGAGGAGATGGGAACCTCACCACTGCGACTACAGAAATTCAATCAGCTGATTCTGCCGGCGAAATGGACGCAGTATGAGAATTAAAGAACACCTCAGCAAACAATGCAGGAATTTATTCACCAGAATCAACAGAATTCGACATGTCCCCACCCTACATAACCCTACCCCTGCCGGTCTATAAAATCGACCACAATGCTGTTCACCTTGCGCGTCAATATTTATACAGCAGTCGACATACACGTTTGGGCAGGTCGTTTCTTTTTACTTTGTTCTAATAGCAAATATGCCCATGTATAGTTTAGCAGGAACCGGTTAAAATGTTTTAGATTTCAATTAGTTTTGACGATCTTTTAAGACGCACTCGAAAACTTTCGGGTACTTCTTCTAATTAGGACCCGAGTTAACTTTTACCCTAACCTTAACCCTAACTCTAACTCTAACTCTAACTTTAACTCTAACTCTAATGCTAACCCTTACTCTAACTCTAACTCTAATTCTAACCTAACTCTAACGCTAACCGGAACTCTAACTTTTACCCTAACCCTAACCCTAACCCTAACTCTAACGCTAACGCCAACTCTAACTCTAACCCTAACCCTAACTCTAACCCTAACTCTAACTCTAACCCTAACTCTAACTCTAACCCTAACTCTAACTCTAACCCTAACTCTAACTCTAACCCTAACTCTAACCCTAACCCTAACCTTAACCCTAACCCCAACCCTAACCCTAACTCGAACCCTAACCCTAACCCTAAACTAACCCTAACCCTAAACTAACCCTAACCCTAACCCTAACTCGAACCCTAACCCTAACCCTAACCCTAACGCTAACGCTAACGCTAACTCTAGCTCTAACGCTTACCCCAACCCTAACTCTAACCCTAACCCTAACCTTAACCCTAACCCCAACCCTAACCCTAACTCGAACCCTAACCCTAACCCTAAACTAACCCTAACCCTAAACTAACCCTAACCCTAACCCTAACTCGAACCCTAACCCTAACCCTAACCCTAACGCTAACGCTAACGCTAACTCTAGCTCTAACGCTTACCCCAACCCTAACTCTAACCCTAACCCTAACCTTAACCCTAACCCCAACCCTAACCCTAACTCGAACCCTAACCCTAACCCTAAACTAACCCTAACCCTAAACTAACCCTAACCCTAACCCTAACTCGAACCCTAACTCTAACCCTAACCCTAACGCTAACGCTAACGCTAACTCTAGCTCTAACGCTTACCCCAACCCTAACTCTAACCCTAACCCTAACCCTAACGACGGGGTCAACGGTTTTATGTAAATATAAATGTCTACGAAATTAAATGATCTTCTGAATATTAGTGCAACGATTGCAGCATAAGCCCTTTGACATATACCTACAAGTGCCAGTCGAAGTGAGCTTCCGAAAATGGGTGTGTTGATTGCGGAACTAGTCTTCGATAAGTGTTTACGATTTGGGTCGAAAATAGCCCAAAAGTTATTTTAAAAAACAATTGCTATTTTATTACCCCGCCCTCTAAGTTTCTTTTTTTTATTTTACGCGTTTTGTAATGTCCACCAGATCGATTGGCGTTGTTTATCGATCTGTACGGACACAGCTGGTGATAGCACACGTAACTTCTCGATTGTCAATTCCCTTAACACAAACCGTTGTCTTCGCGACCCGCTTCTAAGATCGAGAACACCTGCAAGCATCACTTCTTGAACTATTTCTGACAACTCTGCCCGAATCTTGTGTGACACATGCCCATATTTCACTCAGAAATGCTGATCAACTTTTTAATAATGGTTGATATCACCATGAACCGCAGACCCTAAAGAGCGTCTGAATGTTTTACTCAAAAAATGTTTTACTCAAAACAACCAGATATTACCAATGTGCGGATTAGGAATCTCTCTAATAGAGTCGACACCGAACTTTCCTCGAACCCTAGCACTCAAATCGATATTCAACACAGCGATTGGCACGGCTTCTCCATCTCCACAGACACAACTGATAATAACACGCGTAGCTTCTTGATTACCAACTCCAAACTGTCACCATCCCGACCCGCTTCCCAAATCGTAACGACGAGCAAGCCTCACTTCTCGATTTGTTCCTGGCAACACTGCCCGAGGCTTGTGTGACAGATGGTCATAGCCCACTCGCGGATGCTGATCACCTGGTAATAATTGTCGACATAAACCACGACCCAAACAGAAGCACCGTTACTCAAGACAACCAGATACTATCGACGTGCTGATTTGGGAATATCTCAGAGATCTCATCAGAGATGAACGTTTGAGTCAAACATTTTCTCTTCCTGCTGAACATTATGCAGGTCAAAGCAGGCAGAGTCGCATTTGTCCCCATACGGAAATTCCATAGCCAGCCTCACACTCTCGAATAGTTCACTTCGATCTGTTTAACTGCTATTGCGCATAGGTACTAAGCATTCCGCTGTTTCAAACGCCATAAATCAGTTGAAAATAGGCAACCATTTTTAGCACCAAGAAACCACTGTAAGAGTATAATATCTGCGGTTAAGAGAGGTATACTGACTAGAAATCGCATCGTATCAC
This sequence comes from Sepiola atlantica, assembly GCA_963556195.1. Lineage (NCBI taxonomy): Eukaryota > Metazoa > Mollusca > Cephalopoda > Sepiida > Sepiolidae > Sepiola > Sepiola atlantica. The sequence goes on from OY744538.1 coordinate 10,745,612, forward strand.
AGAAATTGTGAACTCGATATTTCTGGAAAATCTATAATAGTGTGGTGAACAATGGGCAATCAAGAATTCCCCTACTATCCTTCTTCTTCTTCTTTCGTGTGAATCAGATGATTCTGGTTTCTCCGATGTTTTTCTAGTTAGAAATCTTTCTGGAAAGACATCGGGTACTTACGGGAAAGACCACAAGAAGGTTGCCAACATCCCTAAGTGAAAGTGGTTCTGTGGAACCGAGTGGATTCGAACTTGGAACACCCAGGTCTTCAGTCCGTGTCGATATCCACTTAACCACTGTCACCCCCCCCTACTATCCAACCACCATGAAGTCGCTTCCTCGGCAATAGATAAAGGCTGGACAGCTTGCTGAGTGGTTTTCCCTAAACTCCACCCTGGACTCCACAAACTACTCCCTCCCTATGTTTTCACTAACGGCAGAAATCGTACTACATGATTAATCAGCAGCTCTTCATGTCCTGGCTACTATTAAAAAAAAACTCGACACCTGCAAAGCATGTAGGCCTAATCTTACCCCTGCTATAGTTTTTTTAACATAGTTCACCCCAAACAAGGCAGGCCGCCACTGTAGACGTAAGGGGCTACTGAGAAGAAAGAAAAGGTGAGAAGGTTGAGGGGTCAACTTAAACTGGGACCTGCGCAGCGAGATGTCTGTTTACATTAATTTTAAATTTCTGCATGTCAGTACTGTCGGGGAAACAGGGGGCAGGGAGGGAGTTCCAGAGGCCAGCGGCACGAGGAAAGAAGCCAATGGAGTAGAAGGCTCTCCGGCATCTGGGGACCTCCACAGTGAATGGATGGGATTTAGTTGATTGTCGAGTTGGTCTAGATAATTTACGTCGAGGGGGCACCAGAGTAGCCAATTCATCGGAGCATAATCCATTGAAGTATTCGTAAAACAATCACAAGGATGCGGCGATGGAACAGGGACTGGAGCTTGGTTATAGTAGCTTCGTCGGCATTTCCCGGTAGGAGCGCCTCAGACGATTATCAATAAAGAAAGGAGGTAAAGCCTGGAAGGGTGGACCTCCTAGGACTGAACAGAATAATACATCAGTCCAACAACAACAACAACAACAACAACAACAACAACAACAAAACTCGACACCTCCAAAGCATGTAGGCTTTATCTTACCCCTGCTATAGTTATAAAGAAATGCTCTCCTGAGCCGGCCCCTATTCTCTCCAAACTCTAAAGCAAACGCCTTGCAGAATCTTGCTTCCCTGATAGCTGGAAAATTGCCTTTTTCAATTTCAGTTTTCAAGAATTCTAGCGAAAGATTAATTTCATTGTGTAACATACCAGAAACGTGTCATGAGTCCCTTTTAAGTGGCAAGTTAGAGATGCAGAAGTTCTTCCATTATGTTAATATGCAAATTGTACATGTGAATACACTTATATTTAAAGTCACTCCCTAGTATGTATTCGTTTTTAGGGGCAGAGATGCACACATAGATAGAGAGAGGTGCTCTCCTATATATATATATATATATATTAAGCCCTCCGTTCAGTCTAGAGAGACTATGGATACCCCTATAAGGGGCTGGCTGCGCGTGTAATTATGAAGCAAGGGTTGCGCAATCCTTAACAACACCTCTCCTGAGTCGGCACTGCTTGATTCCAATGGCAAGCAGTTCAAGACGACTGGAAACAATGCCGAGATAAACAGAGAGCACATACAGCACCTGGTAGTCCCAAATGGTCACCCATATATATATATATATATATATATATATATATATATATATATATATATATATATATATATATGAAAAAGGAAAACCAAAAAAATGGATGTTTTTTTTATGTGTACATCAACGTTTCGTCTTTATTTATAAGACTTCATCAGGATGATAATATAAAAAAAAAATGCCATGCAAGTACAAACACATATAGGGTTGACATATTGGGAAAAAGGAAGAAAATAGTAGCCAAAAAAAAAACATCCATTTTTTGGTTTTCCTTTTTCATATATATATAAAGACGAAACGTTGATGTACACATAAAAAAAACATCCATTTTTTTTGATTTTCCTTTTTCATTTTCCCATTACGTCGGATTACCTTCATCCTTCTCTTCCTATATATATATATATATATATATATATATATATATATATATATAATCCAGATAAAACATCCACATGGTAGTAAGCGAAACGTATATATATTTCACCATGTTTACGAGTTATGATATTAAAATAGTGTGTTTACTTTTCTTTCATTTTAGTTCAGTTAGAAGTAAGTTCTCAGAAATCAAGGGGACCTTACCTTGGGCTAACACTTGATTTATCTATGAGATGCATAGATATCCGTGTGTTCAATTAAGATTCTCCTTCGCCCCTCTAACGTTGAGTTAGTAACTAACTAATTTTCCTTTTCCCAATTAACCAGTTAACTATGTTATAGTATATCGTTCTTGTTGTCTATTCGTCTTGATTGATTCCAGAACATGAATTCATCTAGTCTGGTGGAGTATCCAGTTTAGTGCTGTTATTTGAAGTAACATTACCCGGAGAAGGTGCACCATACCTCGTATGAGGCAGTGTGTAGCCATGCCGTTGGGTATTTTATTTTGGTTTCGAATACTGTTATTTTGAATATTTGGTCAGCGTTTACGTGTATGGGTTAAGTATTCTCATGTCAGTTTGTCCTGGAAACCCTTATACAGAGAGACCTTAAACACCCGAGGACAGTGTTTAGTAGACATTCAATTTCCTCCCTAATTTTCTTTTTATTTCATTTCACTTTAGTCAAAGTTCTCAGAAATCAATGGGCCTCTTCTCGGGGTATCACTTGATCTCTATATGAGATTCATAGATAATCGAATATTCGATTAAAGTTCTCCTTTATTTCTCAAACGTTGAGTTAGTAAAGAAGTGAAGAACGTTAATTTTTATCTCCCCAATTGACCAGTTAACTATGTTGTAGTATATCTTTTTTGTGGTCTATTGGTCTTACCGGATTCCAGAACAAGAATTCATCTTGTCTGGTAGAGTATCCAGCTAAGTGATATTACTTGAGGTAACTTCACTAAGACACTTGCACTATTTCTCGTATAAGCCAGTATATAGCCATACCGAGGAGATCTTATTTGGGCTTCGAATACTATGTTATTTTTAATATTTCGTCAGGGTTAACTTGTAGTGTGAAGTATCTTCATGTCAGTTTGTCCTGACACCCCTTCTACAGAGAGACCGAAGACACTCGAGGGTGGTGTCTAGTAGGTCATTCAAACTTCCCAGTAGGTAATTCAAACTTCCCAGTAGGTAATTCAAACTTCCCCACTAATATGAAAGCATGTGTGCTGTAGAAAGGGGGAGGAGAGAAAACTATAATGTGTAAAAAGTTGAGTTATGTGATACCTCCTAAGATCAGGCAGATTTATAACAGGCAAGTGTTAGTTGTACTTTTAGTAAGGCCTGTTTGGCAAACGGTGTTCGGACTTGTCAATCTCTAATTCGTTCCCTGCAACATACGAAATATTAAACACAACACCAAAGTGTAATATAATAAATGTCGCGTGTTCCAGCTTGTTATTTTCATTCTATTCTATACATGGTTGTGGGAGGGTGGAGGTTACGGAAGGTCGATGCGCAGAGTCCGACAGTAATTCAATGAGGAATATACGTCTGCAGGGTGAGAATATGCATCGTTGGAATATGCAGTTTTGAAAGAGGTTCTGATAGGAGTGAAAATAGATGTAACAGATATAACCGATATCGACAGAAACGGACATGACATGTGACAGGAGGTTTTTCCCCGAAACATGTATCTTGAAAATGCGTAAATGAAAGCCTCTTCGTCGAAATAATTCAATATGATAACTCCTAAACATGGTAAATTTATATACGTTTCGCTTTACAATTTAAGCAATTCTCCTTTTCTCTTTCTTTAACTAATGTTACGTAGTAGTTGTCGAAAATTTGGGGACCGGGTGTGTAGGATGACACCAGGCGGAAGTTATGCAAATCGCATGACTTCCGGTGGGACCTTTCTCTTTCTTAGCCGGCGAGATTTCAACGATAAAAGACGTGTATGTGTGCCGTCCATAAAACTAGGGACTGCAGGTGAAGAGCGACTGATGCAGTGACATCGATTTATCTCATCTCATCTCTCTGTCTTCCTCTCTCTCTCTTTCTCTCTCTCTCTCTTTCTCTCTTTCTCTCTCTCTCTTTCTCTCTTTCTTTCTCTCTCTCTCTCTCTTCCTCTCTCTTCCTCACTCTCTTTCTCTCTTTCTCTCTCTTTCCCTCTCTCTCTTTCTCTCTCTCTTTCTCTCTCTCTTCTTCTCTTTCTTTCTCCTTCTCTCTCTTTCTCTCTTTCTTTCTCCTTCTCTCTCTTCTTCCCTCGCTCTTTGTCTCTCTCTCTTTCTCCTTCTCTCTCTTCTTCCTTCGCTCTTTGTCTTTGTCTCTCTCTCTCTCTCTTTCTCCTTCTCTCTCTTCTTCCCTCTCTCTTTCTCTCCTTCTCTTTCCTTCTCACTTTCTCTCTCTTCCTCTCTCCCTTTTTCTCTCTTCCTCTCACTCTCTCTCTTTCTCTCTTTCTCTCTCACTCTTTCTCTCTCTCTTCTTCTCTCTCTTTCTCTCTCTCTTTCCTTCTCTTTTCCTCTCTCTCTCTCTCCGACTTTACTTGTTCGTCGCAATTATACAGGGTGATTCATAAGTCACTTAGCTATTTATTTTTGAAATTCTAAAGTTAAAAAATACGGTAATACAAAACAGAAAGTTTATTCAACAAATTCATTTATGGGAGTTTAAAATTACAGCAAATTTTCAAAATTTCCACCTTCGTTGCTTTTTTGCAAGGAATTTACGACTCTTTGTAGCATATTTGATTGATTATGGTGTTAAATATATATAGAAACAAATATATAAACGAACAAATTTAAAATAACAAACAGCAGTAATTAGAGAATAAGATAACAATTATCAAAAGTTCATAGTATGTTTGTGTTTCATATGGTAATCATTTTAAATAGCTAAGTGAAGTGACTTATGAATCACCCTGTATTTAATACATCAGTGTTTGTCGTCCTTTTTTAGCAGACCGGCAATAAACAGCATTGGTTTCGTGTCGTACTCATCGCGTGAAGGTTGGAAATCCTCAGGGCCTACGTTCTATTAATCAGCTAATCAAATTCATGGCCTTGTGTCGCAGATCGCGGATAGGGAAGTGGCCCAAATCCCCGCCCCAGCCTTTTGTTGATTAGTGAGCCAATCCAGAATTATCAATTATAGTATTGTGGCGTTGTCACGCCTTTAGATGAAAAGGTCTTCAAGTGTTAATGTCATTCGCAATGACCCGCGGGTGTTTCTGTACATTTTCTCTGATCTTTCGAACAAATATTATTTGTGCGACACAATAACAGATGAACGTGACTTTTTAAAAAACTTTCAGTTTTAATGATTACAGGTGTCGTTTGGCTTGCTGCACTGACCTTTTGACCCAGTCGCGTCTATGCGAGTAAGATGACCTTTGAAAGTTTAACTTCTAACTTTTACTAATTCCAGAGGATAATTCTGATGTTACACTTCTCGGCAAAAGTGAGTTTCGCCTTCTTCTTCTACTTTAAATACTTTTAATTCTTTCTATCATTTATTTGATTGAACTGTCATCAAACAATTTGGCAGCAAACATTAATTCATACTTATTTGAAAATCATATAGGAAAGTTGTTGAAGACACATGTGAGGCGAGAAAAAGAGCGGATCTTTTTTTTTTTTAGAATCAGGAACTGGAATGGCTCTTTTTTTAATAGAGTTAGCGAGGAGCAGGGTCGGGGGCATCTCCAAAATTAACAAACCAAATAAAGCTCTGGAAACAAAAACGCATGTAACCATATCGATATATGTGCATACGCTACGTATTCATTAAATTAGAAGGTCAGTTTAGGAATAGTCGGGTCTTGATGGAGGTCTGCTCTTATAATATGATAATGGTAACGTGTCTTCTCCACGAAAGTGACGTAATAAAGAAAGTAAGCGGCAAAAATAGCAGGAATGGAGACTTTTTTATGTTTTGGTCTTCAAAGGGCACATACCTATTTTTCGGAGCTCTTCCAGCCCACTCTCTCTCTCTCTCTCTCTCTCTCTCTCTTTCTCTCTTTCTCTCTCTCTCTCTCTCTCTTTCTCTCTTTCTCCCTCTCTCTCTTCATCTCTCTCTTCATCTCTCTTTCTCTCTCTCTCTCTTTCTCTCTCTCTCTTTCTCTCTCTCTCTTCATCTCTCTCTCTTTCTCTCTCTCTCTTTCTCTCTCTCTCTCTCTCTCTCTCTCTCTCTCTCTCTCTCTCTCTCTCTCTCTCTCTCTCTCTCTTCTGTCTCCGTGATGGTGGCTGGGGTACTAATACTGTAGAAACTCATTGTATTAATACTGCGTAATAACTTTATTGTTATTCAATCAACTATTAAGAAAGCGAAAGGGAAACGCAACTCTCCAGTCGCTGCTATGAAGAGAGAGAGAGAGAGAGAGGGGGGGAGAGAGTGTGAGAGAGAGAGAAAGGCAGACGACCTCTACACACAGTCCGATTGCTACTACAGTGAAGCGACATGACAAAGGCAGAGACAACTGTCGACACGTGTGCGACCAACTATTTACCTGACGAATATTCGTTCCGGCTGTGCTACACTCTTTTGAAGTACGTGTTTTATACATAAATTAATCACGACAGATTGAAGACTATATATGCGTCGTTTGACTAATGGATACCGTTGTGGACTATCGGATCGGCTATGTCGGATTGATGATGTTTAATGAGGCATTAATTCCAGTGAGAAATGTATGAATCCTAACCCCCCCCTCTAGCTATAGATAAAATAACAACTTGTGTTCGGTGAATTGTATACAATAAATCGTTTACAATAAATATTGTATTTCTGAAATAAATAACCCAATACAATGCACGGTTATAATCACGTTTCTGTAAGATCGCCGAAGTTAAGACAGCGTTTATTCTGGTCAGTTCTAAATGGGTGACCATTTGGGGAGACATAGTGGTGTGCATCACCAAGATCTTTTCAAAATAATCTACAAATCAATCGTTTACAAAAGATCTACTGTTTTTTAGACATAAATGACCCAAACATGTTTAACATGCCGTAAAAATCACCAATATATCAGTTAAACAACCCCAAAAAGGGTTGATATGCCGTAAAACAGACAAACCAAACGAAAACGGAAGCATATACTGTTTCATGGATCAGTAGATTTTTTGATCGTTGGGAATTTTCATTCGGGAGACTTCAAGAAAGTGTTTACATGCGGACATCGTGTTCATTTAAATGTCCCTAACCCTAACCCTAACCCTAATAACCCTAACCCTAACCCCAACCCTAACTTGACTTTTCGAAGAAAACTGATTGTCTTTTTGTTTTCTTCAGTTAGAAACGTTTACGACTGAATTTTGAAAATGTAGGATGTTTTTTCAGTTTTGGGAAAGAGATTTTTGTTTTCATTAATCTTATGTGTTGTAAATACTTCACCCTATAATAAAGGCCAATGTGTATTTATTTGTATACTAGCAGAGAGACCCGACGTTTCTCGGGGTTGAATGAGGAAGACTTTCACTATATTTTTCACTATGCTCATAACACCATGTTACTTTCCTTTTATACTGACCCCCCCACGTTTCGCTCCGTAATATATTCGAAAGAAGCTGAATTTTTTTTATCTCTTTCAATTGGTGTCTAATACACAAGGTTTACATTTCAGTAAAGTTGTATATAGCTCACTTAGAGAGGCACGTAGAGATTCGGCACATAGGGGGTAACGTGGAGATTCGGAACCACTTCCATTGTCTTCCACGAAGAATTTTATACGTATGATTTAAATTTCAACAAAATATGATATATTTGAAGTTTTGAAGACGGTTTGCTTCCCATATCTCCCTTAGAATATCGCTTAGAGATTCGGAATATCTTCAATTGTCTTCCCCGGGAAACATGTATAGATATGATTTAAATTACATAAAATAGGATATATTTGAAGTGTTAAGGGGTCTCTGTCCTTATAGTCTTCTTAGAGGTATACTTAGAGATTCGAAACTTCATACATATGATTTAGATTACATCAAATAGGATATATTTGAAGTTTTAAGGGGGTTCTGCCTTCATAGTCTTCTTAGGGGTACACTCAGAGATTCGGGACCACTTCCATTGTCTTCCCCGGGAAACATTTTTAGATATGATTTAAATTACATAAAATAGGATATATTTGAAGTTTTAAGGGGTCTCTGTCCTCATAGACTTCTTAGGGGTATACTTAGAGATTCGAAACTTCATAGATATGATTTAAATTACATAAAATAGGATATATTTGAAGTTTTAAGGGGTCTCTGTCCCCATAGTCTTCTTAGAGGTATACTTAGAGATTCGAAACTTCATACATATGATTTAGATTACATCAAATAGGATATATTTGAAGTTTTAAGGGGGTTCTGCCTTCATAGTCTTCTTAGGGGTACACTCAGAGATTCGGGACCACTTCCATTGTCTTCCCCGGGAAACATTTTTAGATATGATTTAAATTACATAAAATAGGATATATTTGAAGTTTTTAGGGGTCTCTGTCCTCATAGACTTCTTAGGGGTATACTTAGAGATTCGAAACTTCATAGATATGATTTAAATTACATAAAATAGGATATATTTGAAGTTTTAAGGGGTCTCTGTCCCCATAGTCTTCTTAGAGGTATACTTAGAGATTCGAAACTTCATACATATGATTTAGATTACATCAAATAGGATATATTTGAAGTTTTAAGGGGGTTCTGCCTTCATAGTCTTCTTAGGGGTACACTCAGAGATTCGGGACCACTTCCATTGTCTTCCCCGGGAAACATTTTTAGATATGATTTAAATTACATAAAATAGGATATATTTGAAGTTTTTAGGGGTCTCTGTCCTCATAGACTTCTTAGGGGTATACTTAGAGATTCGAAACTTCATAGATATGATTTAAATTACATAAAATAGGATATATTTGAAGTTTTAAGGGGTCTCTGTCCCCATAGTCTTCTTAGAGGTATACTTAGAGATTCGAAACTTCATACATATGATTTAGATTACATCAAATAGGATATATTTGAAGTTTTAAGGGGTTTCTGCCTTCATAGTCTTCTTAGGGGTACACTCAGAGATTCGGGACCACTTCCATTGTCTTCCCCGGGAAACATTTTTAGATATGATTTAAATTACATAAAATAGGATATATTTGAAGTTTTTAGGGGTCTCTGTCCTCATAGACTTCTTAGGGGTATACTTAGAGATTCGAAACTTCATAGATATGATTTAAATTACATAAAATAGGATATATTTGAAGTTTTAAGGGGTCTCTGTCCCCATAGTCTTCTTAGGGGTATACTTAGAGATTCGAAACTTCATAGATATGATTTAAATTACATAAAATAGGATATATTTGAAGTTTTAAGGGGTCTCTGTCCTCATAGACTTCTTAGGGGTATACTTAGAGATTCGAAACTTCATACATATGATTTAGATTACATCAAATAGGATATATTCGAAGTTTTAAGGGGGTTCTGCCTTCATAGTCTTCTTAGGGGTACACTCAGAGATTCGGGACCACTTCCATTGTCTTCCCCGGGAAACATTTTTAGATATGATTTAAATTACATAAAATAGGATATATTTGAAGTTTTTAGGGGTCTCTGTCCTCATAGACTTCTTAGGGGTATACTTAGAGATTCGAAACTTCATAGATATGATTTAAATTACATAAAATAGGATATATTTGAAGTTTTAAGGGGTCTCTGTCCCCATAGTCTTCTTAGAGGTATACTTAGAGATTCGAAACTTCATACATATGATTTAGATTACATCAAATAGGATATATTTGAAGTTTTAAGGGGTTTCTGCCTTCATAGTCTTCTTAGGGGTACACTCAGAGATTCGGGACCACTTCCATTGTCTTCCCCGGGAAACATTTTTAGATATGATTTAAATTACATAAAATAGGATATATTTGAAGTTTTTAGGGGTCTCTGTCCTCATAGACTTCTTAGGGGTATACTTAGAGATTCGAAACTTCATAGATATGATTTAAATTACATAAAATAGGATATATTTGAAGTTTTAAGGGGTCTCTGTCCCCATAGTCTTCTTAGGGGTATACTTAGAGATTCGAAACTTCATAGATATGATTTAAATTACATAAAATAGGATATATTTGAAGTTTTAAGGGGTCTCTGTCCTCATAGACTTCTTAGGGGTATACTTAGAGATTCGAAACTTCATACATATGATTTAGATTACATCAAATAGGATATATTCGAAGTTTTAAGGGGGTTCTGCCTTCATAGTCTTCTTAGGGGTACACTCAGAGATTCAGGACCACTTCCATTGTCTTCCCTGGAAAATTTTACTCATGAATACTCTTTTAGTTTTTTATGCAAAACTGTCGGACGAAACGATTTTAAGTGTTGAGGCGAACGGAGAAAGCCCACTGTCTAAAATTAATTCAGAAAGAAATCCTTCACTCTATTTCCAAAATGAGACGTGTTTGTTTTTCCTTTCTTTTTTCTGTAACGATTGATACGTTTTTCTTTTTTCTTTTTATGAACTTTTGAGACGTTATTTTAATCTTTGTCTTGATAGCCACTCTTGTCTGACATCATGCTGATCATCAACACGGCTATTCCATGAGCACAGAAAGCGTGGATACTTTGTGCAACTAACTTTAAGTGCTAGGATGAGTCCAACAACTTTAAGATCTCCACAGATCAACCATTTCCCAAGTAATTCAATCAAGTCAGCAATTTTGCTACAGTAGACCAGTGAAAATGCTTCATCGAACATGAAGAATTTTCTAAATTATCTCCCGCGGTTCCGATACTTATATAATGTTGTTCCTGGCGCCAGTAGACGTTTCTCTCAAAATCGAGAACCCAGTAGTTGAGCAGACTCTTTCGAGAGACTCGGGTCTTGTGTCAGGTCATTGAGTTCGGCTTGGGTCAAAGGGGCCGGTTGGTCGTCCTTTTCTTACTTGTAACAGTTGGTAACGTGATCTTTCCTTTCCTCCACACTTCCTTTTCTTTTTCTTCCAATCCTGTAAGTTCTGTTTCGCAACAGATATAGGGGTACTGTTTTAGATATTGACCCTAATTTCCGTGACTGCCCGGCAGCAGCAAGCCGACAGCTAACGGAAGCGTCCGAAATCGAAAACGAGGCTGGCAGACGATATTGATTTGAAGGAGAGACGCTTGGCACTTGTAGAAAATGAATTTCGAAGTGTTGTGTCGTACAATTACCTCTCCGGAGCAGTGCATTAACTTTTGCCGGCTAGTACCGCGAAAGAATGTGACGGAGAAATATGCCTGGAGATGCCCCACCCAGGAATGCCGGGCTTGGATTTCGTTGCGATCGGGGACGTTTTCTTTTTCGCGGTCAAAACTCGCAATTTCAACAATTTTGAAGATGATATACCTGTGGTCCCAGGATATGGCGACCGGGAAAAACTTATTAAAGGAATGCGGCGTACTGTCTCGAACCACGCAAGTGGACTGGAAAAATTTCCACATCCTCGACGACGACCCCATCCTCCTCTTCTGCCTGTATTTCGCTAAGCCCCCCCCCCCTCCAAAAAAGAAAAACAAGCCCTTACCCCTCCAGGAAAAGAATGTAATGAAGGAAACAAATGCCTAATGAAAAAAAAAAAAACCCTCCCCAAAAAAGCTAAAATGATGAAAAAAAAACAATGCGTAATTGCAAAAAAAAAAAAATGGTTTACAAAAGTTACAAAACAAAAACAGTTTCTATTATTTTCGCGTTTTTAAGTTTAAAAAAAGTTTATTTTAGGTAAAAAGAAAATGGTTTAAAGTTAGCGTTTCTACAAAAGTTCTTACAAAAATGGTTAAAAAATAATAATAAAAAAATTTATTTATTTCAGCTATGGGTTTGTTCATTTATTTCATTTTTTGTATAAAAATATATGCATTTCTTTTTTTCGTATATTCATCGTCTTACATTGTTGTCGTCTGCCGACTCGGCAGGTCTCGGACGCTTCCGTTAGCTGTCGGCTCGCTGCTGCCGGGCAGTCACGGAAATTAGGGTCAATATCTAAAACAGTACCGATATAGGCAGCGAATCGCTTATCCTGGTCACTTAGTTTGATTTCAAAGTAAGCGGGATATGCCTTCTTCACAAAATCCTTGATTTTTTCTTGACGGTCTGGATGAACCACATGTTCGTAGATTTAACAGAGATTTAATCGAGAACCCAGTAGCTGAGCAGACTCTTTCGGGAGATTCAGGTCTCGTGTCATGTCATTCAGTTCGGCTTGGGTCAACGGGGCCGGTTGGTCGTCCTTTTCTTACCTGTATTCATCACGTTATTAGATAAGAACTAAATTCCATAGTGACATTTGGCTCAGAAACAGGAAGATCGGGGCCATGGAGGACTAACTTTATGGCAGAAAGAACATCAGACAATTGAACATGGTGCTTGCTCTTGCGATTGATTCCTTTTAGATTTGTCATGCAAAAGTTGGAAACGTGATCTTTCCTTTTCCTCCACACTTCATTTTCTTTTTCTTCCAATCCTGTAACTTCTCTACACATGTTTTGCAGCAAATAGCTTATCCTGGTCCCCAATATAAGCATCGTATCCATTCGTCACAAAATCCTTGATTTTTGCTTGACGGTCTGGATGAACCGCACGTTCGTAGATTTAACAGAACTTATAAGGATGGTTTTTACACTTCTGATTCATTTTTCTAGACCTGAAAAGAGAAATAAAAATAATTATGAACGGTTACCCACGACCCGGTTTTGTAAAAGCAAAGCCCAAAAACGCTTGGATTGCGATATTTTAGAAAAATATGCTGAAAAGGAAATAGACTAAATCTAAGAAACCAGACCTGACCCAGTAGAATAAACTGCATTTTTGAATTCAGTATGCAAAAATGGTTCTAAATCGGTTGGAAAACCATTGACCTTTTTTAAGTTTTGAAATACAGACCAGTGTAATATAGAGGTAATGGGGCTTATTTTCTCAAGAAGTTTGTCTTAATTGTTTCATTTTATTTCAATCAAAGTTCTCACAAATCAACGGGTCCCTTCCTTTCTATATGAGGTACATAGATATCCGAATATTCTATTCTCCTTTACTTGTCAAACATTGAGTTAGTAAAGAAGTTAAGAATATTAATTTTCCTCTCCCCAATTGACCAGTTATCTATGTTATAGTATATCATTCTTGTAGTCTCTTGGTCTTGCCGGATTCCAGGACAAGAATTCATCTAGTCTGGTGGAGTATCCAGCTTAGTACTGTTATTTGAGGTAACATTACTTGGAGAAGGTGCACCATTCCTCGTATGAGCCGGTGTATAGCCGTATTGAGCGGATCTTATTTGGATTTCGAATACTATATTATTTTGAATATTTGGTCAGGGTTTACTTGTAGGGGTAAATATCCTCATGCCAGGTTGTCCTGACAAACCCTTGTACAGAGAGACCGAAGACACTTGAGGATTGTGTATAGTAGGTAATTCAAACTCTTAGCAGTTATTTCATTATATTAGTTATTAATGAATTAAGAGTAGAATAGATATTGGGCTTAATTTGTATATTTTTATTATATATTTCTTTGACAAGAATTCCCATTTAACTTGTTAACTAGAAACCTTTGTATTAGTGTTAGACAGACAGCTCACATCGATATTATCTCCGTCGAGAGAGATTTAGAAATCGCTACCTAGAAAGAGCAGCCATCTTGTCCAATGAAGAAAAGCTATGAAAAATATGCCAATATTATCCAATTAAAACTACTATAAGAGTTGATATTTAACTTCGTTGATGGTTGGTAGCAGTTTTTAATAAAAAGGCCTTGGTCAATTTATACTTAATATTCGTTATTAAATTTGCGTAAGTTAAATTATTCTCTTCAACCTAAACATTATTGTAGGGGGCATAACTCATGATGAAAATAGACAATAAGCAGTATTGTTTTGTTTTTTGTTACATAAAGAATATTTTAGATGATGGCCTAAAAACTGAAAAACATTTTTTTCCTTTTTTTTCCGTTTGTTTGTTTTTGTTTGTTTGCTTTTTATTTTGTTTTTTTGGGGGTGGGAGGATGTTTTAGGGTTTGATTTATTTTTGTTGTTATTTTCAGATTATTTGTTTACCCTTTCAATGTTCATATAATATTTAGCTAATATTATATTTAAAAAAACAAAGTTTCCAAAAAAGATCGCATTCGTTTTCCAAAATAAACATTAGAATTATACTTCGAGAAAGTATTGCAGAAAGAAGACGTGGGTGTGTGTGTGCGCGCGCACGCGCATGCGTGTGTTTAGTGGCTGTAGTTTAGACGCCATCTTGTCTCTTTATCCCAAGAAATGCGATATTCAGTTTTTGTTGGCATTTTTAGTTTTATCGATATTTATTTTTATCGGAAAAGAAGGATAATTCTTTCAGCTCGAACGTTATCAGTGTCATGTAAATCGCCATTATATATATATATATATATATATATATATATATATATATATATATATATATATATATATATATATATATATATATATATATATATATATATAATAAAGTAACACGATATAACATAATCACCGGTGCAATAATTTATTTCGCCCCTCCGGCCTTTTCAAGCACCCAAACGAGGAGATTTTTTTTTTTTTTGCAAACATGTAATCTCCTCGTTTGGGTGCTTGAAAAGGCCGGACGGGCGAAATACATTATTGTACCGGTGATTATGTGATTCCTTGTTACTTTATTTTATTCTTGCTCTGTTTATTACATTGAGCTCTCATACTCGGATTTCCTTCTGGAATTTATTTCATTCCTACACACACTATGTATATACATATATATATATATATATATATATATATATATATATATATATATATATATAACTTCTTTGTAATATAGCAGGAAAAATCCCAGCAGAGTGCTCGATTAATTTAGAATTAAAATTAAAAATTAAGAGCGCAATATTCATTTATTTTGGTACAGAAAAATTAGTACAACATTCGTACCGTCGGTTTCAAGCACAGAAGGACTTAGCCATCCGACTCTCTTCAGCTTCTGATGACAACAGAAGCAGAAGAGAGCCGGCTGGCTAAGTCCTCCTGTGCTTGAAACCGACGGTACGAATGTTGTAGTAATTTTTCTGTATATATATATATACGAGTTGAAGTGCCCCCTTTTGTTGGGTGAAAGTTTTTTAACAATAACAATAACAATAATAATAATCTATTGCAAATAGAGATTTGGTATCTGTCTATCTGAAGCCGAACTATACTATTACTTCTATTAATCATACTATGCTTTAATACTCAATTCAGTTTACTATACTATTTCAGACTAATGTACTATCTTTCATTGCTCAATTTAGTTTACTATACTATTTCAGGCTAATGTACTATATTTTAATGCTCAATTCAGTTTACTATACTATTTCAGACTAATGTACTATCTTTTAATACTCAATTCAGTTTACTATACTATTTCAGGCTAATGTACTATCTTTTAATGCTCAATTCAGTTTACTATACTATTTCAGACTAATGTACTAGCTTTTAATACTCAATTCAGTTTACTATACTATTTCAGACCAATGTACTATCTTTTAATGCTCAATTCAGTTTACTATACTATTTCAGACCAATGTACTATCTTTCATTGCTCAATTCAGTTTACTATACTATTTCAGGCTAATGTACTAGCTTTTAATGCTCAATTCAGTTTACTATACTATTTCAGACCAATGTACTATCTTTTAATACTCAATTCAGTTTACTATACTATTTCAGACTAATGTACTATCTTTTAATGCTCAATTCAGTTTACTATACTATTTCAGACTAATGTACTATCTTTTAATGCTCAATTCAGTTTACTATACTATTTCAGACTAATGTACCATCTTTTAATGCTCAATTCAGTTTAATATACTATTTCAGACCAATGTACTATCTTTTAATGCTCAATTCAGTTTACTATACTATTTCAGACTAATGTACCATCTTTTAATACTCAATTCAGTTTACTATACTATTTCAGACCAATGTACTATCTTTTAATGCTTAATTCAGTTTACTATACTATTTCAGACTAATGTACCATCTTTTAATGCTCAATTCAGTTTAATATACTATTTCAGACCAATGTACCATCTTTTAATGCTCAATTCTGTTTACTATACTTTTTCAGACTAATGTACTATCTTTCAATGCTCAATTCAGTTTGCTATACTATTTCAGACTAATCTACTATCTTTTAATACTCAATTCAGTTTACTATACTATTTCAGACTAATGTACCATCTTTTAATGCTCAATTCAGTTTAATATACTATTTCAGACCAATGTACAATCTTTTAATGCTCAATTCAGTTTGCTATACTATTTCAGACTAATGTACCATCTTTTAATGCTCAATTCAGTTTAATATAATATTTCAGACCAATGTACCATCTTTTAATGCTCAATTCAGTTTACTATACTTTTTCAGACTAATGTACTATCTTTCAATGCTCAATTCAGTTCACTATACTATTTCAGACTAATGTACTATCTTTTAATGCTCAATTCAGTTTACTATACTATTTCAGACTAATGTACTATCTTTTAATGCTCAATTCAGTTTACTATACTATTTCAGACTAATGTACTATCTTTTAATACTCAATACAGTTTACTATACTATTTCAGACCAATGTACTATCTTTTAATGCTCAATTCAGTTTACTATACTATTTCAGACTAATGTACCATCTTTTAATACTCAATTCAGTTTACTATACTATTTCAGACCAATGTACTATCTTTTAATGCTCAATTCAGTTTGCTATACTATTTCAGACTAATGTACCATCTTTTAATGCTCAATTCAGTTTAATATACTATATCAGACCAATGTACCATCTTTTAATGCTCAATTCAGTTTACTATACTTTTTCAGACTAATGTACTATCTTTCAATGCTCAATTCAGTTTGCTATACTATTTCAGACTAATGTACTATCTTTTAATACTCAATTCAGTTTACTATACTATTTCAGACTAATGTACCATCTTTTAATGCTCAATTCAGTTTACTATACTATTTCAGACCAATGTACTATCTTTTAATGCTCAATTCAGTTTGCTATACTATTTCAGACTAATGTACCATCTTTTAATGCTCAATTCAGTTTAATATACTATTTCAGACCAATGTACCATCTTTTAATGCTCAATTCAGTTTACTATACTTTTTCAGACTAATGTACTATCTTTCAATGCTCAATTCAGTTCACTATACTATTTCAGACTAATGTACTATCTTTTAATGCTCAATTCAGTTTACTATACTATTTCAGACTAATGTACTATCTTTTAATGCTCAATTCAGTTTACTATACTATTTCAGACTAATGTACTATCTTTTAATGTTCAATTCAGTGTACTATACTATTTCAGACTAGTTTACTATCTTTCAATGCTCAATTCAGTTTACTATACTATTTCAGACTAATGTACTATCTTTCATTGCTCAATTCAATTTACTATACTATTTCAGACTAATGTACTATCTTTTAATGCTCAATTCAGTTTACTATACTATTTCAGACTAATGTACCATCTTTTAATGCCTAATTCAGTTTAATATACTATTTCAGACTAATGTACTATCTTTTAATGCTCAATTCTGTTTACTATACTATTTCAGACTAATGTACTCCTTTTTAATGCTCAATTCTGTTTACTATACTATTTCAGACTAATGTACTATCTTTTAATACTCAATTAAGTTTACTATACTATTTCAAACTAATTTACTATCCTTTAATACTCAATTCAGTTTACTATACTATTTCAGACCAATGTACTATCTTTTAATACTCAATTCAGTTTACTTTACTATTTCATACTAATGTACTCCTTTTTAATGTTCAATTCAGTTTACTATACTATTTCAGACTAATGTACTCTCTTTTAATGCTCAATTCTGTTTACTATACTATTTCAGACTAATGTACTATCTTTTAATGCTCAATTCAGTTTACTATACTATTTCAGACTAATGTACTATCTTTTAATACTCAATTCAATTTACTATACTATTTCAGACTAATGTACTATCTTTTAATGCTCAATTCAGTTTACTATACTATTTCAGACTAATGTACCATCTTTTAATGCCTAATTCAGTTTAATATACTATTTCAGACTAATGTACTATCTTTTAATGCTCAATTCCGTTTACTATACTATTTCAGACTAATGTACTCTCTTTTAATGCTCAATTCTGTTTACTATACTATTTCAGACTAATGTACTATCTTTTAATACTCAATTAAGTTTACTATACTATTTCAAACTAATTTACTATCCTTTAATACTCAATTCAGTTTACTATACTATTTCAGACCAATGTACTATCTTTTAATACTCAATTCAGTTTACTTTACTATTTCATACTAATGTACTCCTTTTTAATGTTCAATTCAGTTTACTATACTATTTCAGACTAATGTACTCTCTTTCATTGCTCAATTCAGGGGTAATGTAATCTCTGTTCTGTTATCATGAAACCATCTTCTTAGGCATTAACTCCGCCTTTGAGGGGTAGTGTAGTATCTGTCTTGTTTTTCTGAGACACTCCTCTTTTTTAATAAAGGGGTAGTGTATTATATGTTTTTTCGTCATGATATCATCCTCCCAGGGATTACTTCTCTTTTTATTGGGGGTGGGGAAAGTAATGGAGTATCTTCTATGTTGTCATGATACCATCCTTCAAGGATTTTATTTCGTGGGATAGGGTTATATTTGTTCCGTTGTGATGAGACCTTACTTCCAGGAATTACCTCCTTCTTTTGAGGTTATTTAATATCTGTTCTGTTGTCATGAGATAAGCCATCCTCTCGGGCATTACATCCTCCTTTGGTAACTAGCACACTAGGAGTTATCACACAAGTCATCGACAGTCATCGCTCACCGACAACAACCGGTGGTGTTCCCTGGAGTCTGAGTGACAACAGGCCTCCTCAAATTTCCAGTACTCTCCACCTCTTTTCGATAACCACAGCAAATGACCTTGCAGTATCGCAACAGCCGCCTACCATTGATTATTTGCTGGCAACAACCATTGGTCTCCTCTGGGATTTGGGTGACAATAAGCCTCCTCAAGGTCCCAGCACTCTTCGCACTGTTCCAGTGGAGGTTTGGTTAGTGCTTTCCCTTCTCAGTCTTCCCGTCCTCCTTTACCCTTCATGATTATGTTGTGTGGTAGCAATCGAGGCTGGTGCCATCTCTTTTAGGGGAGGGAGGGTCAGTTTATGAGATTTCTTGTATTTTCTGTTCCTTGGTTTGTGTGGCGGTGTTCTTCTTGTGGTTTTGTTTTCTTTCTATTGTATTTCCATGTGACGGATTACCGTTCGTAGCTTATGCGGGTTGGTTTCCGCATTCGAGGCTTTTCCTTAAGGTTGCAGCTGTTTTGATCATTGTCGTCCTTTGTATGATTCCAATTTCTTCCAGTCCTTTCTCCGTGTTTTAGCACTGTTCCTAATGCGCCTACGATTATTGGTATTATATTGACTTTTTTCATGTTCCATATCTTTTCCAGTTCTTTGGCAAGTTCTCTGTATTTGCTTCGTTTTTCTGTCTCTTTTATCTTCAGTGGTTTGCTAGAACAGCGATTTGGCAGGATGTTTCCTTCTTATATATATATATATATATATATATATATATATATATATATATATATATATATATATATAGTCTAAAGAAGCTTTGAGTAATTTTTTTAAAAAAATGTAAAATGCAGTTTAAATTCCCAGACAAACTAACTAAATCCAAGATATTGCAGACTTAACATTCGTTGGAAAATTAATAAATGAAAAAATATAAGTAAATAAAAAAGGGGGGGTTAATTATCTAATGAAACAAAAACAGGAGACCTTAAGCGTCTAATATATATATATATATATATATATATATATATATATATATATATAGAGAGAGAGAGAGAGAGAGAGATAGATAGATAGATAGATAGATAGATAGATAGATAGATAGATAGATAGATAGATGAAGAAAAAGAGATAAAGATGTGCGGATGACAAATCTATTTCATCATTCGATTGTTCAATGCAAGGTGTACTCGATACAAACATGTTTATTTTTTCCTTGAGCCAGCCTTTTCAAAGATTAAAATCTTATCATCAGAGGAATCATATAGATGGATAAGTTGGCAGGGGAATAACCAAAATTCAAAATTTGAAAAATTTAAGAAACAATATAAAGTAATTGAAAGTAAGAGTGTGTGCCAACTTATCCATCTATGTAATTCCTCTAATGATAAGATTTTAATCTTTCAAAAGCCTGGCTTTAGGAAAGAAAAAATAAACATGTTTTTATCGAGTACACCTTGCATTGAACAATCGAAGATGAAATAGATTTGTCATCCGCACATCTGTATCTCTCTTCCTTCATCTATCTTTATAATTGCTCTATCTCGTATATTGAGCTTAAACCATTTCACTACAGGTTCAATTCTCTAAAAGTATACTTTTAGTCTCATATTATATATATATATATATATATATATATATATATATATATATATATATATGTGTGTGTGTGTGTGTGTATATATATGTGTGTATATATATATATATATATATATAAATATATATATATATATGTGTGTGTGAAAATAAAAATTGAATAAAGGATAAGCAAATCAACGACTAGCAAAAATAAACTCAAAAACATATATTGAATAGTTCTACCAAAATATTTCAATTGTTAAAATACAATCATCATCAGTTGGTAGCAGAACTTTAATCAAAAACAGAAAAGTTTTCAAATTTATACAAAGAACGCAATTTGGGGAAAAATAGTCACATGTTATAAACAGTAGAAAGGGAGAACGAAAGAAAGAAAGAAAGAAATGTTAAAACAGAAAAAGAAAGAAAGAAAAAATCAGCAGTTAGCATATAAACGCCGATCGGAAACGCTGTAACTTAATAAAGTGGGAAGGAAGATTAGTAGTAATTTGCTTATCCTTTATTCCATTTTTATTTTTATTTTATTTTTATATTTTGTCTGAAACATTGTTTGTTTTTTCCTCATATATATATATGTAAACTTTTATAAAAAATATATATTTAGGCATATATTCCTGATAATTTATCGGAATATTTCCAATTGCAAACCCAATGAAGTTGTATTACACGATTCAGAGCATATATACTTTGGAATTCAACTATAATATATATACGAGGTCTGTCTAAAAAATATCCGACCTTATGTCAGAAAAAAATATTTCAAATACGTGACGAGGTTGGGACCCTAATCCGCTTCAAATTAGGTCCATTGTGCTTGCACACACTTAGCCCACCGAGTCATTCACTTCCGGAAACACCTGTGGAAGTCTCCTTTTGGAATGGTGTTCATCTAGTCTCAACATCTCAATAGCAACTTGTGTTCGATTAATCGCATACAATGAATCGTTTGAAATAGATATTGTGCTTCAGAGTTTTATAACATAAAAGGGTTGATTTGCCAGTAAAACAGATAAACCAAACGATGTTTTAACTATGTAAGATCTTGAATGATGTCTTAACTGTTGTCTTAACTCCGTGATGCCTAAAATGATATCTTAAGCCATGATGTCTTAAATTATGTATTAGCTTCATGATGCCTTTAATGTTGTCCTCACGCCGCGTTGTCTTAACTCCGTAATGTCTTAAATAATATCGTATCTCTGTGATGTCTTAAATGATGTCTTAACTCCGTCGTATCTTAAATGATTTTTAACTCTGTTATGTCTTAAATGGTGTCTTACCTCCGTGACCTTGTAAATGATGCCTTAACTCTTTGATGCCTTAAATGAAGTCTTAATTCCCATGGTTTAACTCCAGGATGTCTTAAATGATATCTCAACTCCGTGGTGTCTTAAAACTAACTTTGTGATGTCCTAAACGATATCTAAATTTCGTGATATCTCAAATTATGTCTTAAATTCGTGATGTCTTAAATGATGTCTTAACTTCGTCATATTTTAAATTATGTTTAACACTATGATGTCTTAAATGATGTTTAACTCCAGGATGTCTTAAATGATATCTCAACTCCGTGGTGTCTTAAAACTAACTTTGTGATGTCCTAAACGATATCTAAATTTCGTGATATCTCAAATTATGTCTTAAATTCGTGATGTCTTAAATGATGTCTTAACTTCGTCATATTGTAAATGATGTTTAACTCTATGATGTCTTAAATGGTGTTTAACTCCAGGATGTCTTAAATGATATCTCAACTCCGTTGTGTCTTAAAATTAACTTTGTGATGTCCTAAACAATATCTAAATTTCGTGATATCTCAAATTATGTCTTAAATTCGTGATGTCTTAACTCTGTGATTTCTTCAATAAGGTCTTAACTCCATGAAATATTCACGGATGTAACAAGTATTGCTTCACTAAATAAAGATCGAAAATACTTTTCGTTTGTTTCATTTTTATTTTCCCGACCTGAATAAAGCTGCCTAAGGTTTTCACGTTTTAACACAAGTTTCCAAAAAGAAAAAGGCAATCTGACGACAAGAAGGGAACCAAAAAAGGAAGCCTTCGTCTCTTAATTCCTGTTACCGGAAGTTATTACGATTCGTGACTAAATCAAAGACACGAGTTTGCTTCCAGGAACAACAACAACAACAACAACAACGGTATAAAAGATTGGATCATCCAATGCCAATTTTACTTTTAATTCAAATAATTGAAATATTTGACGCCCATGTTTGAAGGAAAACACGAAGATGTTTAATTGAATCTTAAATAAAAACAACCTTAAATGTTATCTTTTTGTAACTTAGTTTGGACGTACTTCATCACCTTTCACACTTTGTTAGGATTGACCACATTGTTTGTAAACAGGTTATTGGTCTGTAGTTGCTTGGGATCGTTCCCTTTTTAACGTCCTTTTTGTGTTAATGTTGTCCTTCCTTTGGTCATCCACTCTGGTACGTCTGTTTTGTGGATACATCCTCTCAGTTCTTGCGTCCGATCAGTAATTATTGGGTAGATCTTGTCGCTAACTGACAAAAGATTTAGATTTTATCCATTTCAACGATCAACGTTTGCGTCAATGTGTGACAATGGATGCGACATGAATCAAAAATTTGACTTCAGAGTCCGATCAGCAGTTAGATGAGTGGGCAACATCATGTGAAATCCGTCCAAAGCGATAAAAGACACAAACATCAGTAGGTAAGGTTTTGGCCTCCGTATTTTGGGTTGCCCAAGGTATTTTGTTCATCGATTAACTTAAGAAAGGAAGAAATATCAATAGCGAATATTACATTGCATTATTGGTGCGTTTGAAGAAAGAAATCGCCAGATAAAAACGGCCACAAATGAAGACGAAAAAGATGCTCTTTCACCAAGACATTGCACCATGTCACAAGTCGATCGCAAACATCAGTAGGCAAGGTTTTGACCTCCGTATATTTTGATGCACAAGGAATTTTTTTCATCGATTGACTTGAAGAAAAGTAGAACGATCAATAGCGAATATTACATGGCACTATTCGGCAGCCTCGTAACTCTCGCTTCTCTTGTTTTGTCCTTTACTCCTCACGTTCCATGAGCGATGTTTCTGACAAAGGGGGAAGAATTGCTGTTTTTGGGGAGCGGAATCTATCCACCTAGCACTTATCGTTGGCTGTTTTTTTTACCTTGAAGTAGTATTTTTTTTTTTAGCTCCTTTCATCAATTGACTTCATGGCTTGTCTGGAGCGATTTCCATTAAAAAATTGAAGGAAGAAATCGCCAATAAACGGCCACAAATGAAGACGAAAAAGGTGGTCTTTGGTGGTGGTGGGGGTGGTGGTGATGTTGGTGTTGTTGTTGGTGTTGTTGTTGTTGTCACATTTTTTTACTCTTTTTTATTTTTGCTTTTTCTTTGGTCTTTTAATCGGTTAAATTATATGAGCAATATTTTTGTAGATCTGAATATTACAATTAAATAATTAATAATAAAAAAGTAGGAATACGATCAAATAATAATAATAATAATAATAATAATAATAATAATAATAATAATAATAATAATAATAAACTACACGGACACTTCAGAAGACTGACAAGTTAAGAAACCAACGAAAATAGCTGGACATGGCTAAGAAAAGGATACTTGAACAGAGAAACGGAATCCTTACTGATGGCTGCACAGAACAATGCAATCAGGACGAACTACATTAAAGCTAAAATAGATAAAACTCAGGAAAACAGTAAATGCAGACTCTGCGGACAAAGAGACGAAACAATAAATCATATAATAAGTGAATGTAGCAAACTAGCCCAAAACGAGTATAAGAACAGACATGACTGGGTGGGGAAAGCAGTACATCGGGAACTGTGCAAACAATTGAATTTCGAATACGCAAAATCATCTGGGACATGGATATACAAACAGACAAACTCATACAAGCAAGGAGACCGGATGTTATAATATTCAACAAGATGGAAAAATCATGCAAAATCGTAGACTTCGCCGTTCCAGCAGACCACAGAGTGAAAAGCAAAGAAACGGAAAAACGAAGCAAATACACAGAACTAGTCAGAGAACTGAAAGGAATATGGAACATGAAAAAGGTCAGTATAGTACCAATAATCGTAGGAGCACTAGGAACAATCCCAAAAAAACTGGAAAAAAGACTGGGAGAAATTGGGATCAAAGGAATCATTGGAACTATACAAAGGACAGCAATGATCAAAACAGCTACAATCTTAAGAAAAATCATTGAATGCGGAAACTAACCCGCATAAGCTACGAAGGATCATACGGAATCTAGCACAGGAAGAAAACAAAAACTAACGAAAGAACACACCACAAACGAAGAAACAGAAAATGCAAGAAACATCACTTAATAAGCTCCCCCCTCCCCCAATAAATTACAGCGGCCTCAACTGACACAACACAAAAATGGACCAATGAACAGAAATAGCAAGAAACACTATAAGCTCACCCCCACCCAACAAAAAATAAATAAATAAATGTATAAAAATTAAAAAAATTAAAAAAATTAAAAAGGAAAAAAAAAATGGCACCAACACCACACAAAATATTTACATAGGGTTAAGGAGGATGAGAAGACCTAGGAGGGACAGCACAAACCAGACCTCGACTGGAAGTGCAGAGACTGCTGGGACTTCGGGGAGACTTATTGCCACCCAAACCCCAGAGAAGACCAATGGTCCTTACCAGCGAGAAATCAATGGTAAACGGCTGTTGTGATACTGCAAATTTATTTGCGGTTGCTATCAAAAAGAGATGGAGAATGCTGGAAATCTGGGGAGACTTGTTGTCACTCAGACTCCAAGGAATACCACCGGTTATCGGTGAGCAATCACTGATGACCTGTGTGAGAACTCCTAGTGAGTAAATAATAATAATAAAATAGAATTAAATTATTTAATACTTCAAATATTATTAAAAGGAATTTTTGTTGTTGTCGCGTGTTTGTGTGAAAATAATGTATTACAAGCCCCCCGAAAAGCGTTTTCTATAGGTGAGCTAAACTGCACAAGTAATGTGCTAGGTTGCCTATAATGAGGTGTTACCTTTTTATTACTGTTTTTTGTTTGTATTAGTATTGCTATTTGTAGCCATATTCTCATTACCAACATTGGTAATTGTTACACCGGCCGTTCTAACAGAAGGGAAACTACACCGGTTCTCACTATAAATAGTGCGAGTAGACAATCACCGGAAAGAAAAAGGACAGTATTGTAACTGTCTAGCCGAGTGCCAGTCAGCTTCCTTACCTTTGTAGCTTTTATGTTAATACACTTGTTATCTTAACCCAACCTCGACTTGACTTCTTCTTTTTACTGTTGGACTACTTCACAACAGTAATATTAAAGGTAGCATTACCAGGGGTTGTTGTTGATCACCACGCTGCGGTCTCCTCGACTCCTACGATTCATCCACTTTGTTGATGGCATTCACTGGTCGGGTTTTTGTGTTGATGTGGCAGTCAAAGATCGCATCCCCTCTTTTCTCAGTAACCACTTTTACGAACGTTATTTTTTAAGCATCAACAAATACAATGGAGCTTTAAAAAATTTTTGCGGATTTTATTTGTTCTTCAGAGCATACATGTACACCAATGCAACAGCTTCCACATCCTCCCTCAGGGCGAGGACGAAGCAGCTATTCAAAAGCCCAACCACCTTCTCAATATCAGATGTTGCCATTTCCGTTGGCGGCCTTCTAATAGGAAGGGCGTGAATCTCTCACCAACTTCGATGGTACTTTCAGCAAAGGGGTCAGATTCATAGAGCTGTTTGTATTGCTCATATAGTTTGCTGCTTTGAGCATCAAGTCCATGTATGTATTGAGTGTGGCAGTCTTTTGGGATGTTCTTCCGGGGTGCTTGGCGCACAAACCTGGTGATGCTGTCATAGTTTTTTAGTATCCACTGGAAGATGGGACAAACTTCTTATTAAGATCTTCTGTGGCTGAGACGATTGCAGCATTGACAGTGATGCCAATGGGGAGGTGCATGGTTTTGGGGAGTGGCTCCAGCACAAGCTTCTTTCTAACAAACACAATATCGGGATTGTACCCTACGTCCCATCGTCCACGGTTGAACGACTTTGGGTGCTTTGCATCGTGGATAAGGTTAAGCTGGTTTGTTACGACCAACGCTTCAACTGCATCTCCATCCGCATTATTTTTAGCGTGTCCCCACGGGGTGCTATGTCTGTTTAAGTCTCCGATCACAATCTTTGGTTTGATGGTGACATTTCTGGCATCACGTGTCGTGTGGAGCAAACCCTGAATCGTGACGATTCATACAAACTTACTTTTACTTAATGTAACCCTAACCCTAACCCCTAACCCTAACCCTAACCCCTAACCCTAACCCCTAACCCCTAACCCTAACCCCTAACCCCTAACCCTAACCCTAACCCCTAACCATAACCCCTAACCCTAACCCCTAACCATAACCCTAACCTTAACTTTATGTAGTAAGACGAATATAACGATATTTCGTAAATGATGTATTTTAAAATTAATTCATATTTACATGTTACTAGCATTTTCACATACTCTCCTGCCTTCTTCCGGTGACGTCATTGTTGGTAGCCTTCTCGGAATTAACCCTTTATTCAATCCACTGGAATAGAATGGTCTCATTCCGTGTATAATTCCTTTTACATCGTAAGGAGACTAAGTTTTTAAAATAAGATCTCTTAAGTTCCTTCACTTGGAATGAACTCGGAACACCTACGTTTAATTCACTCTAGAATGTATCTTAAATAATGTCTATATCCACCGAGACATGCGTATGGGGAGTAAAATGATTCAGTTCTCTCGTTGGCTACAATTCTTCAATTGACACGACCCCCTTTCATCTCCTGACAATTCTAAATTGTAAAAACAAATAGAAAATTTAAAAGAACGACGATGATAAACATGCAGAGTGTAACTAATTGGAATGTCCGCTCGTTCTGTCCGATGGCGTGAAACGGTCAGCAAGATTGCCTTGTTTGAAAAGTCACTTGGTAATTGGCTGTTTGCGTTCGATTTAACCTAAACAAACAAATGATGCTTGCTTAGGGTCGGTAACGGCGCATCAAACGTCGTTAATATTGTACATATATATATATATATATATATATATATATATGTTGTGAAGTTGTTCCACAGTAAATAATAAATAAAGGAAGTCAAGTCGAGGGTTGGTTTAACAAGTGTATTAACAAAGTAAGACAGTGACTAGCTCTTGGCTAGACAGTTACAAGACTGTGCTTTGTCTTCAGTGTCTCTGGTGATTCGCGCTATTTATAGTGACAACCGGTGTAGTTTCTCCTGTGTAAGAACGGCCGGTGTAACAATATATATATATATATATATATATATATATACGACCGCCTGAAACCGCCATTCCTGCACTGATGAGGGTGTAAGCCCGAAACGACGTCGTCTGTGGATATACAAACATATTGATATTTAATTAAAAATATCAATAGTAAATTCCCCTTTAAGATTCATAGTCTTCAAAGTAGAGCCCTGTTTAGAATTACAATATTGTTGTCACCCTGCGATAAAGCAAAGTCTTGCTCGCGCGTAGAACACTATTTACATCATGACGTTTATCCCCGCCTCCTGAGTAAGTGTATCCTGATTTCAATTACTGTCTGTGATGATTTCTCGCGGTCGTGTAGGTCTGGGCGCAAGGCTCGTAGTTCTAGGCTGAATCTACGAACTGCGTTCGAGCCCATAGGACCGCCTGAAACTACCGCTCCAGCACTGATGTGGCAGCATGTCTCCAAATGTGGCAACGGTATGCTATCTTATACAGGTAGAGGATTGCGTCAGGAGTCAGTTACTTTCTGGATTGGTAGAATGATCCAACAATTGTTCGTGTAATGTTAACAACAGATTGGATGTAAGTCTTCCATTACAGATCTGGAGTGAAAGTCAGAGATAGATAGATAGATAGATAGATAGATAGATAGATAGATAGATAGATAGATAGATAGATAGATAGATAGATAGATAGATGTGTCTATTCTAATATAGATAGATAGATGTGTCTATTCTAAAATAGATAGATAGATAGATGTGTCTATTCTAATATAGATAGATAGATAGATAGATGAATAAATAAAATATGAAAAGAGATAGATAGATAGATAGATAGATAGATAGATAGATAGATAGATAGATAGATAGATATGTCTATTCTAACATAGATAGATAGATAGATAGATAGATAGATAAATAAAATATGAAAAGAGATAGATAGATAGATAGATAGATAGATAGATAGATAGATAGATAGATACGAACAAGCTGAGATATATAAATAAATAAATAAGTATAGACTTAGATAGATAAAAAGATAGACGGATGGAATGTGTTAAAACAATATTCCTTGTAGAAAAGGCCTGCCTTGAAAAGCAGCATTCTAAAACACGATTCTCGGCGTGTAATCGAACACCTGATCACTAATGGAAAGTAATCCACCAAATCCTACGCAGTACAAAGCCGACATATACACCAAAGTATGACAAATAGATAAACCCCAACGCACGCGTGTGTCTCCTTTCCCGCCATTCATTGCGTGAAAACAGCAATATCCTCTGTATTGTTCCAAACTCCAAGGAGATTCCAAAAGTCGATTCGTGTCCCAAAATATTTAACCTCAATAATTATTTTAAGTTTCCATTCGTTTGCGGGTTTTCTTCGCTGATTGGTTCTTCGATTGGTCTTGCTGCTGCCGCTGCTCCTTCAACGCTTAATCTATTCAATGATCTCCATGGTACAATTATCCAGGGCACGTCATCGATGTCAAAGGTCAATAATCATGT
Source organism: Sepiola atlantica (assembly GCA_963556195.1). Classification (NCBI taxonomy): domain Eukaryota; kingdom Metazoa; phylum Mollusca; class Cephalopoda; order Sepiida; family Sepiolidae; genus Sepiola; species Sepiola atlantica. Next base: position 10,774,965 of record OY744538.1, read on the forward strand.
AGAGGGTTAACAGGTGCGCCGACTCCATCGGTCAGGTTAAACGTTACAGACAAACAAACAGGTTATTCTTAACTGAAGTCTGACAGACTGGCGAAAGTGCAACTATAACATAAGCGTCAAAGATTGGACGGACGGACGGACGGACGGACGGACAGACAAAGCTCTTAAGGAGATGAGTTAGCGCATCTCAAATTGTTATTTTACACTGGAACGAGAAAAATAAAAACGACGAAAGTGCGATTTTAAAGCGTGATAGACCAACAAAACTGATATTTCAAACTAATATATCTATGTAATTCCTGTGATGATAAGATTTTAATTTTGAAAAGCCTTGGCTTAAGGAAAGAATAATAAACATGTTTTTACCGAGTACACCTTGCATTGAACAATCGAAGTTGAAATAAATTTGTCATTCGTACATGTTTATCCCTCTTCTTTCATGTATCTTTAAATATATATATATATATATATATATATATATATATATATATATATATATATATATATATATATATATATATATATATTCACTTGGAATTCTCTTCGGCCTTGGAAGCTTTCTCTAAATGGCCAGATATCTTCATTTTAATTCCGTTTAAGTACGCTCTATCTACGACTTTGAACTCAATTTTCACCATTGGATTTACTTATTTTTGAACGCCTTCCTATGATGCCTCTACGAAACTTTCTCCTCTCCATTGAAACCCTCTTCCATTGGACACCTTATCGGCGGACAATTACCACCCGGACAAACCCAATATCTTTTTACTCGAACTTTTTTTCTCACCTATCTTTTTCTAAATATTTTTTCAAATGTTGAACTTTGGCTTTTCTATTGCCAACTTATCTATCTGTATAATTCCTCTGATTATAAGATCTCGATCTTTGAAAAGCCTTGGCTAATGAAAGGACAATAACTATAATTTTATTACAAAATATACCTTGCTTTGAACATTTGAAGTTTGAAATAAATTTGGACATTCGTTCATGTTTATCACTCTTCGTCCATCTAACTTTATATATATATATATATATATATATATATATATATATATATTATTTCATGTATCCACATAAAATGTTATAAGAAGATATAATATTTTATGTATACACTATTCTAGGTACCGATATTGACTTCAACAGTGCTCAATGCGTTATTAACGCTTGGTAGTAAGTTATGAAAATATATTTATGGCAATTAAGCTTAATTATCCTTAATTGCCATAAATATATTTTCATAATTTACTAGATAGATAGATAGATAGATAGATAGATAGATAGATAGATAGATAGATAGATGAATAAATATATAGATAGGTTGAGAGAAAAGAAAATTAGACTGGCCATAAAAGGAGGGGCATTGTATTAAAAAAAATTGTATTGGCGAAAATTTTATTTCAAACTAAATAATGACAAACCAAAGTTGGCTGATGACGGTCGCCTCGTAAACAATGGAGTCGATCTTACAATTCCCTTCGAGGGGGGCGTTGTTTACGAGGCGACCGTCATCGGCCAACCTAACGGGGAAGTCGAAAAACACATTAGCATGACAAAAGCCTTATCCAAGAAAAGACTTATACACACAAATATACATTCAAATATAAAGATAAAGCCAACACCGCCCAGCCAACCGGATCTGGAAATTAAAAGAAAATGGGGAGACCTTTCAACATCAAGTGGAAAATTATTGAGAAACGAGTGTTTTTCTCCCCTGCACTTAACAGGTGTCCTTTATGCGATTCTGAGAAAATTTACATCTTTAAATGATCCAAATGCGAATTGCTTAAACGTCCGCGATGAACTATTTAAAGGTTGCATTCACCGAAAAAGCGTTTTACTTATAATCTCAAAAAAACTCTTAACACAAAAATTAATTAACTTTCCAGCAAGTTTTTCAAGTTTTTAGTTTTTAATATTTGTATAAATTCCATAAACTTTTATATATATTTTACTGTAAGGTGTTAATCCTTCGATATAAATTTCAAATCTTAAATGTATCTTAATTTTTCCCCTATACTAACCTTAAATATATTCATAAATATTTTTATTTAAAAAGCCCCTTTTGTAATTATTAAACCCAGTAAATCACTAACTTTTTAATTTACTTAATTATTCATTTTTCAAGGTTCTAAATTATATGTAAAAATATATATTTTTTTAATAATTAATTAATAGGACACACGCGTATCCAATCAAAAGAGTATCACGTGCTTTTAATTTTGATATTATAACGTTTGAATTATCCAACCATGAGTGCCTGAGATCCAATTCCTCGGTGTACGAAACCACCGGTTCAACCGTCGTGGTAGTTTCTGGTTTAATATATATATATATATATATATATATATATATATATATATATATATATATATATATATATATATATATTTTTCACTTATAAAATAGATCATTCAGTGAAGACCGGGGTTGTTCCAATAAAAACAAGCTCGATGATACTCGATTACAGAGTACAGAGCATTTATATGTGATTTTATGATGGCTTACCAAAGCATTCCTTTCAGGACAGCAATGATCACCATTAAAGATATTTTTTCTTACAAATATTATTTATTCAAATTAAGTGTTTTTTTCCTACACGTGTTTCACTACCAAGCAGTTACTGGCTTGGCAGATCATCAGGGAAATTAAATGTCTGGAATACGGCAGTTGCAGCCAGTATTCCAGACATTTAATTTCCCTGATGATCTGCCAAGCAAGTAACTGCTTGGTAGTGAAACACGTGTAGGAAAAAACACTTAATTTGAATAAATAATATTTGTAAGAAAAAATATCTTTAATGGTGATCATTGGTGTCCTGAAAGGAATGCTTTGGTAAGCCTTCATAAAATCACACATATATATATATATATATATATATATATATATATATATATATATATATATATATATATATATATATATATATCTTGCAATTTTAAACAATTTCGGATATTATAAGGAGTATATACTTAAATATAATATATATATTTTTTTATAAGAACTCACAAATATGTGTGTGTGTGTGGGGGGGGGTGCGTGTGTGTGTGTATGTGTTATACATTTATTGAATGATTGGACATGCACCACCTTTGGTTTCGGTTGTAAGATGCACTTGTTAACTGCAGTGGGACGCGTCTCCTTCGTTCATCGGGTAGATATCTAATGTTAAAACGCGGAAAAACTGCCATTCTCGAATAAAACATCGACCCCCAAAAATGGTCTTGACTTTTATGAGTCCCGCACAAAATCCGATTAAGTTAGTCACGTGATGTTGACTTGAGAGTAGGAATTTGAAGGATATTTTTTTTCCTTTGATCAACCCCAAACAAAGCACATTGTCGCTGAGACGTGAGGGGCTATTGTGAGTTAGAGCCATACCTACAGGGGCATCCTAAGTGGGAAATTGTGCAGCAAGATGTTTGTTCACATTACATTTAAATGTATGCATGATAGTACGGTCAGGGGAAACAGGCAGCAGCGAGAGAATTCCAAAGGAAAAAAGCTATTAGAGTACGAAGCCTTCCAGCATTCGAGAACCTCCACGTGTGAAGGGTGGGATTTAGCTGATTGTCGGGTCGGTCGATGGTATTTACGTCGAGGGAGAACAAATGTGGCAAGTTCATTGGAGCACATTCCCTTAAAGTACTTGTAAAATAGGCACAGGGGTGCAACATTGCAGCGATGGAACAGGGGTTGGAGTTTGGTAGACAGTGTGGAACCTATTAGATTAGAGGCTCTTTTTTGAGATTTCGTTTTTCACTCCGGCCCGCGATCTCCTTCCAAAAGTCTCGTCTGGCCCTCACTCTGAAAAGGTTGCCCGCCCCTGCTCTACGGCATCTGAGGACCTCTACAGTAAAGAGGTAGGATCTTGCTGACTGACAGGTTGATCAAATGGGGTATTTACGTAGAGGTTGCACAAGTGCAGCACATTCGTCGGAGTACATTCCATTAAAGTACTTGTAAGACAAGCACAGGGATGCAACATTGTGGTGATGGGACAGAGGCTGGGGCATGCTTGATAGTGATGGACCTATTAGATTAGAGATTTGGGGGGGGCCTGTCCAAGAGGCTAGTGGTTGGTGCACTAGCCCAGATGTGACAACAATACCACATGCATAGGCGAATGGTATTGACAGTTGCAGTTTTAAAATTAGCGAAGAAAAAAATCGCAATGCATAGTCCAGACAGATATAAGCACCCTGTACACCTGTGCAGATACACCAGATAGAAGCACCTCATAGATAAGGAAAATGGATCCATGATTAAGTTCATAAAGTACATCTCGGCATTTTTAGATAAGGATTGATTAAGTTCTTCGAATTACTATTCCCATCATGATTGTTAGTTTCACAACGTTTTGGCCGATGTAACCTCCGACTTCCTTCAGGTTCGTCTTTTCAAACTTTTTCTTTTTTAACAGTTCACCCCAAACAAGGCAGGCCGTCACTGTAGATGTAAGGGGCTACTGATGAAAAAAGGGAGAAGGTTAGAGGGGGTCAATCTAAATTGGGATCTGCTCAGCGAGATGTCTGTTTACATTAGTTTTAAATTTCTGCATGTCAGAACTGTCGGTGAAACAGGAGGCAGGGAGGGACTTCCAGAGGCTAGCAGCATGAGGAAAGAAGCTATTGGAGTAGAAAGCTCTCCGGCATCAGGGGACCTCCACAGTGAATGGATGGGGTTTGGCAGATTGTCGAGTTGGTCGAGTGAATTTGCATCGAGCTTTATCTCGAGAACTAATACGGAATTTCGAACTGAAAAGGATCGGAGGTTACGTCGGCCGAAACGTTGCGAAAATAATAACGAATATGAAGATAGTAGTCCGAATAACCCAAATAACATAAAGTCTGCGTTTTAATGTTTGAACTGGATACTTCTCCTTTTTCGATGAATGTTCGGTTGATGAGCACACAAATGAAAAGGATCGGAGGTTACGTCGGCCGAAACGATGCGAAAATAATAACGAATATGAAGATAGTAGTTCGAATAATCCAAATAACATAAAGTATGCCTTTTAATGTTTGAACTGGATACTTCTCCTTTTTCGATGAATGTTCGGTTGATGAGCACACAAATGAAAAGGGTCGGAGGTTACGTCGGCCGAAACGATGCGAAAATAATAACGAATATGAAGATAGTAGTTCGAATAACCCAAATAACATAAAGTCTGCGTTTTAATGTTTGAACTGGATACTTCTCCTTTTTCGATGAATGTTCGGTTGATGAGCACACAAATGATAAGGATCGGAGGTTACGTCGGCCGAAACGTTGCGAAAATAATAACGAATATGAAGATAGTAGTCCGAATAACCCAAATAACATAAAGTCTGCGTTTTAATGTTTGAATCGGATACTTCTCCTTTTTCGATGAATGTTCGGTTGATGAGCACACAAATGACAGCTGCTAAAATCCCACTTTTGAGCAATTCTAAAAGCCTTTCTGAAATGTCACAGCGATGGCTTATATACAACCATGCGTGTCCACCGAACGTAACTGCATAAATATGTCCGTGTCCACCAACACCAACTCATGTTCACATTAAAGCTGGCTACAGAACAGACAAAAATGAATGTCGATATGACGTATGACAAAACAGACTCATTCTCAATAAATAACTAAATTCTCTTGTGGCACGATTGACTGCTGTCACCGGCCTGACCTCATCCGATGAGGTCAGGCCGGTGATCGTCGTCTCGTTGTTTAGTGTCCTGTCCAAAATCAATAAGTGTTCTATTTCGGTGCGAGTTGTGGTAATATGATATGCCTCTGGCTAGCTGGAATTGTTTTGGGTGTTTTATGAAATCGCTCCAGACAAGGCATAAAGCCACTTCATGTAAGGAGCTAAATAAATACTACTTCAAGGTAAAAAAAAAAACTAGCCAACGGTAAGTGTTAGATGGATAGATTCTGACCCAGAAAACAGCAATTATTCCCCCTTTGCCAGAAACATCGCTCATGGAACGTGAGGACTAAAGGACAAAATAAGGGAAGCGAGAGTTACGAGGCTGCCGAATATAAAGGTCCACTTTCTACTCTCGTAAGATTATTATTATTATTATTATTATTATTATTATTATTATTATTATTATTATGGGAATCGCTCCAGACAGGGCATGAAGCCACTTGATGTTAGGAACTATAAAAATACTACTTCAAGGTCAAAAACTAGCCAACGATAAGCGTTAGGTGGATAGATTCCGACCAAGAAAACAGCAATTCTTCCCCTTTTGCCAGAAACATCGGTCATGGAATGTGATGACTAAAGGACAAAATAAGGGAGGAAAGAGTTATGAGGCTGCCGGAAGTAAACCCAAGGTCCACTTTATAGTCTCCTAAAAACAGGTGCGCCTAATCCACCGGTGAGTTTGAACGTTACAGACAAACAAAGAGATTATTGTAAACTTAAGTATTTCATGCAAACTGAAGTGACAACAGCGTGTCATTTATAATTAATCATTTTTATTATTTGGTAGTAGTATGTCTTTGAGAAAAGGGATCAACGATTAACGTGCCCTTAATCAAAAATGAGTTTTGTCGTCGTTGTCGTCGTTGACGTGGTTGTTTTATCCCGTCGTCGTAGCGGTTTCCGTGTGAGAGTTAACAGCAAAACACACAAAAAGAATTTTAAAAGCATATACTTTTCTTCTATTTCAACTTTACAGACGCGTGTTGTGCTGATAATTCACTTAGATAACGTATAACCAGCTAGCGTGTACTTGTGTGTGTGTTGTTGTTTTTTCTGTCTCTACTGCGACAAAACTAAAACTCCGTCAGCGAATTATTTTCTAAAATTCAACAGCAATAAAACAAGATTCCTACACCAACTTATTCTTTCTATGAAGAATCATGTCTCCTCTCCTACACCAACTTATTCTTTCTATGAAGAATCAGGTCTCCTCTCCTACATCAACTTTAATCACATTCCAAAAATGTATTGTTCTTTTAGGGTTTTTTCTTAACTATTCTTTTCCTATCAGAATTTGAATTCCGTTAACATCCGATCTATGTTTTGAATTAAACTCCGTTTTAAATATCCGATCTCTACTTTCAATTAGATTCCTTATTTCTAAAATTACCTCTGTCAGAATTTTATTTTCAAATGCGTAATTTTTTAATTTCTATTTTTCATCATCACTATCGCATTTTTCTTGTTTGTCCGACCTTACCATGTTACAATTTGACTTGACATTTTGGGCGCAATTCATAGAGTTCATGTTTTTAACATTGAAAGATTCAAGTCAAAATTGTTGCAAAACAGAATTCACCAGCATAAAACTCAAAACTAATCTTCCAATTTCGACAGCATTTCACCAATTCCAACCTTGAATTTGATTTGTCCGTTCAGCTCAGATACCCAAACCTCACTACTCTGGTAGCTAGTCAGATTCTCTCTGCCCCCCCCCCCTTCTCCAAAATCGGGCCTTATATAGACATTATCATCGGGTTTCAATTATTTCACTCCAAAATCTCCGGTGATTCTTGAAATTCCAGTTGACATCAAAAGAGAGAAGGAAATGGTATGACCTCAGCATTATTTTGGACATCGAATATATCCTAGTGGCGCTCATCCATCTGAAGTGGACATTATTCTTTCTAGTAAAAATCATGTCACCTCTCCGGGGTGGTTGATTCTCAGTGGCATTTTCCAAAGGATCTCGTAGTCCGGGTGTATATCCTTGCATATAAACCCAGTCACACATTATACACATGAGCGCAACCCCAGGTGAGTTGTTTTCCACCTTGGCCTTGTGCCAGTACCAGAGTAGAAAGCCAATGTATCTCTATGTTTGTTTGATGTACACTCAAGGAATTGTCTCTCTTATTTGAAAATCTTTTCCGTATAATTTTTATGGCGAATATAAAGCTTCGATCCGATTTCTTCGTTTTATTTATGCTGAGGTGTAATAAAAATCACGTTTTGCGTGGTTGTGACAACCAGACACGCTAATTAGATGCTGACAAGACATCATCACTTCCCCCCCCCCTCTCTCTTCATCCGGTCCGGTGTCGTCAGTTTTGTTAATCTGCTAATCATATCCGACAGGATATTCGCGAGGAAGGAAAACTTACTGTATTTGACGTCATCTTCGATGAATGTTTTTCATGTTGACGACAACCGAATTAGAACCTTCGGTCTATTCACTTAAATCAATTCTTCGTCTTCGAATACTTGCGTTTACCATTCTTCTTCAACATTAAGATGTGCTCCGGATCTCTCTTCGACTGAAGAATAGAATGAAGTATATTCTTTTATGTTGTTATAACACAGAAGAAGAAGAAAACAATAACAAACATGTCTAGAAGTCTACGTTTCAGTGTTCTCGACCGGGGAAAAAAAGAAAGTTTACTGTCAGTCATCTTTTTCGGTTCTTCCTGGGCTGCTTCTCTGTTGTTCTCGCGTACTTAGACACGTGACCATTGAGGAATACCAGGTGTTGCACGTAAAACAGGGTATTGTGGTCTTGCAAGCCGATGACCAGTACCAACTTGCAAATACAACGAACATAACAGACAGTCCTTGGCCGTTCGTTATGATCTGCGCCGACCAGACACTTGCATCGGAAGTCAAAACGAATTAATTCAGAATTCTGTATAGGTTACCGATATCGTAAAAACAGTAAATAAAATATGAATACACAACAATATTTTTAAATGCGGTATATATCTCCTACATTTTAGCAACGGGCAAATTGGCCGAGACGGTAAGAGTGTTAGAGTTTCATGGTCAATGGTGACTCAGATCCAGGGTTCAAACATATATTATAACATATCTATATAATACTAAAAGTCTATTGTTCTTGTATGTTTGCAATCAGCTTTCAGCTTTCCGGTTTTCAACATCCGGTTGCGCATGCGTAAATAGCATTGTCTTCAATCTGTTATTCCAATTCCGTTATTCTCTATTATGATTAACGAACGCATGAAATTTTTCATTCTGGAAATTTTTAAACAATTTCATTTAATTTCATCAAATAGTTTATTTGTTTTCTTCACGGCTAAAAACATTCAACGGGAGGACTTCGTAAAGTCTGTCGCAGTTTCAAAAAAACTCCTCCCTTTTAAAAAACAAAAACAAACAAACAAAAAAACAACACTCATTATTAATATCAGCCATACTAGCGGTCGGTGAACGAAACCACCTCCCACTTTCCCTCTCATAGATTTCACCACTCCTACTCCCTCTGTTTTCGTTACGTACGCGAGAAAGCCTGCTGTACCCCCTTCCTTTCTCAAATCGCCCTAACCAACCACTTATAATTCAGTAACTGTAATTTAAAAAAAAAAACAATTATAATAAACAGAACGACTCATAGAAATCTATCTATATTCTTTTTTCATTTTAATATACTTTCATAGAAATGCTTCTGTTATGTAAAAAAAACCTATTTTCTTTATGCCACAAGTGTCACGCTCATACATGAATTCCATAGCTAATATAACAAACCTACCCAACGGGTCACGGGTGGTCTAGTATTATAATAAAACGAGCACCCTCTCCGTCTGTCCGTCGTAATTTCAAAGTCAGAAACATAACAAATACATTAGGACACATATTAACGACTAAATAAAAAACAAATAATTTCGACGCCGTGATTCGAACACGCAACCTTAACGTTAACTTCCCTATACTCTACCATCTGAGCAAATTGGCCAAGTGATAAAATCTAATTTGATTTTAATACCTCAAGAAATGTTGTTTTTTTTAATTTCTTTCAGTTAGCAATGAATGATTGTATAATAATTGGTTCTTCTTTCGCGCTCGATTTTTTAGGGGGGGGGGAGATTTCACCCCACCCCACCCCCCAATTCGTACGCTTATAAGTCATCAAAGCACGAAACACGTGCCTGTGAATAACAATGTTGTGCATACATATAAACTAGTAAAATACCCGTCTCAAGACGAGCATAAGCTATAAATATAACATTAGTTTTAAATATTAATGTTCTTTCTTGAGATTCAGGAATGTCTACACTATTGAGCTATTAACTTAACTTTTGTGTGAATTTAGAAGGAATTTAAATATATATATATATATATATATATATATATATATATATATATATATATATATATATATATATATATAAGAGATAATAAGGATAAAATGTTTTCTTTAAAATAATCCTATCTTGAAAATCAAATCCTCAATATACAAGATAGAGCAATAATAAAATGAACAAGAAAAATAGAACAATACTTATCGAATCATCATCTTTCATTGACTTAAACAGTATCTTATACTTACGACCTTAATAATAAAAAAGTTTAGACATGTCTTTATTTCGGCTATCAGCTAAACAATTACATGGATTGAAAATTAATATTAAACGTGTTTTTATTTCTTAAAAGGTACTTGTTTACCACAATAGTAGGTAAATACATTTTCTTACACACTAAAACGTACAGTTGTTTCCGTGAAATGATACAAGCCGTCTACCATTACTCCTGAATAATTTATTTTATATGATGCAAGCGGCCGCTTCTTAATCATGAACAATGGATTTTTTTAGGTTGATTTATTATCGTCTATTTTCTTCATTCGTTCCAAAAATCATTCATTCAAACAAACAAACAAACACAAAAAGACAATTACCGTTCTCTTAAAACCAACAAAACTTATGTTACTTTTTTATTTTCTGACTTACATTGTTTAATATACACTTTTATTCGCTTATATAATGCAAATATGTGCCAAATATAAACGGATAAAACACTCTAGAAATAGACATTTTGTCAGAAGGAAAATTAATGACAAAGTTCATTCTAACATAGTTTATCAAGTTTATTTCACGTTTTCGCTTGCCCAACAAAAGAAAGAGGTAAAGAAGTTCATTCTATATAGAAAAGTGATGTTCCTAGATTGTCTGCAGACAAGCTCTCTTCAGTGGACTGGGCTAGCCTTTATCTCTAGTGGATATCTCGAGTAGTCAGTCTTTGTGCGGTCACATGAGGATGACTGAGATAGACCGGAATCTAAGATGTCCGGTCAAAAGTACATATATTATTTAACCCCTCTTCAGGAGGTTGGACACAAGGTCAAGTGTGGGTTTTGATAGAAGTGTTTCTGTGGAACGAACTGGATTCGAACCCAGCATACCCAGCTCTTCGGCCCGCGGCGTTAACCACTTAGCCACTTTGTTCTATTTATCTTCCTCCCACAAGGTAAGATGTGACACAAGGTCGGGAAAGTGGGAAAGAACCAGCGCTCGAGAATTTGAGCACTCTGGTTGTTTACAAATTGCCTGGGCAGCCCCGTCGGCATTCCCCGGTAGGGGCGCCTCAGACAGTAAGCAATAAACTTACTCCTCCCAAAGAAGGGGAGGGAAAGCCTGGTAGGGTGCACCTCCTAGAACTGCACAGGACCGACAACCGATAGACCGGCGTAAATCCAGACCCGAAGGCCCGGACGATACCGGTTTATTAGGCGGGGTAACACTTTGCTATCCACATGTATTCCAGCCTATGGACAGGGGAGAACGGTCAGAGCCAGCCCTCCGGGTGTGATGCGGTCAGTTAGAGTTGGACGTCTGAGAGTCAGTTGGATGTGTGTGCCTTTCAGAGAGAAGTGGGTTCTTAGACTCTGAATTAAGTGACTTGTATTTTGATTTGGTCGGGGTAAAAATCTCATTTTGCAAATTTGCGATTCAACCGAAAAAAACGAGTATCATCGTACCCTCGAAAGAAAAATAAATCTTATTAATTGCTTTTAAACGAGCTATGGTTCTATTTGGAGGGAGGGTTTCTTTTTTGCAGCACCGATTGAATCGAACAACAGCTTTGGATCGGCACGGCGAGCGGGACGATCATTGACCGTGCAGTGGACGCACACGTGCATGTTACTAAAGTCAAGGGGGCTAGATGTGTTTTCTTTTGCTAACCGCAAATGTATTAAATTTACTTATTTAATAATTACTTTTAACATGGAAATGGTCCAGTAATAGTTCAGTCAAATAAGATAAATATTTTTTACTCGTGTACATATGAGTAATGTTTTATTTTGTTTTTTTATTTTTATTACTTTGACTTAATAAATGGGTTACGTAAACGGACAAATACAAAGTTGTCTTCAAAGTTGTGTCTTGTTTTTATGATCCGTTGTTTTGGGAGGCATTATACGAAGATATACATTAATCTATTGGATGAAAAAGCTTTTAATCAATCCGGCACTCTGCATTGCCCCCAACCTTCTTAATATATTTATATATGTATATATATATATATATATATATATATATATATATATATATATATATATATATATATATATATATATATATACGAACATATAAATAGATAGATAGATAGATAGATACGAACAGACGGTGATAGATAGATAGATAGATAGATAGATAGATAGATAGATAGATAGATAGATAGATAGATAGATAGATAGAAGGAAACCCACAAGTAATAATATTTCTTGAATATCTGAAAAGCAATGAGAATTTAATAAATTTAATAATAAAAGACAAAATATTAATTAATAACGAAAGAAAAACAAAAAATACACAGAAACAAATAAAAGTATATTATTACAACAAACAGTTAATTAATAACCATACAATACCCAATTAATTAATCTAATACAACACACCTACTTTCGAACACCATATTTATATACGAAACATAATTTTAGGAAATTTAAAATTAATTTATTTATTATTTTCTGCGGTACTGGTTTGTTCCAACCCTACTCTCTGGCATCCATTTTGGCGACTTCTCCACGCGGACTTTTCCTTTGGTGTCTATTTTTGACAAAGTGAAGATTTTCCCGAAATATTAAATGATTCTTAATCATCATTCGAACAACACACACAGCCGACATCACACTTGCTGTTATGGAAGATTGTAAAGAATAATAAATAGTAAGTGCCTCCCTTCGATTTATTATTTTTTGTTCTTTCAAGCTTTTAATCAATCCGGCACTCTGCATTGCCCCCAGCCTTATATATATATATATATATATATATATATGAAGCAATCCAACAAAAGATATAAGCATCAACTAATATATTTTTTTCGCTCTTCTGGCAAGATGTGATGGGGATTCAGTCTTCTTTTGCTCAATTCGGATTTAACGGGTTTTCTAATTAAACAACGAACTTTGATTTGACTTGGGTTGCACATGTCGGGATTTCGGAACTTTGATTGGACTTTTTGTATTATTTTGATTGATTTATTAATCATTAACATTGAATATGGACACATTTCGCGACTGGATAACTTTGCCGGCCCCTTCAGTTTCACGTATACGGACTGCTGTTTGTAACCTGGAGTAATGTCTTTCCTGATTATGCTTCTCAACTTGTATGACCTGGATGGACTGTATGAATTCAACAAAAAGTATGTTTTTGGATTGATATGTTTGATGTTATGTATTTTTATGTATTTGTGTATATAATTTTATATATTTTCAAAGCGTAATTTTATTACCTGTAGTAGCATAACTGCGGTAAAGGTCCTCTGAAGAGAAGAATTATCTTTGAAAACTCATGAGCTAAGGACTTAAGGATACTTTGCTTGAACTTTGAATTTTAATAAAATTTGATTGACACCTTATTTTATTACTTCATTTTATATTATATATATATATATATATATATATATATATATATATATATATATATATATATATATATATATATATATATAGATAGATAGATAGATAGATATAGATAGATAGATATATAGAGAAGGAGTGTGTGGGAGATGTGCGAACAGACGGTGATATATAGATAAATACGAATAGACTATGAACAATAGATAGAAAGACAAATAGATACGAATAGAGAAACAGATAGCCCAGTCAGTCGAATTACAATTGGGGAAAATATATCTGAAAATTTCACGAAAACGCATTTAAATTTTTCTATTTAAAAAATAATTTTACAATTGACTATATTTTGGATTATTTTTCTGGACTCTCCACCGCACAATATGTCTCCACCCCGGCAACGCCTGTTTGAATTTAAGACTTTAAAAAATTTCGAAAGTTTTTATGCAATTTAAACAGAAAATCAAATAAACAGAAAAGCAAAGAAAAAATACTCCTGGGCAACGCCGGATAGTTACAGCTAGTTACGTGTATGTTTTCGTTTCGCGTGATACTTTAACTGAGATATATAAAATAAAAGTACATATGAACCGTATTTAAATGATAATGAACATCCAATATAGGTACACCCAAAATTTTACGAACTCCGCCCTTTATAAAATATATAAAATATATGAAATTTAAAAATTTAAAAAGTGAATCGCAACTTTTAATAATTGTTTTAAATAAATTGAAATAAATAAATAAATAAATAAAAGCTTTTATAAAAGTAATGTATTTGAAATCAAATTATTAATGCGTAAAGTAGGTCAAAAAGTCAGTTAATAAATGGATCACATAGTTATTGTAACTAGGGTCGACTCTACTTCGTTTGACCTACTTAAAAATAGCGCCAAAAACTAATTTTACAGAGGAGGGAGATTTTACTGGTAGATGGAGATGGTGGAGATGAATTGCGTAAGAATGGTGGAAATTAGGGCAATAAAATCAATGATTAGGGTTGGCGTGAATACTGATTCTAAATCCATGCATTTAGCCTGGCGAATTACTTCAGGAATAAAACACAAACGCTTTTGTAGAAAACTTAAAAATAAATTAATCTTGTATTGCTAATTTGGCTTATATTTCAATTTTATTATATATATATATATATATATATATACAGGGTGGGCCAAAATAAGGGTCCTATCTTTAAATTTGAATAACTTGAATTTGAATAACTTCCACAAAATAAAAGTTAAACTCACCAAACTTTATGTGTGTGTAGACTGACCCTTTCCGAGATTTTTTGAAATAAACAAAACAAATTTTAGCCGAAAAACACTTCTTAAAACTTACAAAAACTAAAGTATTGTTTTTTACACTGTTTTGAGTTTTTTAAGCAAAAATAATGTTTTCTAAATGAGGGTACGTTCCTTAGGGCTAATACGGCTCATGCTTGCTTCGGAAGGGGTCCTTTACTTATTCTAAAAAAAAAATTTAAAAAATCAATCAATAAAAAAGTTATGAATTTTTAAAAGTAGGACCCTTATTTTTGCCCACCCTGTGTATATTAAAAAATATTATTTATAAATAATTATATATATAGATATATATTATTTTAAAAATATTATTTATAAAAAATTATATATATATATTATTTTAAAAATATTATTTATAAATAATTATATATACATATATATATATTATTTTTTAAATATTATTCATAAATAATTATATATATATATATATATTATTATAAAAATATTATTTATAAATAATTATATATAGATATATATTATTTGAAAATATTATTATAAATAATTATATACATACATATTATTTGATAAATATGATTTATAAATAATTATATATATATATATATTATTTGAAATTATTATTATAAATAATTATATATATATATGTATTATATGAAAAATATTATTTATAAATAGTTATATATATATTATTATTTGAAAAATATTATTTATAAATAATTATATATATATATATATTATTTGAAATATATTATTTATAAATTATTTATATATATATATATATTATTTCAAAAATATTATTTATAAATAATTATATATATATATTATTATTATTATAAAAATATTATTTATAAATAATTATATATAGATATATATTATTTGAAAAAGATTATTTATAAATAATTATATACATATATATTATTTGATAAATATTATTTATAAATAATTATATATATATATATTATTTGAAAAATATTATTTATAAATTATTTATATATATATATTATTTGAATAATATCATTTAAAAATATATATATATATATATTATTTGAATAATATCATTTAAAAATAGTTTATATATATATATATATATATTATTTGAATAATATCATTTAAAAATAGTTTATATATATATATATATATATATATTATTTGAAAAATATTATGTATAAATAATTATATATATATATATATATTATTTGAAAAATATTATTTATAAATAATTATATATATATATATATATATATATATATATATATATATATATATATATATATATATATGCGTTTTCTCATGTGGGTCTTCTCGTTTCCTCTTTCTTCAAAGATCGGCCATTTTTCTATAATTCATTTTAAATACGCCATTCTATTGAAACTTTTCTCACAAATTAAAAAGAATTAAACATGGAAATTGAAACGTTTCTGCTTAAAATTATAAAAACATTCTTTATTCGTTAATTGCATATAAATAAACGATATCTACGTGAATACGGCGCACACAAATATTAGATCATGTAATGTTTAGATGGAAATGTCGGAAATGAGGCTAAACGTTCAAGCAATGTTTTCTTTATATGTTTGGAATAACTGCAAATTTAAAAAAGAAAATGGCGTAAACGTAAAAAAAAAATGGCTGCCACTTTGATATGAATTACCACACCTTACGTTTGCATAGAGATAGTTTATTCTTTTATATTTTCATTTTTTGAGTAGGTTAACGGGCTCCTTCTGTTTATTCCATTATTTGTATATTAGCATCTTTTTAAACCGGCCCATTTTAGCACAATGGTTAGAGCTTTCGCTAATGGAGCGAGAGACTAGAATTCCATAACCCTAACACTAACCCTAAACCCTAACCAGTTTGAAGTGGTAAGGGAAGCAAGAAAGTAAAGACAAAGTCCGACAACTACCCGAGGCCACCCAATTGTCTAAAATGAATTCGGCAAAAGATAAGAAAATAATTCTCAAAGAAGACGCCGTTACCGGAAAAGACCGAATAATTAAAAATCAGGGTTAGCATTTTGGAATTAATCAAAAGAATCTTCGAATTTCAGGATGACGAGTTTTATTGTTCAGTTTTTTTTGTTTTTGTTTTTTTTGTTGTTTTTTTATGTGTTCATATTACGTCGAGGTCTCCATTTTTTTTATAAACGGTCAGTTAGAATGGATGAAGTGCGACCGTATGGATATCTAAGACCACCATCAAAATGGGTGTTGTAGAGGTCGACAAGTCTGTAGAGAAACAGTTAAATAAATGTTAGAAACAGTTAATTGGATGTTAGAAACAGTTAATTGAATGTTAGAAACAGTTAATTGGATGTTAGAAACAGTTAATTGGATGTTAGAAACAGTTAATTAAATGTTAGAAACAGTTAATCCTATGTTAGAAACAGTTAATTGAATGTTAGAAACAGTTAATCCGATGTTAGAAACAGTTAATTGGATATTAGAAACAGTTAATTGAATGTTAGAAACAGTTAATTGGATGTTAGAAACAGTGAATTGAATGTTAGAAACAGTTAATTGGATATTAGAAACAGTTAATTGAATGTTAGAAACAGTTAATTGGATGTTAGAAACAGTTAATTGGATGTTAGAAACAGTTAATTGAATGTTAGAAACAGTTAATCCTATGTTAGAAACAGTTAATTGAATGTTAGAAACAGTTAATCCGATGTTAGAAACAGTTAATTGGATATTAGAAACAGTTAATTGAATGTTAGAAACAGTTAATTGGATGTTAGAAACAGTGAATTGAATGTTAGAAACAGTTAATTGGATATTAGAAAGAGTTAATTGAATGTTAGAAACAGTTAATTGGATGTTAGAAACAGTTAATTGGATGTTAGAAACGGTTAATTCAATGTTCTTCTGATACAAAAAAGAAAAATTAGATAACGGTATTGTTATGTAATTAAAAAAAATACAATTTTGTTTCGGCCGAACTGGAAAGCGATTAAAGACAGACAATAGTAAAGTTCACAGAATGGAAGCCGACACGCTCCATGGAAAGAGCCACGCTCCATGGAAAGAGCCACGCTCCATGGAAAGAGCCACGCTCCATGGAAAGAGTCACGCTCCATGGAAAGAGTCACGCTCCATGGAAAGAGTCACGCTCCATGGAAAGAGCCACGCTCCATGGAAAGAGTCACGCTCCATGGAAAGAGCCACGCTCCATGGAAAGAGTCACGCTCCATGGAAAGAGTCACGCTCCATGGAAAGAGCCACGCTCCATGGAAAGAGCCACGCTCCATGGAAAGAGCCACGCTCCATGGAAAGAGCCACGCTCCATGGAAAGAGTCACGCTCCATGGAAAGAGCCACGCTCCATGGAAAGAGTCACGCTCCATGGAAAGAGCCACGCTCCATGGAAAGAGTCACGCTCCATGTTGAAACTCCAGTGTTTATAAAAAGTGCTCAATAACAAGTAGAGCTGTTCTTTAGTATACATTTTTTATTTATGCAAACATTATTGGGCACATATGTGCATACATGTTTCGGTTGTACTCTTCACAGAGAGTCAACCTCTTCAGATCAAAACGAGGAATTGAAATTCCAATCTATCGTTTCGGTCTGAAGAAGTTGGCATCTCTATGAAGAGTACAAACGAAACATGTATGCACATATGTAACCAATAATGTTTGTATAAGGTGAGCATCCTGTCCAAGGGGAAGAGAACAGTGGTTAGGGTTAGGGTTAGGGTTAGGGTTAAGGTGGGCATCCTGTCCAAGGGGGAGAGGCTAGTGGTTGGTGCACCAGCCCAGATGTTGCACCAATACTCCATGCACGGGCAAATGGTGGCTTTATATAGATATAGGATTCTGGCAAGTGTGAGAGGTTTTCTAGCCCGGTAGAGGGAGCCTACCTTCTTTGCGGCAGACTTGGCAGTATCTTCTATTTATTTATTCCACTTCGTGTCGCTTGAGGATGTCAGGCCGAGTAGTTTAAACGTTTATATTTGAAGTTTAAAGTCATGTTTAAATAAACTACGATTTTAATTGTTCTAGTTAGCCGTAATTTGCAATTAACTGACAAAGTGACCCATCTCCTACTACGTGTCTGTCTATCACTTTCACTCTCTCTCACTGTATGTTGTTTCACGCTGCTTTTACGTTATACAGTATCTATCATTTTCGCTTCTCTCCCCCTCTCTTTACCTATATATATATATATATATATATATATATATATATATATATATATATATATACATATATATATATATATATATATATATATATATTTAGGTACAGAAAAATTAGTACAACATTCGTACCGTCGGTTTCAAGCACAGAAGGGATTGGCCATCTGGCTCTCTTCAGCTTCTGTGCTTGAAACCGACGGTACGAATGTTGTACTAATTTTTCTGTACCAAAATAAATAAATATTACGCTCTTAATTTTTAATTTTTAACTTTAATTCTTAATTAATCGAGCACTCTGCTGGGATTTTTCCTGCTATATTACAAAGAAGTTATATATATATATATATATATATATATATATATATATATATATATATATATATATATATATATATATATAAACTGTGTTTCTCGCTTTATTGCAGATCATAATATTGTTAATAACTTCAATAATATAAATCGCACAAGTTTGAAATTATGCACACTGAAAGAGGGCTCCTAAGTAGGTAAGATACCAAAATATTTTGCAAATCTATACTATATTTCTAAAGTTATAGACATTTATGCATTTGGTAGCCATATTCACTGTTTCTCGCTTTATTGCAGTTTTGTAAAAATGCCTCAAAATCGACGTTTGACTGCTACTGAAAGGCAAAGGGTTGTAGCTGGCCTTGCAGAAGGACTGACACTTCTGGACTTAGACAAGGAACTGGGAAGGGATAAGAGAACCTTGGTTTCTTTTGTGGAGAAGCCCAACACTGCACCAAGGAAAGATAAAGGTTCAAGAAGGAGCATTTCCCCTTGCGATATGCGAAAAATACGCAGACAGATCATTAGGGATTCAAATGGCACTAGCGCCTCCATTTTTGGCAAAGCTGGCGTTGTTCCGATGTCCAGGAAGACCAGATGCAGTGTCTTGAATGAGATGGCCAGGACCGTGAAGCCCATTTCCAGACCTCCCTTGAACAAACCCCATCGAGGAAAACGCATTGCGTGGCCAGAAAATACATGAAAACGGACTTCCAACAGGTTCTATTCACAGATGAAGCTAGAGTCACACTTGATGGTCCGGATTGATGGGCTAAAGTTTGGAGTCCTACTGGAGCTGCTATCTCACATCGCGTTCGTCGCCAATGGCGGCGGGGGAGTTATGTTTTGGGCGGGTATCATAGGTGATAAATTAATTGGACCTTTCCGAGTGCCAGAGGGTGTGAAACTCACAAGCCAAGCATACATATCGTTCTTAGACGAGCATTTGTCACCTTGGCTGGACGACCTGCCTTTACTTCGTCTACGTCAATTGATTTTTATGCACGACAATGCTCCATCTCATACAGAAAATGCTACGACTACCTTCCTCCCATCTCTGAGCATCAAAAGAGAGAGTCTCATGACTTGGCCGCCTTGTTCTCCTGACTTAAACCCAATTGAGCAGCTCTGGTCAATTTTAGAGAGGAAGGTTTATGAAGGAGGACAACAATTTACATCAAAAGATGCCCTCTGGAATAAAATTGTTGATGTTGCTAGTAGCATAACACATTCCCAAATCAACAGATTGACTTCATCTGTTGATGGGAGACTGCAGAGGGTAATTTCAAGAAATGGGATATTTGTTGATAAATGATTCAATTTTGTGGTGAATATCTGGTAATTTCTTCCTTACATTTCATTCATATTGTTACTAATGATTTAACTTATTAACATAATTAACCCTGCTAAGTCAAAAAAGATTTATCCCCTATGGACTGTATTTTAACAAACCTGTGATAAAGTGAGAAACAGTAAAAATGGCTACCAAATGCATAAATGTCTATAACTTTAGAAATATAGTATAGATGTGCAAAATATTTGTGTATCTTACCTATTTAGGAGCACTCTTTCAGTGTGCAAAATTTCAAACTTGTGTGATTTATATTATTGAAGTTATTAACAATATTATGATCTGCAATAAAGCGAGAAACACAGTTTATATATATATATATATATATATATATATATATATATATATATATATATATATATATATATATATATATATATATAAAGTGGTGTACTAAAAGCTAACTTTTAGGAAAAGTAAAACCTATTGTGAAGAGTATACAGCTCAATATCCAGGATAGAGCAGGTAGAATGAAGAAGAATGGAAAGGAATTAGAGAAACAAAAGCCAAATCATAATTCAATTCAAATGCTCAGAGCAAGGTATATTCCGCAAAAAAGGCAATTTATTCAAGTTAAATTTTCCTTAAGCCAGGCTTTTCAAAGATCAAAATCTTATCATCAGCGGAAGTCGCTGGGATAGATAAGTTGGCAAAGGCCAAGATTTAAAATTTGAATTGAATTATGATTTGGCTTTTGCTTCTCTAATTCCTTTCCATTCTTCTTCATATATATATATATATATATATATATATATTTCTCTCTCTTTCTCTCACTCTTTCTCTCTCCCCCCCCTCTCTCTCTGTCTATCTCTCTCCCTCTCTCCCTCTCTCCCTCTCTCTCTCTATCTTTCTCTACCTCTCTCTTCTCTCCCACTGTCTCGCTTTCTCGCTTAGTTTATTAAGCCAAAAGTAATAAAACGAACTATAAAGCATTAGATTGTTCATTCTAAATAAAAGGAAATATAATCACAGTAGTAATACAATTTAACCCGTAGCTGGAGAGGGGATGAGAGATAAAAAGGCGGATATAACTAATAGATAGAGCTTAATTTTGGATCGTGTCTTTTTAATTTTCAAATGTAACTGGTTTTGCAAACTCACTTTTTCCTGATTCAAACGATCCAACCCGAGCTCAAACGGCGACTCAAGGCTAGCTGGTGTTTTATAGCTAGTGCTATTTAAAATGTAAACGTGACAGACTGGCGAATCATAGAAATGCGAGGACGCGTCTAAAACCCCTCAAAAAGGGAATCCGTTCCAACAAACAATGGCTGACCCCTTCGGGTTCTTTTCTAATATCAAAGTTTGTAAAATAAGTTATTGTTTTTTTTGTTTTTTTTTTTTTGTTTTTTTTTTCGACATTATTATAAACACAACAGAAAAGAGATATTTTGACGGGTTAACAAAAGAACTGGGGATGAAGGGGGGGGGTGTCGCAATAACAAAAGCAGCGAGAAAATCTTCGACGCCGGATCGTAACGGAACCGCTTCCATTTAATTAAATAAGCACTGGCATATACGACTGTATGTACCGGAAATGAACAAGTGAGGAGCAAGAACGACGCTTCAATAGACATCAGCTCCCGTCTTCTCTCTCTCTCTCTCTCTCTCTCTCTCTCTCTCTCTCTCTCTCTCTCTCTCTCGATCGCTCTCTCTCTCTCGCTCTCGCTCTATATATCTCTCCCTCTTTCTCTTTCTCTCCTTTTATCTCTCTCTCGCTCTTTCTCTCTCTTTATCTATCTCTATATCTATCTATCTATATTTCTATATCTATCTATCTATCTATCTATATCTATCTATCTATTTCCATCTATTTATCTATCTTTCTTTCTCTCTCTCTCTCTCTCTCTCTCTCTCTCTCTCTCTCTCTCTCGTCCTCTATATATATATATATATATATATATATCTTTATCTCTCTCTATATATATATATATCTATCTATCTTACTTTATCTATCTATCTATCTATCTCTCTTTATCTCTCTCTCTCTCTCTTTATCTCTCTCTCTCCATCTCCATCTCGCACTCTCTCTCATATATATATTCTCTCTGTCTCTCTCTCTCTCTCTCTGTCTCTGTCTCTCTCTCTCTCTCTCTCTCTCTCTCTCTCTCTCTCTCTCTCTCTCTCTGTTTACGTCGTGTAAATATCAGTCAGACAAACAAAAAAGAAACATATTTTTCCCGGCGGTTTTTATTAATTTATTTATTTGTTCTTTTTTTTGTTTTGTTTTTTTTTGTTGTTGTTGTTGTTTTTTTTCCACAATGAGTGAGCATTATCTTCCCCTGTGGACATAGAAATAGTTTGATTGAGTTGTTTCCGCGTTTTGTGTGTGGCCATCACTTCACGAGAGATGAACCTTACAAAGTGCTAAGCTTGTCTTGCCTCCTCCTACGCCCAGAAGCCGATGCTTTCCCGGCGAAGATTAACTTTGAAAATAATTAGGACGTACAGAATTTCAGAAAGAATTACAAAATAAAAACTTTTTGTCTTCGTTTTTTTCTTTCAATCTTAGCTCTGTATATGTACGCATGTATGTGTATTGGTGATCCCGGGCAAGAACGGGGCCACCTCAGACACCCTTGAGCAAGGTGTCAGCGCCACGCAAGTCCACACGACTTCATAATCAGTCTTTTGCAATCCTTTTTATCTTTTATTTCTGTCGGCCCTACGATACAACCCTACCAATTACTTAAATTAGGGGTGGGACGTAATGGGTGAAAATTTCAGATTCATGCGAGTAGTATTTTTTTGTGTTCATTTATACATAAATAACACTAAAAAATCAAACATTTTGAAAATTTTGCAAAATTCAGAAGGTGCAGGCCACTAGTTTTTGGCTATTTTACATTCATGAAAACCCTTTCACAGCCTGAAAATGGTCCTAAATTAAAGTACTATATCAGATTTAACCATCTATATCCATTCATAGCTTTTGAGGATGTTTTAGGACCTGCAATGTCGCATGAAACCACTTTTTCACCGAAAAATAATGGATTTTGAGTCCCGTGGAACCCTAACGGCTATTTTTGGCCTGCACCTTCTGAATTTTGCAAAATGTTTGATTGTTTAGTGTTATTTATGTATAAATGAACACCAAAAAATACTACTCGCATGAATCTGAAATTTTCACCCATTACGTCCCACCCCTACTTAAATTCTGTTTAGCTGACCCAATCCAGTGTATGACCCCAATTTTGTTAGACCCCAATTTTGATAGATCCCAATTTTGTTAGACCCCAATTTTGTTAGACCCCAATTTTGATAGATCCCAATTTTGTTAGACCCCAATTTTGAGAACTTTGGCAAGTATGGAGTCATCCCTTGTTTGATATTACTCATAGGCCCACTCAGACCGGAAGTGGTAGTATCTGCCAGGGATCCACCGATGGATTTAATAGTTGGTGACCCCCCCCCTCAAATGCCACCCATAGAATCGTTAATCAAATTCACAATCCTTTCTGCAATCTCATTAAACAACATAAATATATTGAAAACATGAAAAATCGTTTTCCACTAAAAAAATCTTTTTAATCTGTAGGTGGATAAAAGTCAGCCATTGCCTCTTGTTTATGACCGTTGCTGAACGCCACTGATATGCTGGGTATCGGCTCCACTGTCAGAAGCCACAAAATTGCCTCTGCCATGCAATTGTTCCAGTCAACCGTTGTGTTTTTTTATTCAATTCAACTCCTCTCTCGCAATGTTTTATTGAAGTCAACTTATATGCCGATGAATAAATGAAGAGAATTATTTCCTTATAAGTCCACCTTGAACTAACAAGACAATTATTCGTTCGTACTCCTTTCTCCTTTCTCCTTTCTCCTTTCTACAGTCCCTTTTGAAAAAAAAGTCATCGATTCATGTTTCCTCCTCCCAAAAAATAGCTTCATTGGGTGCACATTTGCACATTTTCGCTCCAAATGCACGATATAACACTCTTGTAAGTATTTTTTTTAACATAATTCACTCCAAACAAGGCAGGCCGCCACTGTAAACGTAAGCGGCTATTAAAAGTTAGAGTAGAGGTTTTGGGTGTCATCCTAAGTTGGGAGCTGTGCAGCAAGATGTCTGTTTACATTAGTTTTAAACCTCTGCATGTCGGTACAGTCAGGGAAACATGGAGCAGGGAGAGAGTTCCAGAGGCCGACAGCACGAAGAAAAGGAGCTATTAGAGTAGAAGGCTCTCCGGCATCTGGGGACCTCCACAGTGAATGGATGGGATTTAGTTGATTGTCGGGTTGGTCGAGGAGGCACCAGAGCAGCACATTTATCGGAGCACAATCCATTGAGGTATTTGTAAAACAAGCACAAGGATGCGGCGATGGGACAGTGGCTGGAGCTTGGTGGATAGTGAGGGATGTATTAAGTTAGCGACTCTTTTTCGGGAGAGACTAGTGTCATGCATTTCTCTTCGTTGTCAAGTTTTTGAATGATTGTATTTACATTATCCAGTTATGGCCTTCTTTATCTGAAAAAAAAATAGAAAACTGTTGCGAAAAGCGAAAAACAAAAAAAATAATGTTAATTTAAGGAAATTAGTTTTGGAGCAATAACAGGAAATATCCAATTTTATTAACGATTCCATGAGTGACACTTTGTACTTATTAAAAGGTTTAATAGTGTTTCGGGATTATGAACCCGTCCAGAGACAGTATTATTTACCTCCTCTTCAGGATGTTAGGCACAAGGCCATTTTTATCTTACTCCCACAAGGTAAGATGTGACCCAAGGTCGGGTCGGAAAGTGGGGTGTAGCAGTTACCTCCTCCTTTCAAAACATAACTGCACCGGTTGGCCGTTAGGTGTCGCTTTTTCACCGACAGGTGGCGCTGAAAACGACACCAGAGTTATCTGCCCTTCGGACTATAAAATCCGTTGCAAACGGAAATTCGCCCTCTTGTTCACCAACCAGCCTCGGCAGAACAACGCTGGCACCAGGGCTCCGTTTCACTCGCTTTTTCCTACTCAATTGGCCTCGACAGAACGACGCTGACGCTAGCGTTCCGTTTCACTTTTCTCTTCTGGTTGATTGGCCTCGGCAGAACGACGCTAATGCACTAGCGCTTCGTCTCACGCTTTTCTCTTGAACTGGTCTCGGCATAACAATTACCAACACACGTTTCTTCCGTCAACACGTGGTCAAACAACGCAAAGAAAAAAGGAAGGGAAGAGAAGCCGCCATTCTTTCTCTACGTGGAAACTAACATTCAAACGAACTAAAACGAAAACAAAAAACGTCATTCCGTGTGTGAAACAAATTACGGCTCCATTTTTTTCTTTTTTTCTTCTTTTTTCCTTCTACCCACGTGTTGGAAATATATATACAAAAGAAAAGAAAACTGCTACAAAACATACAACACACGATGCCAAACTCGAACATCACCAAGCCCCATGACTTAATACTGGTTGTAAAAAGTCAGGCTCAGCAAGCACCAACATCACCCTTCAAGGCCTACCAACCCTCTTCAACAACTGGACGTTCGATGATCTACAGGAGGACACATCAACTCGAACGACGCACACCAACACCAGTACAGACCCACTTGTACCTGGACCTGCTAACTCACTTGCAGACATTTGTGATTCTGATTTTGACCATAGTGTACCACCAATCTCAACAACTAGATGTTTGTTCATCAGCTCCACAACACGGACTAATTAACATGAACAACATCAACAACTGCACAGACTCACTTGTGCTCATTCATCAACACCTGCACAGACTCCCTTGTGCTCATTCATCAACACCGCACAGACTCACTTGTGCTCATTCATCAACAACTGCACAGACTCACTTGTGCTCATTCATCAACAATTGCACAGACTCACTTGTGCTCATTCATCAACACCGCACAGACCCATTTGTGCTCACTCATCAACAACCGCACAGACCCACTTGTGCTCACTCATCAACAACCGCGCAGACCCACTTGTGCTCATTCATCAACCACCGCACAGGCGCACTTGTGCTCACTCATCAACAACCGCACAGACCCACTTGTGCTCACTCATCAACAACCGCGCAGACCCACTTGTGCTCATTCATCAACCACCGCACAGGCGCACTTGTGCTCACTCATCAACAACCGCGCAGACCCAAGCACCAAACATTCCCGGACAACACTGACAATTCAACGTTCGTTCATCAGCTCTGCATCACGCAGACTAATCAACATGAACAACGCCACCAACAAGTGCAAATTTGCTTGAACTCAACATTTTTCGACCGCAAACTTGATGCGCTCAAACTTGATGCAGACCCAAACAACACGCAGATCCACATGCGTTACAAACACTCAATTCCGCAGACGCACTTGCGATCAATCATTCAATACAGATGGAAACACAGAAATAAGTAGCGTGCACACTACTTTTTCTAATCTTCAACAGCAAAACAGACATACCCACAAAGAATGCTTCTCATCTACAACTGTACATATTGAATAATATTTTCAATATTTTTCAATCTGGGGGGGTCCTTGTAGCAGTTACCTCCTCCTTTCAAAACATAACTGCACCGGTTGGCCGTTAGGTGTCGCTTTTTCACCGACAGGTGGCGCTGAAAACGACACCAGAGTTATCTGCCCTTCGGACTATAAAATCCGTTGCAAACGGAAATTCGCCCTCTTGTTCACCAACCAGCCTCGGCAGAACAACGCTGGCACCAGGGCTCCGTTTCACTCGCTTTTTCCTACTCAATTGGCCTCGACAGAACGACGCTGACACTAGCGTTCCGTTTCACTTTTCTCTTCTGGTTGATTGGCCTCGGCAGAACGACGCTAGTGCACTAGCGCTTCGTCTCACGCTTTTCTCTTGAACTGGTCTCGGCATAACAATTACCAACACACGTTTCTTCCGTCAACACGTGGTCAAACAACGGTAAGAGTTCTCAACTCATTTTCTCTGTGTACGGCTTTCAAAGACTTTCCTCTCGCCGGATTCATTTCTTCTTATACCTTTTTCAAGAACTGTTTTTCCATCGACACACATGCATACATCACACACTTCATCATTCCACGTACACACACGTTCAATAAACGTTATTTGAACTACCTCATTTTGTTTATTAATTATTACTCTGTCTTTGCATGCAAACATTGCTTGATTTAACGTACACGCTTATAGTCCGGGAACATCACCCCCTCGATCTTAACAGGGGCTTGAAAAGCCAGCGCCCGAGAAGGTGAGCACTCTGACCATTAAAAATTGCCTGGACAGCCCCGTAGGCATTCCCCGGTGGGACGCCTCAGGCAGTAAGCAATAAACTTACTCCTCCCCAAAGAGGGGAGGCAAAGCCTGGGAGGGTGGACCTCCTAGAACTGCATCGGAACAGATACTAGTTATTCAGACTAGTATGCAATATTTATACAATAATAGCTTGCGGGTACATCTGAATGATTCGCTCATTTTATTACGAAAAGTGAAATCGTGATTTGGTTTGTTTTGTTTTTTGTTTTTTTGAATGGCACGATATGCTCCAAATGCGAATCTCGTTTTCACCGACAAATGAATGTTTACGATTTGCCTTTTGCCGCGAGGAGAAAATGGCTGATTGCCTTCCTGTGTTGTCATCATTTAAGATCTGCGTTCCTTCCTCGTGTCATGTCGGAATGGTTGTTTGACTGACGGCCGGTGTCCACGTGTCATCGTAACAAGCAACAATGCTGACATGGTTTGAAAAGAAAGAGAAACAAAGATGCCGCATTCAACCGATACCAGAAAAGGTTGATTAGTAATTTTGCTGTACTCGTATCGATTATTTTGATTTGCATCTGTAATTAATTGATCTGCATATTAAAGTAATTGATTTGCATATTTAAGTAATTGATTTGCATTTTTTTTTTCATTGATTTGCATATTTATTCAATTGATTTGCGTATTAAATTAATTGATTTGAATGTTTAATTCTTTTGATTTGCATATTTAATTGATTTGCATATTTAATTAATTGATTTGCATATTTAAGTAATTAATTTGCATATTTTTTTCATTGATTTGAATATTTAATTAATTGATTTTCATATTTAATTAATCGATTAGCACATTTTATTAGTTGATTAGCATATTTAATAAAATGACTTGCATATTTTATTAATCGATTTGCATATTTAAGTAATTGATTTGCATATTTATTCAATTGATTTGCATATTAAATTAATTGATTTGAATGTTTAATTCTTTTGATTTGCATATTTAATTAATTGATTTGCATATTTAATTAATTGATTTGCATATTTAAGTAATTGATTTGCATATTTAAGTAATTGATTTGCATATTTAATTAATTGATTTGCATATTTAATTAATTGATTTGCATATTTAAGTAATTGATTTGCATATTTAATTAGTTGATTTGCATATTTATTTAATTAATTTTCATATTTTATTAATCGATTTGCACATTTTATTAGTTGATTAGCATATTTAATTAAATGACTTGCATATTTTATTAATCGATTTGCATATTTAATTAATTGATTTGAATATTTAATTTATTCACCAATTAAGTCGTTGTGTCGAATAACAGTTTCCTAATCGAAGATAAAATGATATTCATTCTTTTAAGCAATTTTATCAGTTGCAAGCTTATTTGGGGCTAATTGTCTCGGCTAGAAGCCAAGTGCGGTATCTGTTCTGTTCATTTTTTTCTGTCCTTAGTCAGTGAAAAAGAAATCCTTCTAGATTGAGGCAATTTTATTATTTTCACAATCTAGGGTGCTCCTTTTTTGAAGGAGTTGGGGTTTTTCCCCCATTAAAACCCGACCTGTTGTCTAACTCTACCCTTGTGGGGAGGCAAGTAAATATGGACATTTCAACAAAAACATTAGGTCAAACGGATATTTGGTCGACAGAAATTTGGTTAAATGTATATTTGGTCGACAAACATTCAACCGACGGACATAGGGGAGGGGGTGCAAACAGACATTTGGTCGAAAGACATTTGGGCGAAAGACATTTGATCAAACAAGTATTTGGTCGAGAGACATTTGTCCAAACGGACATTTTCCTGGCAGATATTTAGCTAAATGGACATTTGGTCGACAGTTATTTCACCAACGAACATTTGGTCAAACGGAAATTTGTCCGAAAAACATTTCACCGATATATATTGGGAGTTCAAATGGGCATTTGCTCAGCAGACATTAGGGGTACAAATGGACATTTGCTTGACAGATATTTGGCCAAAGAGATATTTGCTGGACATAATGTTTTACTAAACAAATGTTTCGTCCACAAACATTTAACTGAATGACATTCGCCAAATGGGCATTTCACTGACTGACATTTGGAAGAACGGATATTTGACCGAATGGACATTTCACGGAATATCGAATATCCGACCAAATTATGTTTTTGTGTATATGCAAAGCATAATATGGCGAAACCACGCCCACTGCGTAAAATATTAGCAAACTTTTAAAAGTATATATATTCAGTATTTCATATCGAGCAAATCTAATATTATATCATATTTTTTATAATCATTTTTCTTCCAAACGTAATCGAAAAGTTTGATTCAAGTTGCAGATGTTTTTCTTTGTGTGCTGTTGATGTCCGAGTAAAGGAAATGAAAAGCAAAACAGTGATTACTGGTAAACAGGTGGCAAGATGAATGACCACATCATCATCATCATCATCATCATCATCATCATCATCGTCGTCATCACCACCACCACCACCACAACCACAACCACCACCTTCATCATCATCATCATCATCATCATCATCATCACCACTACCACCATCATCATCATCATCATCGTCGTCGTCGTCGTCATCATCATCATCATAATCATCATCATCATCACCACCACCACCACCACCATCACCACCACCATCACCACCACCACCATCATTATCATCATCATCATCATCACCACCACCACCATCACCACAACCACCACCACCCCCACCATCACCACCACCATCATCATCATCACCACCACCACTGTTATCGTGATTTTAGACTCAGAAAAACAACTAATTTAGACTTAGTGGACAAAGAGACGAAACGGCAAACCACATCATACGTGAATGCAGCAAACTGGGCTGGCTCAAAATGAATATAAAAACAAACATGACTGGGTCGGGAAGATAGTCCACTGTGAACTGTGCAAACGACTGCACTTTGGACATGCAGACAAATTATACAGCCACAAACCGGAGCCAGTATTGGAAAATGAAATGCATACGATCCTCTGGGACATAACAGTACAAACAGACAAACTCATCCAAGCAAGAAGACCGAACGTGATAATAGTCGATAAGAAAGAAAAAAACTGTCAAATAGGATATTTCGCCGTCCCAGCAGTTCACAAGGTGATACTGAAAGAGACAAAATGACTAAGTAAATACATGGAGTTTTCCAGTGAGTTAAAGAGAATATGGAACATGAAGAAAACTACAATAATACCAATGATTGTAGGAGCACTAGGAACAGTTCCGGAAAAAAAGACTACGATAAAAAAAATCGGAGAAATAGGTATCAAAGAGAGAATTGACACCATACAAACCACAACACTGATGAAAACAACCTAAATATTAAGAAAAGTCCTCTAGTGCGGAAATCAACCCAAATAGCCAGGTAACAGTGACCTACCACGGATAAGCTGAAAGACAATAGCACCTGGCAAACCCAACTAGAAAGATTATATGAAAGATGTAAGACGAACCCACTAACATCGGTTGGAATCAGATGAATGGCCGTGGAGGCGCTGAGAAGATGAGAAGACCGAGGAGGAATAGCACCATCAAGACCGCCACTAGAATCATGAGGATCCTTATTGTTACTACAATTCAAAAGAAAGCCGTTGGCCATTATTAGCAAAAATTCTGGTTAGTTAAACAGCTGTTGAGAGAACGCAAAGTGGGTTTTAATGGTTATTGAAAGAATCAAATAGTACTGGAAATTCGTGGAGACTTGTGGTCACTCAGACTCCAGGGAACAGCACCTTGTTTTACTAGTGAACGATCACTGGTAATAGCTTGTGTGAGAACTCGTAGTGAATAAGAAATAAGAAATGGATAACCTGACATTACTAAGGAAAAAACAAACAAAAAGGAGCTAGAAGCATTAATGTACCGGTTTTCGTTGTCCGTGGCGTGTGTATAAACAATTATACACATGTTGTTGTTGTCGTCGTCGTCAGAAACCCAGGTTCTTGGTCGTCTGTAGTTTATTAATGTAAATAATTTGAATCATTCATAAACTTAGAATGGGGATGATACAAAGACTTTAACATGTGGACTGCCGCGTCAGAGTAAGAGACAGAGATAGAAAAATTGACAGAAAGAAAGACAGATAGATAACTTCTGTTGTGTTTCACCTAGCTACATTGCACACGACTATTTTGGGTGTAAAATTTTAAAAAATAGATGATGACTTTTTGAAGAACCTGTATGATTTAATTGTTTTTATTACGATTTAAAGTGATAATATTTTTTCAGATGAGTTAGCATTTTTCTTCTTTTTTTTTTAACACAGTTCACCCCAAACAAGGCAGGCCGCCACTGTAGACGTAAGGGGCTACTGAGAAAAAAGAAAAGGCGAGAAGGTAGGGGGCGGTCAACCTAGATTGGGATCTGCGCAGCGAGATGTCTGTTTACATTAGTTTTAAATTTCTGCATGTCTGTACTGTTGGGGAAACAGGGGGCAGGAAGGGAGTTCCAGAGGCCAGCAGTACGTGGAAAGAAGCTATTTGAGTAGAAGGCTCTCCGACATCTGGGGACCTCCACAGTGAATGAATGAGATTTAGTTGATTGTTGAGTTAGTCTAGTGAATTTTCGTCGAGGGGGCACCAGAGTAGCCAATTCATCGGAGCATAATCCATTGAAGTATTTGTAAAACAAGCACAAGGATGCTACATTGCGGCGATGGGACAGGGTCTGGAGCTTGGTTGACAGTGAGGGACCTATTAGGTTGGCGATTCTTTTTTGGACCTTGTCAAGGAGGGAGATACTAGTAGATGATGCACCAGCCCAGATGTGACAACAATACTCCATGCCTGGGCGGATGGTGGCTTTGTAGAGATACAGGATAATGCCAGGTGTGAGGAGTTTACTAGCACGGTAGAGGGAGCCAACCTTCTTTGCGGCAGCCTTGGTAATGTCTTCAATGTATTTGTTCCAATTCATGTTACCTGTGAAGGTTAGGCCGAGGAGTTTGAATGATGGACTCTCAGGTAGGGTGTTATTTGCCATGACAATCGGTGGTTGCAAAGGTTCCTTGTAGTTATTGAAGGAAAGGAGCTTTGTCATTGCGGCATTAAAAGTTACCAACCATTTATGACCCCAATCCACTACAGCCTGGAGGTCATTTTCTAAAGATTAAGCCATTGCCTCGGATATGATTGCGTCTGTTTTGCCAACATGGCGAGAGTAAAGGATGGTGTCATCAGCAAATAAACCAATCGCAGACTCTATGCCATCAGGGAGATCGTTTATATAGATCAGGAACAACAAGGGTCCAAGGATAGATCCCTGGGGTACACCAGCATTTATGTCATGTTGCATAGATGAGCGGCTATCGAGGACAACCTGAATTTTTCTTTTGTCTAGGAAGGATCTAATTATATTAAGTAATTGCCCAGTAATACCGTATGAGCGTATTTTCAGGAGGAGCCCTTTATGCCATACCTTGTCAAAGGCCTTGGATATATCAAGCGCTACTGCCCTAGAAGAAGGTTTGAGAAACCCGGCGTAGAATACTACTTTAGCTAGTATATATACAGGGTGACCAAAAAACATCGCCACTCATGGAATCGTTAATAAAATTCACAATCCTTTCTGTAATCCAACCATATTTGGTACAAATAAACTTCAGTCCATGACTGACTTGTCCACCAAGTTTCAGTCATAAATGTCCCACAGTTTTTTTTTATCGATGATAAAATGTAGTGATCTTCCCATCGGTATATCTTGAATGAGCTTCATACTGACCGGACCATAACACCATAGATGTTTGTCTGTGGGGTTAACTCAAAGATAATGTCTATAAAAATAATTCCAAGGCTATTCCTGAAATAAAACGGGAAATCACAGCCCAAATCTAAACAGTGCCGAGAGAAGAGTGTGTCAGAGTTATTTACAATTTTGCACACCGTACTAAGGTGTGCTTATCATTGAATGTTGATAAAACGAAGACTGTTGGATACTCGTGACTGAAACTTGGTGGACAAGTCAGACATAAACTGAAGTTTTTTGTACCAAAACGGAATGAGGAATTTTATTAACGATTCCATGGATAGCATTTGGTAGGGGTGGAATCATCGTGTAATATAAAGTATTCGGCTGGTTTAAGAAACAGAATGTAAAGTATTTTACTGGTTGTAGAATGTAAAGTATTTAGCTGGTTGTAGAACGTAAAGTGTTTAGCTGGTTGTAGAACGTAAAGTGTTTAGCTGGTTGTAGAATGTAAAGTATTTAGCTGTTTGTACAATGTAAAGTTTTTAGCTGGTTGTAGAACGTAAAGTATTTAGCTGGTTGTAGAATGTAAAGTGTTTAGCTGTTTGTACAATGTAAAGTATTTAGCTGGTTGTAGAACGTAAAGTATTTAGCTGGTTGTAGAATATAAAGTATTTAGCTGGTTATAGAATGTAAAGTATTTAGCTGGTTGTAGAACGTAAAGTGTTTAGCTGGTTGTAGAATGTAAAGTATTTAGCTGGTTGTAGACCGTAAAGTGTTTAGCTGGTTGTAGAATTTAAAGTATTTAGCTGGTTGTAGAACGTAAAGTGTTTAGCTGGTTGTTGAATGTAAAGTATTTAGCTTGTTGTAGAATGTAAACTATTTAGCTGGTTGTAGAATGTAAAGTATTTAGCTGGTTGTAGAACGTAAAGTGTTTAGCTCTTTGTAGAACGTAAAGTATTTATCTGGTTGTAGAATGTAAAGTATTTAGCTGGTTGTAGAATATTAAGTATTTAGCTGGTTGTAGAATGTAAAGTATTTAGCTGGTTGTAGAACGTAAAGTATTTAGCTGGTTGTAGAATATAAAGTATTTAGCTGGTTATAGAATGTAAAGTATTTAGCTGGTTGTAGAACGTAAAGTATTTAGCTGGTTGTAGAATGTAAAGTATTTAGCTGGTTGTAGAACGTAAAGTGGTTAGCTGGTTGTAGAATTTAAAGTATTTAGCTGGTTGTAGAACGTAAAGTGTTTAGCTGGTTGTAGAATGTAAAGTATTTAGCTGGTTGTAGAACGTAAAGTGTTTAGCTGGTTGTAGAATTTAAAGTATTTAGCTGGTTGTAGAACGTAAAGTGTTTAGCTGGTTGTTGAATGTAAAGTATTTAGCTTGTTGTAGAATGTAAAGTATTTAGCTGGTTGTAGAACGTAAAGTGTTTAGCTCTTTGTAGAACGTAAAGTATTTATCTGGTTGTAGAATGTAAAGTATTTAGCTTGTTGTAGAATATTAAGTATTTAGCTGGTTGTAGAATGTAAAGTATTTAGCTGGTTGTAGAACGTAAAGTATTTAGCTGGTTGTAGAATATAAAGTATTTTGCTGGTTGTAGAATGTAAAGTATTTAGCTGGTTGTAGAACGTAAAGTGTTTAGCTGGTTATAGAATGTAAAGTATTTTACTGGTTGTAGAATGTAAAGTATTTAGCTGGTTGTAGAACGTAAAGTGTTTAGCTGGTTGTAGAACGTAAAGTGTTTAGCTGGTTGTAGAATGTAAAGTATTTAGCTGTTTGTACAATGTAAAGTTTTTAGCTGGTTGTAGAACGTAAAGTATTTAGCTGGTTGTAGAATGTAAAGTGTTTAGCTGTTTGTACAATGTAAAGTATTTAGCTGGTTGTAGAACGTAAAGTATTTAGCTGGTTGTAGAATGTAAAGTGTTTAGCTGTTTGTACAATGTAAAGTATTTAGTTGGTTGTAGAATGTAAAGTATTTAGCTGGTTGTAGAACGTAAAATATTTAGCTGGTTGTAGAATATAAAGTATTTAGCTGGTTATAGAATGTAAAGTATTTAGCTGGTTGTAGAACGTAAAGTATTTAGCTGGTTGTAGAATGTAAAGTATTTAGCTGGTTGTAGAATTTAAAGTATTTAGCTGGTTGTAGAACGTAAAGTGTTTAGCTGGTTGTTGAATGTAAAGTATTTAGCTTGTTGTAGAATGTAAAGTATTTAGCTGGTTGTAGAACGTAAAGTGTTTAGCTCTTTGTAGAACGTAAAGTATTTATCTGGTTGTAGAATGTAAAGTATTTAGCTTGTTGTAGAATATTAAGTATTTAGCTGGTTGTAGAATGTAAAGTATTTAGCTGGTTGTAGAACGTAAAGTATTTAGCTGGTTGTAGAATATAAAGTATTTTGCTGGTTGTAGAATGTAAAGTATTTAGCTGGTTGTAGAACGTAAAGTGTTTAGCTGGTTATAGAATGTAAAGTATTTTACTGGTTGTAGAATGTAAAGTATTTAGCTGGTTGTAGAACGTAAAGTGTTTAGCTGGTTGTAGAACGTAAAGTGTTTAGCTGGTTGTAGAATGTAAAGTATTTAGCTGTTTGTACAATGTAAAGTTTTTAGCTGGTTGTAGAACGTAAAGTATTTAGCTGGTTGTAGAATGTAAAGTGTTTAGCTGTTTGTACAATGTAAAGTATTTAGCTGGTTGTAGAACGTAAAGTATTTAGCTGGTTGTAGAATGTAAAGTGTTTAGCTGTTTGTACAATGTAAAGTATTTAGTTGGTTGTAGAATGTAAAGTATTTAGCTGGTTGTAGAACGTAAAATATTTAGCTGGTTGTAGAATATAAAGTATTTAGCTGGTTATAGAATGTAAAGTATTTAGCTGGTTGTAGAACGTAAAGTATTTAGCTGGTTGTAGAATGTAAAGTATTTAGCTGGTTGTAGAACGTAAAGTGTTTAGCTGGTTGTAGAATTTAAAGTATTTAGCTGGTTGTAGAACGTAAAGTGTTTAGCTGGTTGTAGAATGTAAAGTATTTGCTGGTTGTAGAACGTAAAGTGTTTAGCTGGTTGTAGAATGTAAAGTATTTAGCTGGTTGTAGAACGTAAAGTGTTTAGCTGGTTGTTGAATGTAAAGTATTTAGCTTGTTGTAGAATGTAAACTATTTAGCTGGTTGTAGAATGTAAAGTATTTAGCTGGTTGTAGAACGTAAAGTGTTTAGCTCTTTGTAGGACGTAAAGTATTTAGCTCTTTGTGGAACGTAAAGTATTTATCTGGTTGTAGAATGTAAAGTATTTAGCTGGTTGTAGAATATTAAGTATTTATCTGGTTGTAGAATGTAAAGTATTTAGCTGGTTGTAGAATGTAAAGTATTTAGCTGGTTGTAGAATTTAAAGTATTTAGCTGGTTGTAGAATGTAAAGTATTTAGCTGGTTGTAGAATGTAAAGTATTTAGCTGGTTGTAGAACGTAAAGTGTTTAGCTCTTTGTAGAACGTAAAGTATTTAACTGGTTGTAGAATGTAAAGTATTTAACTGGTTGTAGAATGTAAAGTATTTAGCTGGTTGTAGAATGTAAAGTATTTAGCTGGTTGTAGAATATAAAGTATTTAGCTGGTTATAGAATGTAAAGTATTTAGCTGGTTGTAGAACGTAAAGTATTTAGCTGGTTGTAGAATGTAAAGTATTTAGCTGGTTGTAGAACGTAAAGTGTTTAGCTGGTTGTAGAATTTAAAGTATTTAGCTGGTTGTAGAACGTAAAGTGTTTAGCTGGTTGTAGAATGTAAAGTATTTAGCTGGTTGTAGAACGTAAAGTGTTTAGCTGGTTTTAGAATTTAAAGTATTTAGCTGGTTGTAG
The DNA here is from genome assembly GCA_963556195.1 of Sepiola atlantica. Lineage (NCBI taxonomy): Eukaryota > Metazoa > Mollusca > Cephalopoda > Sepiida > Sepiolidae > Sepiola > Sepiola atlantica. The sequence continues at coordinate 10,812,316 of OY744538.1, forward strand.
AACGTAAAGTGTTTAGCTGGTTGTTGAATGTAAAGTATTTAGCTTGTTGTAGAATGTAAACTATTTAGCTGGTTGTAGAATGTAAAGTATTTAGCTGGTTGTAGAACGTAAAGTGTTTAGCTCTTTGTAGAACGTAAAGTATTTAGCTCTTTGTGGAACGTAAAGTATTTATCTGGTTGTAGAATGTAAAGTATTTAGCTGGTTGTAGAATATTAAGTATTTATCTGGTTGTAGAATGTAAAGTATTTAGCTGGTTGTAGAATGTAAAGTATTTAGCTGGTTGTAGAATTTAAAGTATTTAGCTGGTTGTAGAATGTAAAGTATTTAGCTGGTTGTAGAATGTAAAGTATTTAGCTGGTTGTAGAACGTAAAGTGTTTAGCTCTTTGTAGAACGTAAAGTATTTAACTGGTTGTAGAATGTAAAGTATTTAGCTGGTTGTAGAATGTAAAGTATTTAGCTGGTTGTAGAATATAAAGTATTTAGCTGGTTATAGAATGTAAAGTATTTAGCTGGTTGTAGAACGTAAAGTATTTAGCTGGTTGTAGAATGTAAAGTATTTAGCTGGTTTTAGAACGTAAAGTGTTTAGTTGGTTGTAGAATTTAAAGTATTTAGCTGGTTGTAGAACGTAAAGTGTTTAGCTGGTTGTAGTATGTAAAGTATTTAGCTGGTTGTAGAACGTAAAGTGTTTAGCTGGTTGTAGAATTTAAAGTATTTAGCTGGTTGTAGAACGTAAAGTGTTTAGCTGGTTGTTGAATGTAAAGTATTTAGCTTGTTGTAGAATGTAAACTATTTAGCTGGTTGTAGAATGTAAAGTATTTAGCTTGTTGTAGAATATTAAGTATTTAGCTGGTTGTAGAATGTAAAGTATTTAGCTGGTTGTAGAACGTAAAGTATTTAGCTGGTTGTAGAATATAAAGTATTTTGCTGGTTGTAGAATGTAAAGTATTTAGCTGGTTGTAGAACGTAAAGTGTTTAGCTGGTTATAGAATGTAAAGTATTTTACTGGTTGGAGAATGTAAAGTATTTTGCTGGTTGTAGAACGTAAAGTGTTTAGCTGGTTGTAGAACGTAAAGTGTTTAGCTGGTTGTAGAATGTAAAGTATTTAGCTGTTTGTACAATGTAAAGTTTTTAGCTGGTTGTAGAACGTAAAGTATTTAGCTGGTTGTAGAATGTAAAGTGTTTAGCTGTTTGTACAATGTAAAGTATTTAGCTGGTTGTAGAACGTAAAGTATTTAGCTGGTTGTAGAATGTAAAGTGTTTAGCTGTTTGTACAATGTAAAGTATTTAGTTGGTTGTAGAATGTAAAGTATTTAGCTGGTTGTAGAACGTAAAATATTTAGCTGGTTGTAGAATATAAAGTATTTAGCTGGTTATAGAATGTAAAGTATTTAGCTGGTTGTAGAACGTAAAGTATTTAGCTGGTTGTAGAATGTAAAGTATTTAGCTGGTTGTAGAACGTAAAGTGTTTAGCTGGTTGTAGAATTTAAAGTATTTAGCTGGTTGTAGAACGTAAAGTGTTTAGCTGGTTGTAGAATGTAAAGTATTTGCTGGTTGTAGAACGTAAAGTGTTTAGCTGGTTGTAGAATGTAAAGTATTTAGCTGGTTGTAGAACGTAAAGTGTTTAGCTGGTTGTTGAATGTAAAGTATTTAGCTTGTTGTAGAATGTAAACTATTTAGCTGGTTGTAGAATGTAAAGTATTTAGCTGGTTGTAGAACGTAAAGTGTTTAGCTCTTTGTAGAACGTAAAGTATTTAGCTCTTTGTGGAACGTAAAGTATTTATCTGGTTGTAGAATGTAAAGTATTTAGCTGGTTGTAGAATATTAAGTATTTATCTGGTTGTAGAATGTAAAGTATTTAGCTGGTTGTAGAATGTAAAGTATTTAGCTGGTTGTAGAATTTAAAGTATTTAGCTGGTTGTAGAATGTAAAGTATTTAGCTGGTTGTAGAATGTAAAGTATTTAGCTGGTTGTAGAACGTAAAGTGTTTAGCTCTTTGTAGAACGTAAAGTATTTAACTGGTTGTAGAATGTAAAGTATTTAACTGGTTGTAGAATGTAAAGTATTTAGCTGGTTGTAGAATGTAAAGTATTTAGCTGGTTGTAGAATATAAAGTATTTAGCTGGTTATAGAATGTAAAGTATTTAGCTGGTTGTAGAACGTAAAGTATTTAGCTGGTTGTAGAATGTAAAGTATTTAGCTGGTTGTAGAACGTAAAGTGTTTAGCTGGTTGTAGAATTTAAAGTATTTAGCTGGTTGTAGAACGTAAAGTGTTTAGCTGGTTGTAGAATGTAAAGTATTTAGCTGGTTGTAGAACGTAAAGTGTTTAGCTGGTTTTAGAATTTAAAGTATTTAGCTGGTTGTAGAACGTAAAGTGTTTAGCTGGTTGTTGAATGTAAAGTATTTAGCTTGTTGTAGAATGTAAACTATTTAGCTGGTTGTAGAATGTAAAGTATTTAGCTGGTTGTAGAACGTAAAGTGTTTAGCTCTTTGTAGAACGTAAAGTATTTAGCTCTTTGTGGAACGTAAAGTATTTATCTGGTTGTAGAATGTAAAGTATTTAGCTGGTTGTAGAATATTAAGTATTTATCTGGTTGTAGAATGTAAAGTATTTAGCTGGTTGTAGAATGTAAAGTATTTAGCTGGTTGTAGAATTTAAAGTATTTAGCTGGTTGTAGAATGTAAAGTATTTAGCTGGTTGTAGAATGTAAAGTATTTAGCTGGTTGTAGAACGTAAAGTGTTTAGCTCTTTGTAGAACGTAAAGTATTTAACTGGTTGTAGAATGTAAAGTATTTAGCTGGTTGTAGAATGTAAAGTATTTAGCTGGTTGTAGAATATAAAGTATTTAGCTGGTTATAGAATGTAAAGTATTTAGCTGGTTGTAGAACGTAAAGTATTTAGCTGGTTGTAGAATGTAAAGTATTTAGCTGGTTTTAGAACGTAAAGTGTTTAGTTGGTTGTAGAATTTAAAGTATTTAGCTGGTTGTAGAACGTAAAGTGTTTAGCTGGTTGTAGTATGTAAAGTATTTAGCTGGTTGTAGAACGTAAAGTGTTTAGCTGGTTGTAGAATTTAAAGTATTTAGCTGGTTGTAGAACGTAAAGTGTTTAGCTGGTTGTTGAATGTAAAGTATTTAGCTTGTTGTAGAATGTAAACTATTTAGCTGGTTGTAGAATGTAAAGTATTTAGCTGGTTGTAGAACGTAAAGTGTTTAGCTCTTTGTAGAACGTAAAGTATTTAGCTCTTTGTAGAACGTAAAGTATTTATCTGGTTGTAGAATGTAAAGTATTTAGCTGGTTGTAGAATATTAAGTATTTAGCTGGTTGTAGAATGTAAAGTATTTAGCTGGTTGTAGAACGTAAAGTATTTAGCTGGTTGTAGAATGTAAAGTATTTAGCTGGTTGTAGAACGTAAAGTGTTTAGCTGGTTGTAGAATTTAAAGTATTTAGCTGGTTGTAGAACGTAAAGTGTTTAGCTGGTTGTGGAACGTAAAGTATTTATCTGGTTGTAGAATGTAAAGTATTTAGCTGGTTGTAGAATGTAAAGTATTTAACTGGTTGTAGAATGTAAAGTATTTAGCTGGTTGTAGAATGAAAAGTATTTAGCTGGTTGTAGAACGTAAAGTGTTTAGCTGGTTGTAGAATGTAAAGTATTTAGCTCTTTGTAGAACGTAAAGTATTTATCTGGTTGTAGAATGTAAAGTATTTAGCTGGTTGTAGAATGTAAAGTATTTAGCTGGTTGTAGAATATAAAGTATTTAGCTGGTTGTAGAATGTAAAGTATTTAGCTGGTTGTAGAATGTAAAGTATTTAGCTGGTTGTAGAATATTAAGTATTTAGCTGGTTGTAGAATGTAAAGTATTTAGCTGGTTGTAGAATGTAAAGTATTTAGCTGGTTGTAGAATATAAAGTATTTAGCTGGTTGTAGAATGTAAAGTATTTAGCTGGTTGTAGAACGTAAAATATTTAGCTGGTTGTAGAATATAAAGTATTTAGCTGGTTATAGAATGTAAAGTATTTAGCTGGTTGTAGAACGTAAAGTATTTAGCTGGTTGTAGAATGTAAAGTATTTAGCTGGTTGTAGAACGTAAAGTGTTTAGCTGGTTGTAGAATGTAAAGTATTTAGCTGGTTGTAGAACGTAAAGTGTTTAGCTGGTTGTAGAATTTAAAGTATTTAGCTGGTTGTAGAACGTAAAGTGTTTAGCTGGTTGTTGAATGTAAAGTATTTAGCTTGTTGTAGAATGTAAACTATTTAGCTGGTTGTAGAACGTAAAGTGTTTAGCTCTTTGTAGAACGTAAAGTATTTAGCTCTTTGTGGAACGTAAAGTATTTATCTGGTTGTAGAATGTAAAGTATTTAGCTGGTTGTAGAATATTAAGTATTTATCTGGTTGTAGAATGTAAAGTATTTAGCTGGTTGTAGAACGTAAAGTGTTTAGCTGGTTGTAGAACGTAAAGTGTTTAGCTGGTTGTAGAATGTAAAGTATTTAGCTGTTTGTACAATGTAAAGTGTTTAGCTGGTTGTAGAATTTAAAGTATTTAGCTGGTTGTAGAACGTAAAGTGTTTAGCTGGTTGTAGAATGTAAAGTATTTAGCTGGTTGTAGAACGTAAAGTGTTTAGCTGGTTGTAGAATTTAAAGTATTTAGCTGGTTGTAGAACGTAAAGTGTTTAGCTGGTTGTTGAATGTAAAGTATTTAGCTTGTTGTAGAATGTAAACTATTTAGCTGGTTGTAGAACGTAAAGTGTTTAGCTCTTTGTAGAACGTAAAGTATTTAGCTCTTTGTGGAACGTAAAGTATTTATCTGGTTGTAGAATGTAAAGTATTTAGCTGGTTGTAGAATATTAAGTATTTATCTGGTTGTAGAATGTAAAGTATTTAGCTGGTTGTAGAACGTAAAGTGTTTAGCTGGTTGTAGAACGTAAAGTGTTTAGCTGGTTGTAGAATGTAAAGTATTTAGCTGTTTGTACAATGTAAAGTATTTAGCTGGTTGTAGAACGTAAAGTATTTAGCTGGTTGTAGAATGTAAAGTGTTTAGCTGTTTGTACAATGTAAAGTATTTAGCTGGTTGTAGAACGTAAAGTATTTAGCTGGTTGTAGAATGTAAAGTGTTTAGCTGTTTGTACAATCTAAAGTATTTAGCTGGTTGTAGAATGTAAAGTATTTAGCTAGTTGTAGAACGTAAAATATTTAGCTGGTTGTAGAATATAAAGTATTTAGCTGGTTATAGAATGTAAAGTATTTAGCTGGTTGTAGAACGTAAAGTATTTAGCTGGTTGTAGAATGTAAAGTATTTAGCTGGTTGTAGAACGTAAAGTGTTTAGCTCTTTGTAGAACGTAAAGTATTTAACTGGTTGTAGAATGTAAAGTATTTAACTGGTTGTAGAATGTAAAGTATTTAGCTGGTTGTAGAATGTAAAGTATTTAGCTGGTTGTAGAATATAAAGTATTTAGCTGGTTATAGAATGTAAAGTATTTAGCTGGTTGTAGAACGTAAAGTATTTAGCTGGTTGTAGAATGTAAAGTATTTAGCTGGTTGTAGAACGTAAAGTGTTTAGCTGGTTGTAGAATTTAAAGTATTTAGCTGGTTGTAGAACGTAAAGTGTTTAGCTGGTTGTAGAATGTAAAGTATTTAGCTGGTTGTAGAACGTAAAGTGTTTAGCTGGTTGTAGAATTTAAAGTATTTAGCTGGTTGTAGAACGTAAAGTGTTTAGCTGGTTGTTGAATGTAAAGTATTTAGCTTGTTGTAGAATGTAAACTATTTAGCTGGTTGTAGAATGTAAAGTATTTAGCTGGTTGTAGAACGTAAAGTGTTTAGCTCTTTGTAGAACGTAAAGTATTTAGCTCTTTGTGGAACGTAAAGTATTTATCTGGTTGTAGAATGTAAAGTATTTAGCTGGTTGTAGAATATTAAGTATTTATCTGGTTGTAGAATGTAAAGTATTTAGCTGGTTGTAGAATGTAAAGTATTTAGCTGGTTGTAGAATTTAAAGTATTTAGCTAGTTGTAGAATGTAAAGTATTTAGCTGGTTGTACAATGTAAAGTATTTAGCTGGTTGTAGAACGTAAAGTGTTTAGCTCTTTGTAGAACGTAAAGTATTTAACTGGTTGTAGAATGTAAAGTATTTAGCTGGTTGTAGAATGTAAAGTATTTAGCTGGTTGTAGAATATAAAGTATTTAGCTGGTTATAGAATGTAAAGTATTTAGCTGGTTGTAGAACGTAAAGTATTTAGCTGGTTGTAGAATGTAAAGTATTTGGCTGGTTGTAGAACGTAAAGTGTTTAGCTGGTTGTAGAATTTAAAGTATTTAGCTGGTTGTAGAACGTAAAGTGTTTAGCTGGTTGTAGAATGTAAAGTATTTAGCTGGTTGTAGAACGTAAAGTGTTTAGCTGGTTGTAGAATTTAAAGTATTTAGCTGGTTGTAGAACGTAAAGTGTTTAGCTGGTTGTTGAATGTAAAGTATTTAGCTTGTTGTAGAATGTAAACTATTTAGCTGGTTGTAGAATGTAAAGTATTTAGCTGGTTGTAGAACGTAAAGTGTTTAGCTCTTTGTAGAACGTAAAGTATTTAGCTCTTTGTAGAACGTAAAGTATTTATCTGGTTGTAGAATGTAAAGTATTTAGCTGGTTGTAGAATATTAAGTATTTAGCTGGTTGTAGAATGTAAAGTATTTAGCTGGTTGTAGAACGTAAAGTATTTAGCTGGTTGTAGAATATAAAGTATTTAGCTGGTTGTAGAATGTAAAGTATTTAGCTGGTTGTAGAACGTAAATTGTTTAGCTGGTTGTAGAATTTAAAGTATTTAGCTGGTTGTAGAACGTAAAGTGTTTAGCTGGTTGTGGAACGTAAAGTATTTATCTGGTTGTAGAATGTAAAGTATTTAGCTGGTTGTAGAATGTAAAGTATTTAACTGGTTGTAGAATGTAAAGTATTTAGCTGGTTGTAGAATGTAAAGTATTTAGCTGGTTGTAGAACGTAAAGTGTTTAGCTGGTTGTAGAATGTAAAGTATTTAGCTCTTTGTAGAACGTAAAGTATTTATCTGGTTGTAGAATGTAAAGTATTTAGCTGGTTGTAGAATGTAAAGTATTTAGCTGGTTGTAGAATATAAAGTATTTAGCTGGTTGTAGAATGTAAAGTATTTAGCTGGTTGTAGAATGTAAAGTATTTAGCTGGTTGTAGAATATTAAGTATTTAGCTGGTTGTAGAATGTAAAGTATTTAGCTGGTTGTAGAATGTAAAGTATTTAGCTGGTTGTAGAATATAAAGTATTTAGCTGGTTGTAGAATGTAAAGTATTTAGCTGGTTGTAGAACGTAAAATATTTAGCTGGTTGTAGAATATAAAGTATTTAGCTGGTTATAGAATGTAAAGTATTTAGCTGGTTGTAGAACGTAAAGTATTTAGCTGGTTGTAGAATGTAAAGTATTTAGCTGGTTGTAGAACGTAAAGTGTTTAGCTGGTTGTAGAATTTAAAGTATTTAGCTGGTTGTAGAACGTAAAGTGTTTAGCTGGTTGTAGAATGTAAAGTATTTAGCTGGTTGTAGAACGTAAAGTGTTTAGCTGGTTGTAGAATTTAAAGTATTTAGCTGGTTGTAGAACGTAAAGTGTTTAGCTGGTTGTTGAATGTAAAGTATTTAGCTTGTTGTAGAATGTAAACTATTTAGCTGGTTGTAGAACGTAAAGTGTTTAGCTCTTTGTAGAACGTAAAGTATTTAGCTCTTTGTGGAACGTAAAGTATTTATCTGGTTGTAGAATGTAAAGTATTTAGCTGGTTGTAGAATATTAAGTATTTATCTGGTTGTAGAATGTAAAGTATTTAGCTGGTTGTAGAATGTAAAGTATTTAGCTGGTTGTAGAATTTAAAGTATTTAGCTGGTTGTAGAATGTAAAGTATTTAGCTGGTTGTAGAATGTAAAGTATTTAGCTGGTTGTAGAACGTAAAGTGTTTAGCTCTTTGTAGAACGTAAAGTATTTAACTGGTTGTAGAATGTAAAGTATTTAGCTGGTTGTAGAATGTAAAGTATTTAGCTGGTTGTAGAATATAAAGTATTTAGCTGGTTATAGAATGTAAAGTATTTAGCTGGTTGTAGAACGTAAAGTATTTAGCTGGTTGTAGAATGTAAAGTATTTAGCTGGTTGTAGAACGTAAAGTGTTTAGCTGGTTGTAGAATTTAAAGTATTTAGCTGGTTGTAGAACGTAAAGTGTTTAGCTGGTTGTAGAATGTAAAGTATTTAGCTGGTTGTAGAACGTAAAGTGTTTAGCTGGTTGTAGAATTTAAAGTATTTAGCTGGTTGTAGAACGTAAAGTGTTTAGCTGGTTGTTGAATGTAAAGTATTTAGCTTGTTGTAGAATGTAAACTATTTAGCTGGTTGTAGAATGTAAAGTATTTAGCTGGTTGTAGAACGTAAAGTGTTTAGCTCTTTGTAGAACGTAAAGTATTTAGCTCTTTGTGGAACGTAAAGTATTTATCTGGTTGTAGAATGTAAAGTATTTAGCTGGTTGTAGAATATTAAGTATTTAGCTGGTTGTAGAATGTAAAGTATTTAGCTGGTTGTAGAACGTAAAGTGTTTAGCTGGTTGTAGAATTTAAAGTATTTAGCTGGTTGTAGAATTTAAAGTATTTAGCTGGTTGTAGAACGTAAAGTGTTTAGCTGGTTGTGGAACGTAAAGTATTTATCTGGTTGTAGAATGTAAAGTATTTAGCTGGTTGTAGAATGTAAAGTATTTAACTGGTTGTAGAATGTAAAGTATTTAGCTGGTTGTAGAATGTAAAGTATTTAGCTGGTTGTAGAACGTAAAGTGTTTAGCTGGTTGTAGAATGTAAAGTATTTAGCTCTTTGTATAACGTAAAGTGTTTAGCTGGTTGTAGAATTTAAAGTATTTAGCTGGTTGTAGAATGTAAAGTGTTTAGCTGGTTGTGGAACGTAAAGTATTTATCTGGTTGTAGAATGTAAAGTATTTAGCTGGTTGTAGAATGTAAAGTATTTAACTGGTTGTAGAATGTAAAGTATTTAGCTGGTTGTAGAATGTAAAGTATTTAGCTGGTTGTAGAACGTAAAGTGTTTAGCTGGTTGTAGAATGTAAAGTATTTAGCTCTTTGTGGAACGTAAAGTATTTATCTGGTTGTAGAATGTAAAGTATTTAGCTGGTTGTAGAATGTAAAGTATTTTGCTGGTTGTAGAATATAAAGTATTTAGCTGGTTGTAGAATGTAAAGTATTTAGCTGGTTGTAGAATGTAAAGTATTTAGCTGGTTGTAGAATATTAAGTATTTAGCTGGTTGTAGAATGTAAAGTATTTAGCTGGTTGTAGAATGTAAAGTATTTAGCTGGTTGTAGAATATAAAGTATTTAGCTGGTTGTAGAATGTAAAGTATTTAGCTGGTTGTAGAACGTAAAGTGTTTAGCTGGTTGTAGAATTTAAAGTATTTAGCTGGTTGTAGAACGTAAAGTGTTTAGCTGGTTGTGGAACGTAAAGTATTTATCTGGTTGTAGAATGTAAAGTATTTAGCTGGTTGTAGAATGTAAAGTATTTAACTGGTTGTAGAACGTAAAGTGTTTAGCTGGTTGTAGAATGTAAAGTATTTAGCTGGTTGTAGAACGTAAAGTGTTTAGCTGGTTGTAGAATGTAAAGTATTTAGCTGGTTGTAGAACGTAAAGTATTTATCTGGTTGTAGAATGTAAAGTATTTAGCTGGTTGTAGAATGTAAAGTATTTAGCTGGTTGTAGAACGTAAAGTGTTTAGCTGGTTGTAGAATGTAAAGTATTTAGCTCTTTGTGGAACGTAAAGTATTTATCTGGTTGTAGAATGTAAAGTATTTAGCTGGTTGTAGAATATTAAGTATTTAGCTGGTTGTAGAATGTAAAGTATTTAGCTGGTTGTAGAATGTAAAGTATTTAGCTGGTTGTAGAATATAAAGTATTTAGCTGGTTGTAGAATGTAAAGTATTTAGCTGGTTGTAGAACGTAAAGTGTTTAGCTGGTTGTAGAATTTAAAGTATTTAGCTGGTTGTAGAACGTAAAGTGTTTAGCTGGTTGTGGAACGTAAAGTATTTATCTGGTTGTAGAATGTAAAGTATTTAGCTGGTTGTAGAATGTAAAGTATTTAACTGGTTGTAGAATGTAAAGTATTTAGCTGGTTGTAGAATGTAAAGTATTTAGCTGGTTGTAGAACGTAAAGTGTTTAGCTGGTTGTAGAATGTAAAGTATTTAGCTCTTTGTATAACGTAAAGTGTTTAGCTGGTTGTAGAATTTAAAGTATTTAGCTGGTTGTAGAACGTAAAGTATTTATCTGGTTGTAGAATGTAAAGTATTTAGCTGGTTGTAGAATGTAAAGTATTTAGCTGGTTGTAGAATATAAAGTATTTAGCTGGTTGTAGAATGTAAAGTATTTAGCTGGTTGTAGAATGTAAAGTATTTAGCTGGTTGTAGAATATTAAGTATTTAGCTGGTTGTAGAATGTAAAGTATTTAGCTGGTTGTAGAATGTAAAGTATTTAGCTGGTTGTAGAATATAAAGTATTTAGCTGGTTGTAGAATGTAAAGTATTTAGCTGGTTGTAGAACGTAAAATATTTAGCTGGTTGTAGAATATAAAGTATTTAGCTGGTTATAGAATGTAAAGTATTTAGCTGGTTGTAGAACGTAAAGTATTTAGCTGGTTGTAGAATGTAAAGTATTTAGCTGGTTGTAGAACGTAAAGTGTTTAGCTGGTTGTAGAATTTAAAGTATTTAGCTGGTTGTAGAACGTAAAGTGTTTAGCTGGTTGTAGAATGTAAAGTATTTAGCTGGTTGTAGAACGTAAAGTGTTTAGCTGGTTGTAGAATTTAAAGTATTTAGCTGGTTGTAGAACGTAAAGTGTTTAGCTGGTTGTTGAATGTAAAGTATTTAGCTTGTTGTAGAATGTAAACTATTTAGCTGGTTGTAGAACGTAAAGTGTTTAGCTCTTTGTAGAACGTAAAGTATTTAGCTCTTTGTGGAACGTAAAGTATTTATCTGGTTGTAGAATGTAAAGTATTTAGCTGGTTGTAGAATATTAAGTATTTATCTGGTTGTAGAATGTAAAGTATTTAGCTGGTTGTAGAATGTAAAGTATTTAGCTGGTTGTAGAATTTAAAGTATTTAGCTGGTTGTAGAATGTAAAGTATTTAGCTGGTTGTAGAATGTAAAGTATTTAGCTGGTTGTAGAACGTAAAGTGTTTAGCTCTTTGTAGAACGTAAAGTATTTAACTGGTTGTAGAATGTAAAGTATTTAGCTGGTTGTAGAATGTAAAGTATTTAGCTGGTTGTAGAATATAAAGTATTTAGCTGGTTATAGAATGTAAAGTATTTAGCTGGTTGTAGAACGTAAAGTATTTAGCTGGTTGTAGAATGTAAAGTATTTAGCTGGTTGTAGAACGTAAAGTGTTTAGCTGGTTGTAGAATTTAAAGTATTTAGCTGGTTGTAGAACGTAAAGTGTTTAGCTGGTTGTAGAATGTAAAGTATTTAGCTGGTTGTAGAACGTAAAGTGTTTAGCTGGTTGTAGAATTTAAAGTATTTAGCTGGTTGTAGAACGTAAAGTGTTTAGCTGGTTGTTGAATGTAAAGTATTTAGCTTGTTGTAGAATGTAAACTATTTAGCTGGTTGTAGAATGTAAAGTATTTAGCTGGTTGTAGAACGTAAAGTGTTTAGCTCTTTGTAGAACGTAAAGTATTTAGCTCTTTGTGGAACGTAAAGTATTTATCTGGTTGTAGAATGTAAAGTATTTAGCTGGTTGTAGAATATTAAGTATTTAGCTGGTTGTAGAATGTAAAGTATTTAGCTGGTTGTAGAACGTAAAGTGTTTAGCTGGTTGTAGAATTTAAAGTATTTAGCTGGTTGTAGAACGTAAAGTGTTTAGCTGGTTGTGGAACGTAAAGTATTAATCTGGTTGTAGAATGTAAAGTATTTAGCTGGTTGTAGAATGTAAAGTATTTAACTGGTTGTAGAATGTAAAGTATTTAGCTGGTTGTAGAATGTAAAGTATTTAGCTGGTTGTAGAACGTAAAGTGTTTAGCTGGTTGTAGAATGTAAAGTATTTAGCTCTTTGTATAACGTAAAGTGTTTAGCTGGTTGTAGAATTTAAAGTATTTAGCTGGTTGTAGAATGTAAAGTGTTTAGCTGGTTGTGGAACGTAAAGTATTTATCTGGTTGTAGAATGTAAAGTATTTAGCTGGTTGTAGAATGTAAAGTATTTAACTGGTTGTAGAATGTAAAGTATTTAGCTGGTTGTAGAATGTAAAGTATTTAGCTGGTTGTAGAACGTAAAGTGTTTAGCTGGTTGTAGAATGTAAAGTATTTAGCTCTTTGTGGAACGTAAAGTATTTATCTGGTTGTAGAATGTAAAGTATTTAGCTGGTTGTAGAATGTAAAGTATTTTGCTGGTTGTAGAATATAAAGTATTTAGCTGGTTGTAGAATGTAAAGTATTTAGCTGGTTGTAGAATGTAAAGTATTTAGCTGGTTGTAGAATATTAAGTATTTAGCTGGTTGTAGAATGTAAAGTATTTAGCTGGTTGTAGAATGTAAAGTATTTAGCTGGTTGTAGAATATAAAGTATTTAGCTGGTTGTAGAATGTAAAGTATTTAGCTGGTTGTAGAACGTAAAGTGTTTAGCTGGTTGTAGAATTTAAAGTATTTAGCTGGTTGTAGAACGTAAAGTGTTTAGCTGGTTGTGGAACGTAAAGTATTTATCTGGTTGTAGAATGTAAAGTATTTAGCTGGTTGTAGAATGTAAAGTATTTAACTGGTTGTAGAACGTAAAGTGTTTAGCTGGTTGTAGAATGTAAAGTATTTAGCTGGTTGTAGAACGTAAAGTGTTTAGCTGGTTGTAGAATGTAAAGTATTTAGCTGGTTGTAGAACGTAAAGTATTTATCTGGTTGTAGAATGTAAAGTATTTAGCTGGTTGTAGAATGTAAAGTATTTAGCTGGTTGTAGAACGTAAAGTGTTTAGCTGGTTGTAGAATGTAAAGTATTTAGCTCTTTGTGGAACGTAAAGTATTTATCTGGTTGTAGAATGTAAAGTATTTAGCTGGTTGTAGAATATTAAGTATTTAGCTGGTTGTAGAATGTAAAGTATTTAGCTGGTTGTAGAATGTAAAGTATTTAGCTGGTTGTAGAATATAAAGTATTTAGCTGGTTGTAGAATGTAAAGTATTTAGCTGGTTGTAGAACGTAAAGTGTTTAGCTGGTTGTAGAATTTAAAGTATTTAGCTGGTTGTAGAACGTAAAGTGTTTAGCTGGTTGTGGAACGTAAAGTATTTATCTGGTTGTAGAATGTAAAGTATTTAGCTGGTTGTAGAATGTAAAGTATTTAACTGGTTGTAGAATGTAAAGTATTTAGCTGGTTGTAGAATGTAAAGTATTTAGCTGGTTGTAGAACGTAAAGTGTTTAGCTGGTTGTAGAATGTAAAGTATTTAGCTCTTTGTATAACGTAAAGTGTTTAGCTGGTTGTAGAATTTAAAGTATTTAGCTGGTTGTAGAACGTAAAGTGTTTAGCTGGTTGTGGAACGTAAAGTATTTAGCTGGTTGTAGAACGTAAAGTTTTTAGCTGGTTGTAGAATGTAAAGTATTTAGCTGATTGTAGAATGTAAAGTATTTAGCTGGTTGTAGAACGTAAAGTATTTAGCTGGTTGTAGAACGTAAAGTATTTAGCTGGTTGTGAATGTAAAGTATTTAGCCGGTTGTAGAATGTAAAGTATTTAGCTGGTTGTAGAACGTAAAGTGTTTAGCTGGTTGTAGAAACAGAATATAACACGCAAAATTTAGACGAAATTTTTAGATATATTTTATTGTTATAGAAATTTGGAACATGAACCCCCTTTCATCCTATGTAAATACAGACAAATATGATTCTCAGAAATTCTCAGATTTTCGCAAATTTGTATAATAATTCGAAGTTTGAAGACCGTCTAATGGGATGCCGCCCGAAGACTCAACGGTCTCTTGAGAAAATGTCAACCGAAGTTCAAGATATTAATGTCAGAACATTGAATGTTCAAGGACGTGGAAGTGAAACCACGCAGACGAAGGCGCACTGAAGTATGACTTGCCGATTCTAAGATTCGCCGAAACATGTGCCATCGATGAAAGTGAGCGTATCAGGAATTCCATGGTGGTATTAAACGTTCTAACTCGTTCTGAAGCATTGAAAGAATAAAAGTGGACGCATTTCATTCTCGTTTCTAAAGAATCAACGATAGAATTTCAACTGCTGGGATTGAGACGTTGTCGGATGTTGTCTACCTTGGAGTCCGGGGAAACTCACAGAACCCTGAATACCAAAACCGGATATGAAGAAGAAGAAGAAGAAGAAGAAGAAGAAGAAGAAGAAGAAGAAGAAGAAGAAGAAGAAGAAGAAGAAGAAGAAGAAGAAGAAAGAGGAGAATGGGGAGGAAAAGGGGGGAGGAGAATGGGGAGGAAAAGGGGGGAGGAGGAGGAGAAAAAGGAGAAGGAGTTTTCAAATCAGCTAGAATCATCATGTTTAATATCACAGTCGTCCATACTCCCACCCCAATAAAAGTAGTATTGTATAATGAACTTGTTCAAATCTAAAAGAAAATACAAACTTTAAACCCGCGTATGATAACCTTAAAAATCCAGACAGACTTGAAAACATATTTTACAACAGAAAATCTTGGAATGAAGTTATTGAATATGAAATTATTATTATTATTATTATTATTATTATTATTATTATTATTATTATTATTATTATTATTATTATTATTATTATCATTATCATAATCATCATTATTATTATTATTATTATCATTATCATTATTATTATTATTATCATTATCATTATCATTATCATTATTATTATTATTATCATTATTATTATTATTATCATTATTATTATTATTATTTGTACTCACTAGAAGTTCTCACATAAGTTATCATCAGTGATTGCTCACTGATAATAACCGGTGGTGTTCCTGGAGTCTGAGTGACAACAAGCCTCCCCAGATTTCTAATACTCTCCACTTTTTTGCGTTATCGCAACAGGCGCTTACCATTGATTTCTCGCTGATAACAACCATTGGTCTCCTCTGGGATTTGGGTGGCAATAAACCTCTCCAAGGTCCCAGTACTCTCGGCATTCTTCCAGTGGAGGTCTGGTTAGTGCTTTCCCTCCTCGGTCTTCTCATCCTCCTTGACCCTTCACGGCTATTTTGGGTGGTATCAGCCATCAAGGGGGGGGGCAGTTTATGAAATTTCGTGCAGTTTTTTGTTACTTAGGTTCATGTGGTGTTCTTGCTGTGGGTTTTATTTAGATTTTTCGAGATGACAACTATGCGTCAAATAGAAAATCGTTTTCAGTTGCTCATATACAACAAAAAAATCATTTACAGTTTGTTCTGTGAGATTTTAGGCTGCCACAAGCTTGTTCACCTCTGTGGTCCACCTTTGCATTCGGTTAGCGATTCACATGGTTCACATGCCTCCACCCACGTTGTGTTTTTTGATCACGGAAAACTACAAGTCATCAGACACTGATTTTCTCAAGTCGGTCACGTGGGATGAACAAAATGTAGAAAAGAGAAAAATGTTAACACAGTCTTAACGCAGTACTCAATCAGTTCATATACGGAAATTCATTTTATATTGAATCATGTTTTTGTTTTCAAATTCATACACATGGATACTTCTTAAGATGTGATCAATTTCCGTATGCAAACATGCGCCAACCAGTGCAGCACATCGACCAGACTTGACATCACTTTATGCTGTATATGATAAGTTTTATCGTAAGTATATGCTCAGACCAAATATGGTAAATGTACAAAAATCAGACCAAGTAGAGTAAGCGTATAATTCGATCATATATTGTAAGCCTATACTCAGACCAAATATGCTAAGTCTCTATAACATGTAGAGCTGTAAACCAACTTAAAGATATTTTATAGACCGTCAGAAGTGTCATTGTTGCCAGGGTGATCAATCTTTAGATTGACAATATATACAATCATACAAACATATGACATAATTCATATGTATATTTCAGACAACGATCAGACGAATTCTTCCATGTTTCTTCCGAGGGTGGTGGATATTCTGCGACTTTTTTTTAACTGAGTTCACCCCAAACCAGGCAAGTTGCCACTGTTAACGTAAGGGGCTGCTGAGAATTTGGGTGAAAGTTTAGCGGATAATCCTAAATTGAGAGCTGTGCAGCTAGATGTTTGTTCACATTAGTTTTAAATTTCTGCATGTTGGTAGAGTCGGGGAAACAGGGAGCAGGGAGGGAGTTATAAAGGCCGGCATCACTAGGAAATAAACTATTGGAGTAGAAGGCTCTCCGGCATCTGGGGACCTCCACAGTGAATGGATGGGATTTATCTGATTGTCGGGTTGGGCGAGTGTATTTACGTCGACAGAGCACCAGAGCAGCAAGTTGATCAGAGAACAATCCATTGAAGTACTTGTAAAACAAGCACAAGGAAACAACATTGCGGCGATGGGACAGGGGCTGGTTCTTGGTGGATAGTGAAGGACCTGTTAAGTTAGCAAATCTTTTTGGAACCTTGTCTAAGAGGAAGAGACTAGTGGATGGTGAACCAGCCCAGATGTGACAACAATACTCCATGCAGTGGCTTTGTAGAGATATAGGATACTGTAAGGTATGAGAAGTTTTCTATCATGGTAGAGAGAGCCCACCTTCTTTGCAGCAGTCTTGACAATGTCTTCTATGTGTTTGTTCCTATTCATATCACCCGTGAATGTTAGGCTGAGGAGTTTGAACGTCGGATTCTCAGGTAGGGTGTTATTTGCCATGGCAATCGGTGGTTGAAGAGGTTTCTTGTGGTTGTTGAAGGAAACAAGCTTTGTCTTAGCAGCATTAAATGTTAATTCAAGGAAATGATTTATTCAAGCCGTTATGTCGCAAAGTAAATGTACGCCTGTTTCTCCTGTCTGGGGTGATAATCAATTCCTTGTTGTTGCCCAATCGAAGATAATGAATGCCTTTACTGCCGGTTAAGGATTTCCGTACAGCTGAAACTTTCTTCTTGGAAACCTTGAAGAATATAAACCTTCCACGAATCAAAGACGGTCTGATATCGAGTGGAGAGAACATGTTTCAGGTAGAGGACAGAAATAAAATGATTCTACAGATGATGCTACTCAAAACAGCAGGCAATTTTTAAACCCCGCTTTCCCGACCCGACCTTGGGTCACATCTTAGTTGTGGGAGTAAGATAAAAAACTGGCCTTGTGCCTAACTCCTGGAGAGGAGTAAATCAATACTCAAACAGCAGTAGATATATTACCTTCGATTTATTTTGAATTTATTCTTGACGTCAAATTTCAACATATCGACCAGAGACAATGCCTTATACGAAAGGCACAAACCATCTTGACGATTGTTGTAGAGGAAGTATTGACACCCCTTTCCTTATACAATAGACTATTCTGGTGAGCATATTAACAACAACGATGTTAGCATCGAAAAGTACAACAGTTGTACGAGGACAGCCGGACCATTCCCCGTATGCATTACAAGCCAGTTATCCAACTTGTAACTATCTATTGCATTGTTTATTAACAATAATAAACCTTTTATAGTTATAGTTATTAATATTATTATTATTAGTAGTAGTAGTAGTAGTAGTAGTAGTATTAAATACTTTCGCATTAGATTACACACAGACGATATTATATGATAAGGATTTATTTTTTAATTTCTACTTTTCATTTTTACTATTGAACAACATAAGAAAACCGTATGCTGCTTTTACTGTGTCTTCAAGGATCTTCTTTTTTTATTTCAATCTTATATTCTTGATGATGATGATGGTGATGGTGATGATGATGATGATGGTGATGATGATGATGATGATGATGATGATGATGATGATGATGATGATGATGATGATGATCACCACCACCACCATCATACTTAGTTTAACGTCTGTTTTACTTGATGGCATGTGTTGAAATTTACTTTTAGAAATTGACTTCCAAACTAACCTATCTCTGGCCAGGTCTTTATTTAGACCTATTTTTTCTCAAGTCCATCATTATCACTTCCTCCCATGTTTTCCTTGGCCTTCCCCTATAAACTAGACCTGCTGCCTTAACTGTACTACATAACTCTCATCCATTCTTTCAACATGACCCAGACCATTGAAATCTCATGTTCTCCACACATCTCCCTTTACTGTCCAGATTTAATCTTCCTCTGAGGTCATCAGAACTAGACCTGTCTTTAACACTCACATTACACATCTACCGTATCATTCTCATATTATTTCTCTCCATGACACGCATGTCCTCAACCCTCACTAGCCAGGTTTCACTTCCATACATCATCACACTGCATACACTTGCCTGATAGACTCTTCCTTTAGTCAACAGTGGTAACAATCTGCTGGATAGTAAAGGCAAAAGTTTCCTGAATTTACTCCATTTACTCTTAACTCTTGCAATCACACTAGCACCTGCTCCACCCTGTGCTCCAATGGTGTCACCAAGGTAACAAAACTTCGACAACCTCAATAGCTGCATCATCCAAATGTACTTTGTGCATATCTGAAGTCTCATCCATCTTCACTGTCTTACACTTCTTGCATATAAACTGGTAACCTCTGACAACCTATCAGTAATTCCACTGCACTTTTTGTGTACCCAATGCGCACAACTACCACAAAAGATTGAATTGCACATGACTCCCTTTCCAGAAACTGAGCAGAGGAACATCCCTCTTTTGGGGAGCTTTCCAACGCTACAACCCCTGATCATCACTTTGGTTTCGGTAACATTCACTTTCAGATCTTTAACTTCAATACCATTCCTCCAAGTCTTTAACTTAACAAGCAGGTCTTCTATTGTTTCACTAAATCATCAAAATACAGCATCTCTTCTGGACAACCAATTCGAAACTCGTTGGACACAAATGAAAAGCAATGGACTCAGTACAAAACACTGATGTACTGCCGCGTTAACATTAAAGCTGTCACTACATGTGCTGTTAATTCTAACACGACTTTTAACAATTCTGTACGATTCTATTTATCTTCCTCCCACAAGGTAAGATGTGACACAAGGTCGGGAAAGTGGGATTTGAAAAACCAGCGCCCGAGAATTTGGGCGCTCTGGTCATTTAGAAATTGCCTGGGCAGCCCCGTCGGCATTCCCGGTAGGAACGCCTCAGGCGATTAGCAATAAACTAACCCCTTCTCAAAGGGTGAGAAGGCAAAGCCTGGGAGGGTGCACCTCCTAGAACTGCACAGGACAGACAACCGATAGACCGGCGTAAATCAAGACCCGGAGGCCCAGACAATACCGGTCTATTGGGTGGGGTTCTGTACGATAAAAACACAGGTTTCTAGTGAGTTACTTAACCAGTTATTGGGTAGACATTTTGTCAGCCAGCCTTGTAATCAGTTTTGTTTCCTTTAAGGGCTAACTTTTTGGCTAGCCTGTTTGGAGTTAATGGGATTGAACGCTGGTGTTGGAGTCTCTTTCACGCTTGGTTTGTAATTCTACCTTTCTCTTCCTTTCTATTATTATTATTAGCTCTTTACATCCATTGGCTTCATGCCTTGTCTTCTATAAAACATCGTTTAATAGCGTCGAGATAATTTCTGCCCTTCACGTGAGGATTTTTCTCCGATCGATGTTGAAATTTGGTGGAATGGTAAAAAAAATTTCTAGTGGACATCGGTGATATATGTTTTCCTTGGCGAACAAGAATACCAATTGACCATTTTATATTTCGTTCGTAGACAAAAAGTGAGGAGAGAAAAATGGTTCCAACAAGTGATGGACTTCCAAGATATTCATCCATTGAGGAGGGCGACCATCTGTTGTCATGATGCGGACAAACTTGGGAATGATCACTGGACTAAACTAAGAAAAAGAAAGAAAGGAAGGAAGGAAGGAAGGAAGGAAGGAAGGAAGGAAGGAAGGAAGGAAAAGAAAGAAAGACAGAAATGAAGGAAAAGAAAGAACATAAAGAAAAAGGGTAAAAGGAAATAAAGGCAGAAAAAGGCGAATAAGACAAAGGAAAGAAGAAAAAAGAGAAAAAGAGAAAGAAAGAGAAATGAAAAAAGAAAAAAACGAGATAGAAAATAAGAAAGGAAAACTACAAAATAAAGAAAGGTCGGAAAAGACAAAAAGAAAAAAGAAAGAAAAAAGAAAGAAAAAAGAAAGAAAAGATTAAATGACAAGAAAGAAAATAGAAAAGGAAAAACGACAAAAACATAAAAAGAAAATAAGAAAGACAGAAAATGGAAGAGAAAAAAAAAGAAACAAACAAGAATTATGTTAAGCCTGATTTTTTAGACCAAACTTTACAAACAGGTTCAAAAAATAATTGATTAAATCTAATATTCGATTAAATTGATTGATTGACTATCGATTTCTTTTGATCGTAGAAAGAAAATTGAAAATATTTCATTGTTCTGATCAAAATATTTATTGTAAAACACAAAAAAAAGTGCAAAATATATTTTCAATAAATTTCATCAAAGATCGATTGAAATTGATTATTATTCAAAAAGACATTTTACATCAATTGATCACTTTACTACTTAATCAAAAATAACTAAGTTTACACATACAAACCATTCATATATATAAATAAATGCGAAAGTTTTTTTCTATCTATCCTAACTATATTAACATCAAAACCAGTTGGACTTATTTCATTTAATGATATTTTTTTTTTTTTTTTTTTTTTTATTTACTCCTCTGCAGGAGTTAGGCACAAGGCCAGTTTTATCTTACTCCCACAAGTAAGATGTGACCACAGCTTGGGTCGAGTAAGTGGGGTTAAAAGCCAGCGCTCGAGAGGTGAGCACTCTGGCCATTTAAAAATTGCCTGGGCAGCCCCGTCGGCATTCCCCGGTAGGGGCGCCTCAGACAGTAAGCAATAAACTTACTCCTCCCCAAAGAGGGGAGGCGAAGCCTGGGAGGGTGGACCTCCTAGAACTGCACAGGACAGGCGTGCAGTATCCATCGGAACAGATACTACACTTTGATCTTAGCCAAAAGGCCGAGTTTTGGATCCTACCGTATATATAGACATCTCTAACTCACCTAAACAAATTTCGATTTTGCTCATTTGCATATTTATTTATTTTTAAGTTTCTAATAAATTAATATTCTGTAATGTACAATTCTAATTTCTATTGTCAAATTTTATTCTACATATGCAATCGTTTTATCGATAGTGCTATTATTATAATTATAAATAAAATTAAATAAAGAGATTTTATTAAAAAAATTATAGTGTTTTAAAAACTTCTGGCTTTGGTAAAGCGTCAAATATCGCTGAGATGTCGAGAACAGATACTACACTTTGATCTTAGTCAAAAGGCCAAGAAACCATAAAAAATATTTTTTTAGTGACGATTAATTAAAAAAAAAAACTCGATTTAATTGGAGTACTTTTTAATGGGCCGGGTAGTGTAGTATCGGTTCTGTTGTCAGAAGACTGTCCTCCTAGGAATTACCTCCTCCTTTTATAAGAGAGGGTGTGTGGGAGGGGGAGTAATCCTCCCAGAATGAAAAAAAAAACCCACAAACTCGATTTAATCGAAATATCTTCTTTTTTTTTGGGGGGGGGGTGTAGTATTGGTTCTGTTCTCATAAGACCGTCCTCACAGGAATTACCTCCTCCTTTTTTTGGGGTGGATGGAAGTAGTGTTCGTTCGTCATGCTGTTATCCTCTAGGTCAAGGGGTCAGTGTAGTACATGTTCGTTCACCATAAGTTTATTATAAACATGTCTTTTTAACTAGAAAATTATGAAATAAGTTATCGTTCTTCCTTAGCTAGCATATTTATCTTTGATTATAAAGATGGCGACTATATTTTCCCGGACAATTTTCACTTAGGCGTTTCATGTGGACAATGAAAGTTGCCATTGTTTAATGTTATATAAATGAATAAATGCAAACGTTTTTCCACCTACCTTAACTAAATAAACATTAAAATGGTTTATGCTTATTTAATTCTTTGTAGTATATTTTCATTCGTCAAGATATATTCCTCCCATACATTACCTCCTCTTCGGAGGGATGGGGTGGTATAGTATACGTTTGTTCCATTCTCCCAGGATTACCTTTTTGTGTGTTTGGGGATTAGTATACTATTTATTCTGTTGTCATAATATCATCCTCCCAGGTATTACCCCCTCCTTTAGAGTCAGTGTATGTAGTTCGTTCATCATGCTCTCATCCTATCAGCCTAGCAAAAATATGCGATCGGAGTATTTGCTGAACATATTACACTGGAAATTACTATTGTGAGTCAAACACTATCATTACAGGTCAGATTTGATATCTTTAACCCTAGTGTTTCTGTGAAACCGAAGGAACCGATGGGTGATCATAAACATGTATAGTCCATTAAAATGATATATATGCTCTTGCACAAGTAATTGAGAACTCTTGTTATTTCTCCTCTAACACTAAATTACGCTATATATATATATACATATATATTTTTTTAATTTATTTTATACGTACATAAAAGTAATCCATGGACACGTGTTTCTGGCTCACAGCATGGCTAACTTAGACAGAGATCGAACCTTCGATATTGATGTCTATAGTCCAGCGTTCTACCACTGGACCAAGACGCTCTGTCTAGAAATATGTACGATTTTTATCACCTAAATATTTTAATGTATTTTTATGTAATTATTTTTATTGGTGATTGTAGCGTTCGTTGTTATTTTGCTTACTATTATTTCGATTGTCTCACTTTCCTAAGTGATTAAGATGCTATATATATCATTAAGATGATATACAGTATCTACAATAAGTGAGTACACCCAACGAATCTTTTACTTTTTACTTCATAGAACTTTAATTTTTCGTAGGATTTAAATGAAACTCGGTGTGAACATAGCCATGTAGTGGTTTAATAGCTTTATAAACTATGAAGGAACAAATATCTTGTCAATGCAAAAGAATTGAACAAAAACATTTGGAACAAGTAACAAAAAGTGAGTACACATGAGCATTTTAAACAAATAATCTTATTTTTAATACTTTGTATGACCTCCATTGTTATCAATAACAGCAGACAACCTCCTAGCCATTGATTCGACTAGTTTATGACATGTGTCCGCCGGAATTGCGTTCCATTCACATTTGATGACTTACTTCAGTTCGTTATTATTTCTCGGATTTTTTCCTTCAATTGTCTGTTTATTCTTGGAAATTGCTCCTCATGACAATGATTTAGATGAAAAAACTCGTGAAACTATTGTTAATTTATTCAAGAGTGGTCATTCATATAAGGAAATTAGTGACAATGTAAATATCAGCCGAAATATGGTAGCAATAGTTGTTCAACGGTACAAAAAAGCTGGAACCGTCAAAAATGGCCACCGTCCCGGTCGACCAAATAAGTTTTCTGATCGAACTAAGAGGCGCATCAAACAACTAATAGAGGGACACAGACGTCGGAGTGCTGCTAGCATCGCAGAAGAAATTTTGCACAATTTAAACGTAACTGTGAGTGCTCAGACAGTGCGCAACATTCTCCATGAAGATGGGTTTAAAGGCTGCATGCCTCGGGGGAAGCCTCTTCTTAAAACTTCTCACAAAAAGAAGCGCTATGAATTTGCTAATGAACATAAAGACAAAGACATGCAGTTTTAGCACAAAATCCTTTGGTCTGATGAGACAAAAATAAATCTATTTGGATTAGATGGCGTTAAGCGTGTGTGGCGACGAAAAGGGGAAGCTTACAAGGATAAGTCTGTCGTGCCAACTGTAAAGCATGGAAGTGGGAGCTTAATGGTTTGGGGGTGTATGAGTGCCAAAGGAGTTGGACGACTTGCTTTCATCGAAGGCAAAAATGGATTCCAAACTCTATTGCCAGATATTGGAGGAAAAAATGTTACCAAGTCTAACAAGTGTTGGCAGACGTGGAGTTTTCCAGCAAGATAACGACCCTAAGCACACATCTCGGGCTACTAAGGCATTCTTAGACAGTAAACGGGTTAATACCTTACCATTGTCGAATATGTCACCTCATTTGAACCTAATAGAGCATTTGTGGGAGCATCTGAAACGGAAAATTGAAGGGAAAAATTCGAGAAATAATAACGAACTGAAGTAGGTCATCAAATGTGAATGGAACGCAATTCCGGCGGACACATGTCATAAACTAGTCGAATCAATGGCTAGGAGGTTGTCTGCTGTTATTGATAACAATGGAGGTCATACAAAGTATTAAAAATAAGATTATTTGTTTAAAATGCTCATGTGTACTCACTTTTTGTTACTTGTTCCAAATGTTTTTGTTCAATTCTTTTGCATTGACAAGATATTTGTTCCTTCATAGTTTATAAAGCTATTAAACCACTACATGGCTATGTTCACACCGAGTTTCATTTAAATCCTACGAAAAATTAAAGTTCTATGAAGTAAAAAGTAAAAAATTCGTTGGGTGTACTCACTTATTGTAGATACTGTATATATATATGAATAAAATTGGGGATAAAATGATCCGACGTAATGAAAAATGAAAAAGGAAAGCCAAAACTATGTTATTTATGTATTCATCAACGTTTCGTCTTTATCTGAGGAATCAGGATGAAGAAACAATGTAGAAAAATCATACAGAATATTAATTTTGATTTGTAGGAAGTGTCTAAGCTTCGGCATGGCTGTAGATGCGAACAAACTAAAATGAAAATCATGATTTTGGTTATGGCGTTATCAGCAGTAGTCCGTCTTTTTCAAGAGACGCGAGGTGAATGGAATGACAGCTTGGACTTATTAGCTTCCCATGTCTATTTTTAGCTAGGAAGTTTGTCTGGGTCAAAATATGTCATAGCCAAGCTTGGCTTACAGTGGATATGGGGCGAGGGGGGGGTCTGAATCTACCGTTATATTCTAACCTGGAAAGAAGAAAGAAAAACAATTATAATTTTTATAAGAATGTAAAAGCATGGAGATTTTTTACTATTTTGAAATGCAAATTATTATTAAAGATAAAAAGATATATATATATATATATATATATATATATATATATATATATATATATATATATATATATAAATAAAAATAAAGTAACATGGAATCACATAATCACCGGTGCAATAATTTATTTCAACCCTCCGGCATTGTCAAGCATCCAAGTGAGGTGATTACATTTTTTTAAATGAGAAAACAGAAATTCACACTCACCAATTCAATATACATATAGAGAGAGCGACTTAGATGTTTGACAAAATTTGTTAATTATTTCACCGGTGATTATGTGATTCTATATTGCTTTATTTTAATTTTATTCTTGCTCTGTTTATTACATTGAGCTCTCATACCCGGATCATCAAAGTGCTCGATTGTAAAAACAAGAGCAAAATATGTGTTTATTTACATGCTATACAGTTAGGAATCCAATAAATAGTACCCGGGTTTCACGAATCCAATTCGCAGGTAATTCAAAATAAATCATGCAGCTTATGATTCGGAGCAATGTAAAAGTTCTGGAGTGTTTTCCAGAACTTTATATATACAGACTGTTTCGCTGTATCACAGCTCTTCAGTGCGGCTAGACCAGCTAGTGCCTCAAGCCGAGATTGAAACTCAACCGTCGAACTGACAGTCGGCGCTCCTACCTCTACGCTATCATGCGACACTGGCTGAATGCAAGTATAATCTCAATGTAAACATTGTCAAATGCCAGTAGCTCGAATTCATTTTACCCAATGAGCTATGCCTTTTTCAATAGTGGCAAATGGCGATTTTCTTATGATAAGCTCTACCTGTAAAGGGAGCTTAAATAGTCATCCACATACAGACTGTTTTGCTGTATCACAGCTCTTCAGTGCGAAGAGAGAGAGAGTAATGGTATGGAAATATATTTATGGAAAGTCAGCTACACAGAGGTGTCTATGCTTCATTCCTGCAGGAAATAATCAGGCTA
This sequence comes from Sepiola atlantica, assembly GCA_963556195.1. Classification (NCBI taxonomy): domain Eukaryota; kingdom Metazoa; phylum Mollusca; class Cephalopoda; order Sepiida; family Sepiolidae; genus Sepiola; species Sepiola atlantica. The sequence continues at coordinate 10,838,226 of OY744538.1, forward strand.
AATGTGCAGATTTTTTGTTAACGATTGCCATTATATCTAAGTAGTGTTTACTCTAGATAACTAACCAATTAGATTCGTTCCTCAATGGCTAATATTTTCATTGGCCCATGATTGAAATCCTCTCAAAAAAAAGCATGGCTGTTTTGTTTATATATATATATATATATGTATGTATACATATGTGTGTGCGTGCGTGCGTGCGTGCGTGCGTGCGTGCGTGTGTGTGTGTGTGTGTGTGTGAGACGTAGATAATACTCTTATTAATTATTATGTTATTTTTTCTATGGAGCAGGGATTATAGAAAATCTAAAATAAGTAAAATGAGATCCGCACAGGATTGAAACCATCTTTTTCTTACATAACTTAAGCAAACTTATTTTATATATATATATATATATATATATATATATATATACTTAAATTCCCGAAACAGTCTTTCATGGTAAACAACTGATGATCCCTTAAATAATGTTAGAAGCAAACTAATATAATAACTGTAAAAACTAAATTGACTTACATGAGTGATTTTCCACTGAACGACTTGGGACTCTAGGGGTATTTTGGGTTTTTTTTGGGGTTTTTTTAATGGTTGAGAAACTTCCGAGACATATATATATATATATATATATATATATGACATCTATATGAAATAAATAAAATCAACAACACAAAAGAGAGATCGATATTTCGTCTAAATATTTATTAAAGCTTCCTCAGCAGAAAATGCATGGTACAAGCAAAAACAAAGTATCTATACACACATGCATGAATTGTAGGAGAAAAGAAGCGAAATGGCGATGATACAGATTGGAGCGTTAAGCGTCAATGCGAAGTAAACATATGTGGGATAAATTAGATATACCACACACAGAAAGGTCTTACTAGGGCATATGGTTCCTTTACATATGGTGATGTTTTTATATGTTGAAATACGGGAAAATATCACTGTACATAAATGAAGGCCGGAGAGAACATCGGCCAGAACATAGTAAATACCTTGCTCTTGACGCAATCCTCTACTTGTATACGAGCCTGAGTATTGCTCCCATATTTGGGGAGGTGCCGCTCGGAGTGTCACTCTTTCTTATCTTGACAGAGTATGAAATCGACTTCACAATCTAGTGGGAGATGATCTCTTTTGTTCTCTAAAGCTTTTCCCACAGAAGAGATTTCGCTAGTCTTTCTCTACTCTATCGTTATTTCCATGGGAGGTGCTCTACTGAGCTCTAGACATATGCTAATGAAATAAAACTAAGTCGTGGTATTTATTTTTGCCCGTCGTAAGCAGAAGTCTAACAACACTTGTTATTAATCTTCTGTGTGCGTAGTTGTTGTGGAAATCATGTGGTAGTGACCAAGATATATATCTCTCTCTATCTCTCTCTATCTATCTCTCTCTATCTATCTCTCTCTCTCTCTCTATCTATCTATCTATATCTCTCTCTCTCTCTCTCTATCTATCTCTCTCTCTCTCTCTATCTATATATATCTCTCTCTCTCTCTCTATCTATATCTCTCTCTCTCTCTCTATCTATATATCTCTCTCTCTCTCTCTATCTATATATCTCTCTCTCTCTCTCTCTATCTATATCTATATATATCTCTCTCTCTCTATCTATATCTATATATCTCTCTCTCTCTCTCTATCTATATCTATATATCTCTCTATCTATATCTCTCTCTCTCTCTCTCTCTCTATCTATATATCTCTCTATATATATATATATATCTATATATCTCTCTCTATATCTCTCTCTATATATCTCTATATATATATATATATCTCTCTCTATATATATATATCTCTCTGTATATATATATATCTCTCTCTCTATATATATATCTCTCTCTATATATATATATCTCTCTCTCTATATATATATCTCTCTCTCTATATATATATATATCTCTCTCTCTCTATATATATATATCTCTCTCTATATATATATATATATATCTCTATATATATATATATCTCTCTCTCTATATATATATATATCTCTCTCTATATATATATATATCTCTCTCTCTCTCTCTCTCTATATATATATATATATATATATATATATATATATATATATATATATATATATATATATATATATATATATATCTGTCTCTCTTCTGATCTGGAGCATTTTTATTGTTTACATTCTTCAGATATAATCATATAAAGAACGGATGGCTTCCAATTGTTTAAACTTGTAGACATATGCTAATGAAATAAAACCAAGTCGTGGGATTTATGTTTGGCCGTCGTAAGCAGAAGTCTAACAACACTTGTTATTAATCTTGTGTGTGTAGTTGTTGTGGAAATCATGTGGTAGTGACCAAGATCTGGCGGATTCTCTCTCTGTCTGTCTGTCTGTCTGTCTCTCTCTCTCTCTCTCTCTCTCTCTGTCTCTCTTCTGATCTGGAGCATATGGGTGGGTGGGGAATGTTTCCTTACTTTTCACACCTCTAAAATCAAGATTCTCTCCTTTCACCAGCAACGCTCAGATCCTTGTTTTGCCCCAATCAAAAGTAATGGCCCTCTCTTTGAAGAAGCCGCTTGCTTTGATAAGCTCCTAGGACTGACTTTCACTCAAGATCTAAAATGGAAAACACATATCTAATCTGTTAATAAGGCTGTTGCAAAAATAGTTGAAGCATTCTACCGATCCAGAAAGTACCCAACTCCTGATGCAATCGTCTACCTATATATTTCCTAAAATGGAGTGCTACTGCCACATCTGGGAAGGTGCTACTCGGAGTGTCACTCTTTCTTGCCTTGGCAGAGAACGAAACCGACTTCGCAGTCTAGTGGGAGATGATCTCTTCTGTTCTCTACAGCCCCTTTCTCACAGAAGAGACGTTGCTAGTCTCTCTCTACTCTTTCCTTTCTCTGTGTACATAAAACCAAACAGAATTCACATTAAGAAAAATTGGTACTTTGTTACATTAGGACCCGCACTAACTTTGACCATGACCCTAACCCTAACACTTACTCTATTGCTAACCCTAACTCTCACTTTGACCCTGACCCTAACCCTAACGACGGGGTCAAAGTTAACGCGGGTTCTAATATAACAAAGCACCAAAACTTTTTTTTCTAGAACTTCCCATTTGTGGATCAAAATACCACAGGGCTGCTTCCCAACTGACTACAACATGGTCGTCTTCAAGTCTAATCTCAGCAGATACTTGTTGAACCGTCTTCAAATTCTGCCTATTCCATCTGTCATTTCTAATGCTTTCATCGTCTACCCGACAATCTCTATAACCTTTATCCTCGCATGGCCTACAGGCCTTGATAAGCGATGACCTGTTAATGAAATTTTAAAAATAGTAATATCAACGTTGATGAAGACAATAGTCCAAAGAAAAACTGAATGAATATTTAAAAAAAAAAAAAAAATCACAAAAATCATAATGATTAATACAATAATATTTTTTTTATTTCCAGATTGAAATTTATCAACGACAAGTTAAGAAAATCACGAATCAATATAAGAAAATCAATACTTTTAATTTAGGATTTGACAACTGGATGCATGAAGAATAAAAAAAAGAGATTAAGATTGCAATCAAGTGGATTCGTCTGTAGAATTCATATTAGAAAATCTGAGAGTCTGTAGCAGACGCTACTACCAGCCAAGTAGATATTTGTTGCGACTTCTTTCTCTGTTTGCTCAACCCTTCTTCGTCTCTGAGATAGAGAAGAAGAGGTTATCTCGTGAAAGCACGTTGGCCGAAGATTCCGGCCAATCAGGGACCAACAGGTCAGCTTTACCACGCGTGATTTGACTCCCTATAAAACAAGTCACACACTCTCTTTTCCTTTTCCGCTTTCTGGCCGAACGCACACAGGGGAGATCGTCGACCCCCCCCCCACCACCCCCACCGGCTCGACCGAGGAGGTGGGGGAGGCAAAAGTCAAAAAGTAGGTAATCTCTTTTAATTCCTACCACGAATAACAAACTATTCTTTCAAGCACACACACACATCACAATTGCCACAAAAATACATCAAACATGCTCACATATATGCATTCATACAAACATGAACTTAAACAAACCGAACATTTTACTCGTACACGTTTGTACAAACTTTTCACTACTTAAAAATTAACTCAACTATTCTCTGTAACTGTTAGCTTTACAAAATGTTTTAGTCAAATAAATTGTTTTGGTTAATATAAATGTTTTACTATAATTATTGATTTTACAAAATACCATTCTTGTGTGTAGCTTTATTATTCCTTCGCTTTCTTTCTAATATAATTTCAGATATAATAATAATGTTTTTCTTTCTTCCCTTTTGTTTGTTTTATTCTGTTAATTTTATCCACACGTGGTCGGGCCACTTCGAACAGTGGGAATGACATGCCGCTATAAAGGCATCTCTCCCACAACCTTTGGTCGGGGGACCCCACATGGGTTTAACCCTTTGTCTAAGAACAACTCCCAGCTATAAGTCTAACGTTCAAACTCTTCAGCCTAACATTTATATAAATGTTTCTGTTCGGTTAAAAGGTCTTATTTCCTTCTTTCTTAACAACCCTATTCATATTTCATTATAGAGTGAGCTTTGCAATTCATACCAATATTCATCCTATACACTTCCGGTTTAACTTTGACATGGACGCCATTTTTTTTCTCAAAAACTAGACGTTGATTTAACTAGCTACAAATTGCTGTTTTTAATCATTTGTTTTATTGTTGTTAAAACATGGTTTTAAGAAACATTAATTGTTTGGGAATAATTCAAACTCCTCGGCCTAACATTCACAGGTAACATGAATTGCAACAAATGCATTGAAGACATTGCCAAGGCTGCTGCAAAGAAAGTGGGCTCTCTCTACTGTGCTAGAAAACTTCTCACACCTGATATTATCCTATATCTCTACAAAGCCACCATCCACCCATGCATGGAGTATTGTTGCCATATCTGGGCTGGTGCATGATCCACGAGTCTCTCCTTCTTAGACAAGATTAAAAAAAAGAGTCGCAAATCTAATAGGTCCCTCACTATCCACCAAGCTCCAGTCCTTGTCCCATCGCCGAAATGTTGCATCTTTGTGCTTGTTTTACAAGTACTTCAATGGATTGTGCTCCGATGAACTTGCTGCTCTGGTGCCCTGTCGGCATAAATACACTCGACCAACCCGACAATCAGTTATGTCCCATCCATTCACTGTGGAGATCCCCAGATGTCGGAGAGCCTTCTACTCCAATAGCTTCTTTCCTCTGCTGCCGGACTTTGGAACTCCCTCCCTGGTCCCTGTTTCTCTGACTGTACCGACATGCAGAAATTTAAAACTAATGTGAACAAGCATCTCGCTGCACAGCTCCGAATTAAGGATAATCCGCTAAACTTTCACCCTAATTCTCAGTGGCCCCTTACATCTACTGTGGCAGCTTACCTTGTTTGGGGTGAACTATGTTAAAAAAAAAAGTCTGTGGGTTTATTTTGATCGACATTATTTTCAAGATAATTCCACAGATAAAACAGTAAATGTAGACTCTGTGGACAAAATACGAAATTGTAAACCACATCATAAGTAAATACAGCAAACTAGGCTAAAAGGAATAAAAATAAATAAAAAATGGCCATAACTAGGTTTTTTTTTTTTAAAGTGCTCCACTGTGAACTATGCAAGCGAATTCATTTTGAGCAACCAGTCAAATGATATAAGCATAATCTCGAGCCAGTATTGAAAAATTAAACACACAATATTCTATCCCCCTCTCTTGTGGGCTTGTTGTCACTTAGACTCTAGAGAACAACACCTGGTGTTGCCAGTGAGCGATCACTGATGTAAGAATTCCTAATGAGTATTTATTTACTCCTCTCCAGGAGTTAGGCACAAGGCCAGTTTTTATCTTACTCCCACAAGTAAGATGTGACCCAAGGTCGGGTCGGGAAAGTGGGGTTTAAAAATTGCCTGGGCAGTCCCGTCGGCATTCCCCGGTAGGGGCGCCTCAGGCAGTAATCAATAAACTTACTCCTCCCCAAAGAGGGGAGGCAAAGCCTGGGAAGGTGGACCTCCCAGAACTGCACAGGACAAACCCATTGACCGGCATAAATCAAGACCCGAAGGCCAAGACAACACCAGTATGGGGTGCAGTATCCATTGGGACAGATACTACACTTTGATCTTAGCCAAAAGGCCAAGAGGCCGGAACGAACTACACATTCCCTCGTTACGTTAGGACATTTATAAAAAAAATTGTCAAGGGAAGTAAATAATATATAAATATTTAGAGTAATTTCCCTTTAAAAAGAAGGAATTCCTTTTAAGGGAGATTACTCTAAATATTTTTATAAAAAGTTATTTTCCCTGCCATGTTTTTTTTTGCTTCGATACTTGAAAAGTAATGATTGAACAACATGTACAGAATTGCTCAGGTGAGCAACCGTGAACGATAAGTTACAAATCGTTTCGATGATTTTATATAATTTTGTATACCTTTATGTTGCTAACAAAAAACGCATTCAGTCACAGAAACTAGGTACTCGTGATTTCTGGAAAATCTATAATAGTGTAGTGAATAATGGTCAATCAACGATTCCCCCACTATCAAACCACAATGATGTCGTTTGCACAGCCACTGATAAGGCTGAACTACTTGCCCAGCGTTTCGCTTCTAACTCCACCTTGGACTCAAAAAACCACCCTCTCCCCAAATTCCCATTGCGGACCGAAGCCACACTTGATAACCTGGTCATCACTCCATCCCAGGTCAGAGACATCATAAAAAACCTTGACACCTCCAAAGTTTGTGGGCCTGATCTTATACCTGTAATAGTAATAAAGAAATGCTCTGCTGAACTGGCCCCTGTCCTCTCCAAACTCTACAATAAATGCCTAGCTGAATCTTGCTTCCCCGATAGCTGGAAAATTGCCTCTGTGGTACCAGTCTACAAGAATTCTGGGAATAGAACCGATCCTCAGAATTACCGCCCAATCAGTCTACTGCCGATCTTTGCTAAAATCTTTGAATCCTTAATCAATCTAGCGATAGTACGGCACTTAGTTAATGCTAAACTTCTTTCTGACTGCCAGTATGGATTTAGACAAGCACGATCTACTGCAGACATCCTAACGGTCATCCCAAAATGCATGTATCATACACTCGACAAGGCAGGTGAAGCTAGGGCAGTAGCGCTTGATATATCCAAGGCCTTTGACAAGGTATGGCATAAAGGGCTTCTCCTGAAAATACGCTCATACGGTATTACTGGGCAATTACTTAATATAATTAGATCCTTCCTAACCAAAAGAAAAATCCAGGTTGTCCTCGATGGCCGTTCATCTAAGCAACATGACATAAATGCTGGTGTACCCCAGGGATCTATCCTTGGACCTTTATTGTTCCGGATCTATATAAACGATCTCCCTGATGACATAGAGTCGGGGATTGGTTTATTTGCTGACGACACCACGCTTTACTCTCACCATGTTGGCAAAGCAGACGCGATCATATCCGAGGCAATGGCTGAATCCTTAGAAAATAACCTCCAGGCTGTAGTGGATTGGGGTCATAAATGGTTGGTAACTTTTAATGCCGCAATGACAAAGCTCCTTTCCTTCAATAACTACAAGAAACCTCTCCAACCACCGATTGTCATGGCAAATAACACCCTACCTGAGAGTTCATCATTCAAACTCCTCGGTCTAACCTTCACAGGTAACATGAATTGGAACAAATACATTGAAGACATTGCCAAGGCTGCTGCAAAGAAGGTTGGCTCCTTCTACCGTGCTAGTAAACTCCTCACACCTGACATAATCCTCTACCTCTACAAAGCCACCATCCGCCCATGCATGGAGTATTGTTGCTACATCTGGGCTGGTGCCTCATCTACTAGTCTCTCCCTCCTTGACAAGGTTCAAAAAAGAGTCGCCAACCTAATAGGTCCCTCACTGTCAACCAAGCTCCAGACCCTGTCCCATCGGCGCAATGTAGCATCCTTGTGCTTGTTCTACAAATACTTCAATGGATTATGCTCCGATGAATTGGCTACTCTGGTGCCCCCCTCGACGTAAATTCACTAGACCAACACGACAATCAACTAAATCCCATCCATTCACTGTGGAGGTCCCCAGATGCCGGAAAGCTTTCTACTCAAATAGCTTCTTTCCTCATGCTGCTGGCCTCTGGAACTCCCTCCCTGCCCCCTGTTTCCCCGACAGTACTGACATGCAGAAATTTAAAACTAATGTAAACAGACATCTCGCTGCGCAGATCCCAATTTAGGTTAACCCCCCCCCCCCCACAACCTTCTCCAATTTTCTTTCTTCTCAGTAGCCCCTTACGTCTACAGTGGCGACCTGCCTTGTTTGGGGTGAACTTTGTTAAATAAAAAAATAAATAAAATAATTCAAAGTATCGTATAGTTTTTTTTTGTTGTTTTTTTGTTCATGTTGTATTGTGTTTTTATCTTTCTTGTTTAAAGGGTTCGATCAGCCAAAAAACATATTTCAAAATGGTGATTAACACATTACATCAGCGACTTAGACCAAGGGTTAGTCGAACAGTGTCATCGGAATACATGGAGCATATGGTACGATCCTATAGAAGTGGATCGCAGGGACTTTTCAGGAGAATCTTTGTGCAAAGCTCTTGCAAAATTAGGTAGAGTGGAAGCAGCGAGAGCAAAAGCGCCGAAGAACATTACGAATTCCATCCAAATTGGATCTGGTTCAAAAGATCAGAGCTATGAAGATAGAATTAAAAAAGAAAAGAAAAGAATTCATCGCAATATTTACGAATCCTGATGCGGGGTCAATACTTGCCCAAGCAAAAAAGGCTTAGGTATCTTCGGTGAATGTGTACGAGTAAAAGGTAAAGGTCGCATAGCCTGGACGCGCACGAGTGTCGTTGCCGACATCGCACACTGCCCATGGCCGTAGCGGCGGTGATTTGTTAAGAATCACTGTGTCTAGGGCACAGCATATGGAAGGCGGAGCCCATCCCTCTCCTTCCGCTGCCTTGAACCTTCCCTGAGTTTTAGTCAGGTACCCATTTACTGCTGGGTGAACAGAGGGAGTTTTCAGACCCGAAAATTTGCATGCCGTGAGTGGGATCGAACCCGGGTCGTCCAGCCCAAAGACAAGTGCTATAACCACTCGTCCACAGGCCCTCTCTTGTGTACGAGTATGGTACCCTAAATCTTCGTCTGCAAGGCAGAGATCACGTAATATTAGTAGCACCGTTTTTATGTCCCTTACAAAAAAAAGGGGGTATCTTTTACAATAATCCGCAGAGTCGCCAACGGGGTCCAAAAAACGAACGAGAACAGGGTAAAAAAAATAAATATGCAACAAGTGACAGTGACCTACGCCGAGAATAGATATTTTCCTACTTACCTATGAAATTTGTTTGTATTTTTACATACTATAAATGGGTTTTTATTAGATGTAAAAAAAAAATTTCTTGTTTTTTTTTTAGGGGGCACGGATTTTTACTAAAACAAAATGGCGGCCCAGCCTTACCTCGTTACGATACCTCCCCCCCCAATCGCTTGTCCAATGTTCGTGTGACAAAAATATTGATTTCTAATAAATAGCAGTTGAAACGGCTTAAAAATACAAACAAATGTCACAGATAAGTTGGAAAATAACTTTTATCGGCTACAGTTACTTTTATTTGTTGTATATTTGTTTTTATAGCGTTTTCACTCTGCGGATTATTGTAAAAGATACCCAAAAAGGACATCTTGTAAGACATCTGTCCCTTACAAAAAAAGGACATCTAGATACAGACATGCTAGTACCGATTTCACATTTTTATCATGTCAATTAATTTTTTGTTGTTTTTTTTTTTAATGAATTAAATGTTTTTTGAAAAATCAATTTTGAAACTCAAAAGGAAAAAACAATCACATTTGTTACATTTTTCGTTTCAAAAAATTTTTTTTATTTTCTTCAATAAATTGTTTTTTGACAATCACTTGTTTGTTTGTATTTCAACGATTTCAATTTCAATAAACAAACAGCCCGGTATGTTCTTAGTCGGGACATAAAAACGCTGCTACTAATATCACATGATCTCTGCTTTGCAGACGAAGATTTAGGGTACCATGCTCGTACACATTTACCGTATCTTCTTTGCGTGTCTTTGAAGTGTCATGTAGTCATACGACAGTTTCTACTTTTTTTTTTACACAATCCTTTGCATTATTGTTGTACTTTGCAAGATTTTTCAAACTGCATTGGTTGGCCAGTGGAGGGCAGACATTTTTTTTTTTCATAAATTGTAGCTAAGTACATTATTATAATCCCAATAACATGGTACAACAATAACAAATGAAAATTGGCTAGTCAGAAGCAAAGTTTGATTTGTCAACTTAAATGCTATTTAGGTCTGACTTTAAAAATCCAACAAGATAATTTTATATGATAGATTGTGAACATAACAGCTTCTTCTTTGCATGTCTTTGAAACCTGTGGTCATGCAACAGTTTCACACTTTTTTACCCAGTCCTTTGCAATATTGTTGTACTCTTCAAGATCTTTCAAGCTACACTGGTTGGGCAGTAGGGGGCAGTGTTGTATCGTATGGTCCTCCTCTCCACATTCACAGATGGTTGGGTCAGTTTTGTAGCCCCATCTACTCAAAGCAAATTTTGATCGCCCCATTCCCGTTTTCAGGTGGTTGAGTGTTTACCACTGGGGCAATGATGCCTCTGAACCGGGAGGGAGAGCTTCAGAAGAGGGGATTCTCATGTCAGTAGGAGGGGGATATATTCTCTAGCCTGGTACGGGATGAGTGAAAAATTTTCTGTGATCAAACCTGCCAGCATTACCCGGTAGAACCGGCAATAAACCAAACCCTCTCCAAAATGAGGAGGTAATGCCTGTGAGGATCTTCTTCTTTGCATGTCTTTGAAGTGGCATGTGGTCATACGAAAGTTTCACACTTTTTTTATACAGTCCTTTGCATCGGTGTTGTACTCTGCAAGATCTTTCAAGCTGCACCGGTTGGGTAATAGGGGGTTAGGGTTAGGGTTAGGGGCAGACCAGGCAATGCTGCATCGTATGGTCCTCCTCTCCACATTCACAGATGGTTGGGTCAGTTTTGTAGCCCCATCTACTCAAAGCAACTTTTGATCGTCCCATTCCCGTTCTCAGGCTGTTGAGTGTTTTCCACTTAGCTATGAGTGAGGCAGACAAAGTAATTCGATAGTCACAGGATTATACAAAGCGGTATTAATAAAAGGTAGTTTCCGCAATATTTTGAAAAAAAAAATAACATAAATACAGAGTGACCCTCCCCCCAAATGTCACCCATGGAATCGTTAATAAAAATCGGTACTGATATCGATCCTGACCCAGTTTTCGTGAGGTTCGACTCGGAAGCGTTCGGCTGTCCTACGCAAACGCCCGAGTGTTGACGAGCCGAATGGTACCAGACGACAATTTTGATACGGTGCTGCGTCCTGTGATTGTAAGTTATATTTTCAAGAAATTTTCTAAAAGAAACAACAAAAAAATACAAAAAACAAGCAAAACAGCGAAGTTACTGTTATCAAATAAATTTTTTTTTTTATTTTGATACGTTGCTGCGTCCTATAATTTTTAGTTATAGTTGCAAGTCAACTCTCGGGCGTTTGCGTAGGACAGCTGAACGCTTCCGAGTCGAACCTCACGAAAACTGGGTCAGGATCGATATCAGTACCTAAAAATCAGTTCTTTCTGAAATCCAACCATATTTGGTACGAATAAACTTTAGTCTATGTCTGACTTGACCACCAACTTTCACTTATAAATACCCAACAGTTTTTTTTTTTTTTTTTTTTTTTTTTAAATCGCTGTTCAATTATATGTTTCAAATATGCACGTCTGCATCGCAAGCAAATCTGAATACGATTCGTTTTGGATGTGATGGTCCTCTTAAGTTCAAGAATAGTCTAGGGTTTATTTTGATAGACATTATTTTTAAAATAATTCCACGAATAAAAATATGGGCGGTTATGGTCCGGTGAGTGTGAAGCCGATTCAGGATCACACCTCCTACTGAGACGATCACCAAAGTATTCCCGCATATCATCGAACGGCGATAAAATAAAGACTGTTGGACATTCATGCCTGAAACTTGGTGGGCAAGTCAGGCACAGATTGAAGTTTATTTGTACCAAATAGGGTTGGATTGCACAAAGCATTGTGAATTTTATTAACGATTCCATGGGTTGCATTTTTTAGGGTCACTCTGTATTAAAAAGAATATGTGTGACTTTCTTATGAGATAAAATCGATCCACTATTTTACATTCAGGACAAACATTTTATTTTTAATTTTCAAATAAACTTTTTCACAGTTAATAAGTTCTTTCAATAAATCTTAATGACGTAGAAACTACATATATGATCCAGCTCTATGAAAATAAGTGTGCGATTGTAAGCAGAGTCCTGGAAGTTGGCTGTAATGAAGTGGATAGTCCTCAATATGTAAAATTACGGTTGGATTGACTCAAGGGTTTTGAAGTTATTAAATAAATGCTATTTTGTTTATTCTGTAATACTTAAATTTAAAATAGGTCCCTCACTGTCAACCAAGCTCCAGTCTCTGTCTCATCGCCGCTATGTAGCATCCTTGTGCTTGTTTTACAAATACTTCAATGGATTGTGCTCCAATGAACTGGCTACTCTGGTGCTCCCTCGACGTAAATTCACTAGACCAACTCGACAATCAGCTAAATCCCATCCATTCACTGTGGAGGTCCCCAGATGCCGGAGAACCTTCTACTCCAATAGCTTCTTTCCCCATGCTGCTGGCCTCTGGAACTCCCTCCCTGTTCCCTGTTTTCCCGACAGTACCGACATGCAGAGGTGTATTTTGTGGTAGTGTAGTGATAGTCCAGTTTGGCCAGGATGGTCAGGGTTGTTGAAGGAGAGTTTATGGTTGTAGAATCTTTCCTTGAAGTTGTTACCTGCCAGACCAATATAATAGTTAGTCTGGGATGGGTTTTCGGTTGAGGAGATAGATGCCTCATAAACCACTTGGGTTGATAGGCACTTTTGGTTTAGAGGGCAGTTTGATTTGTTAGTACAGTTACATGTTCTTCTAGGATTTGAGGTTACTGAGCTGTTTAGTAGTTTAGTGTTGTGCTTTTTTATGATTTTTTCCATGTTGTCACCACAACAATAGCTGAGTTTCAGTGTGTTCTTATTAAAAATTTTATGGAGTATATTGTTATTGGGGAAATGAGTATTTATTAAGTCCAGGAATTTTTTCCCTAATTTAGTTTTAGTTGCATTGTTAAATGGAGGTGTATACCAGATAATTTTCCTATTTCTATTTTTGTTCCTACTAGGGTTATTTTGTGTAGTTGGAATATACTCTATTTTGGTATTTTTATATCCACTCTCCTTTAGTGCTTTATCATAAAAATTCTTATGTTTATTGAATATATATATATTAGAGGAGCTGTTGCTAATCCTACGACTAATTGATTCGGGGATGTGTTTACTTACAGATCTAGAGTGGTTAGATAGTGGGTTGACATAAAGGGGGTAGGAATTATCTTTAGCATAGGGCTCGTAAGTATCACTAGTGAGGTTGAAGGTAATATCGAGGAAGTTGACCTGTTTAACATTTGATGTTATTTCAGCCTTTAGGCCTATTCGTTTTATTTCATTGAGTATTATTTTTTGATTTGTTCACACTTTTGTCCATTTGTGTTTTTAACATACATTAGGCCGTCATCTCTGTAAAGCCCGATCGAATCGACTTCGAGATTTTTTGTTAGGTTATATAGTAAGTACAGGCCAACCAAGTCTGTCACCTCAGAAAGAGTCAAGAGAGCCCATAGAAACATCGAAGGAAGAGAAATGGTCCTTCTTTGTCCATTGTTCTTTATTATTTATTAATACCGTGGTTTGGCATTTTTTAATTATGTTTATTTCGTCTTCAGAGATATTAGAGAGGAGAGTGGCGAATTCCATGATATTTTCAAAGAGTGCTCTGGTTATTGAGGGGTAGTAATTAACTATATCGAATTGTATAAAAGAGCATTTATCTTTGTTACTAATTCTATTAAACCAGCTTATGGTTTCAGCGGTATTAATCCACTGGTTTAAATTGTAGGTGTTTTTAATTTGCTTATTTATTTTTTCTAAGATGTTTTTACTGATTTTGCCTATCTCTTGTCGGGTAGGATTAATAAGTCTGGTTTGAGGTTTAGTGTGGAAATTAATTTAAATTAAATTTATTTATTTATTTATCTTATGCATCTTCAATTTCCGGTTGGGGTTGAATTTAAAATTTTAGGCATTTAAATTCCGTTGACGCCTGAAGAATTGGCGTTCATTATGAACGCTAATAAAACAATATATATTTTGTAGCAATAATGGAATAATAAAATCACCAACAAAAAATATATATATATATATATATATATATATATATAGTCTCGGAAGTTTCTCAACCATTAAAACTATATATAAAAAAAAAAATAAAATAAAAAAAAACTTATAGTCTCAAGTCTTCCAGTGGAAAATCACTCATGTAAGTCAATTTATTTTTTACAGTTATTATATTAGTTAGTTTCTAACACTATTTTAAGAGATCATCAGTTGTTTACCATGAAAAACTGTTTCGGGAATTTAATATATATATATATATAGTAAACTAAAATAGCGATTGCAGTAGATTGAGTTACTTACTAGACTAAAATCTTTCAACAAATTTTTTTTTTTTTTTTTTTTTTTTTTTAGTTTTGAAGGTTAAAAGAACTTCCGAGACTATATATATATATATATATATATATATAGTAAACTAAAATAGTGATTGCAGTAGATTGAGTTACTTACTAGACTAAAATCTTTCAACAAATTTTTTTTTTTTTTTTTTTTTTTTTTTTCAGTTTTGAAGGTTAAAAGAACTTCTGAGACATATATATATATATATATATATATATATATATATATATATATATATATATATATATATAGATATATATTTAAGCAAACATTGTTAAAAATAACAGAATTCTTTTGCTTAATTATACCTTTTTTTATTTTTTCAATTTTTCTAATAATTTTTTGTGTTAAAATCAAAAAAATTAATGTATGTTTCATATGTATCATAAACGTTTTTGATTCTTCGTCAAATCATCATCATCAGGTGAAAAAAGAAAATGAACAAAAAAGCTGGAGAAAGAGAATTTCAAAAAGTAGCTGAGAAACGGGCATGTGAAGTCAGTTAGATGCCAAGAGAACGTTTTAACGCTGTTCCAAGGAAAGAAACAATTTAAATTCCGCGATGCCAGAATTAGCATCACAGGATAAAATTGTATTACGTTAAGCATTTTAAAATGTTGTTACTGGTTTCATACATAACGTTATTAATTGTAGGTTGTTGGGTTTTAATGAAGATAGCTTTGAGTATTTTTTATTTTTTTAAATTCTTTTCGGAATGTATTATTTTACTGTTATTAACTAGCAATTGTCTTAATTTTTAACTAGCAATTGTCTTAATTATTAACTAGCAATTGGTTTAATTATTAACTAGCAATTGTCTTAATTATTAACTAGCAATTGTCTTAATTATTAACTAGCAATTGTCTTAATTATTAACTAGCAATTGTCTTAATTATTAACTAGCAATTGTCTTAATTATTAACTAGCAATTGTCTTAATTCGGAGGAGGAGGGGCAGTTATGTATTTATAGATGTTCGTAAATTGAGCTAGAGTTTACAAGATGCATGGTGAGACGGCAGAATAGGGTAGTGGTGTTAAAACCAATGTAGCTATTAGCTTTATTATTATTATTATGGGAGTTACATTCTCCCAAAGGGCATTTAAACTTATAAATAACATTGGTTCTTTCTAATGTTTTAAGGGTTGGCCAAAAATAGCCGTTAGGGCTCCACGGGACTCAAAATCCATCATTTTTCGGTGAAAAAGTGGTTTCATGCGACATTGCAGGTCCTAAAATATCCTCAAAAGCTATGAATAGATATAGATGGTTAAATCTGATATAGTACTTTAATTTAGGACTATTTTCAGGCTGTGAAAGGGGTTTCATGAATGTAAAATAGCCAAAAACTAGTGGCCTGCACCTTCTGAATTTTGCAAAATTTTCAAAATGTTTGATTGTTTAGTGTTATTTATGTATAAATGAACACAAAAAAATACTACTCGCATGAATCTGAAATTTTCACCCATTACGTCCCACCCCTACTGGTATGATGGAGATTTTCCTAAGATTCCAGTTTCTTTTCATGTCATACATAAGACCTTGGTATTTCGTAATCTTTTCTCTTTCTGCTCTGTTCAATCCTGCATCATTCAATTTGAGTGTAAATATTTTCCTTGAAGGCATAAAAAGGTATTTCAGTGGTGCAAATTCACAGAAACTTTTTAGTATTTTTTTCATTGATTTTAAGTGGAGGGAGAAGCGAGTTATTGCATTAATGATTAAGTGGAGGGAGAAGCGAGTTATTGCATATCTTATTAATGATTATATCATTTTTTTTTTGATTTTTACATAATAAAGATCATTAGAAAAAAATAAGGTATAATAAGGAATTCTATTATTTTTAACAATGTTTGCTTAAATTTAAAAATTCTGCCTAAATACACGCAATATATACATAAGAAAAAAAAAAAAACTAAACAAAATTAAATTTGTTTTAATAAATTTTCATTCAGAGAGAATAAAATTTTCGTTTTCAATTTTTTTGGTTAGAGAACAAAAGAGAAAAAAATTAAAGTTAAAAAATTTAATTTAGGTAAAAAAAAAAAAAAATAACAATTCAATCATTAACTTATACCATATTACAAAAAAAATACTTTTTCAAAGAAAAATGCTCACATGATTTTTCATAGTAATTAAAATACTGAACTTGAACCAAAATCTAAATTTAATTTAAACATTATATATGTGTGCACGTCATATATATGTCATCCAAAGAGAGCTGTGTTGCTCTTCGGTGTGGTTAGATGAGTAAGTTATTCAAGCTGAGATTCGAAAACCAACCGCTTTGTCAGCAGTCGGGACTTCTGACCTTACACTATGATCCCTGCTGTGAAGTCATGGAAATTATAATGCTTATATATATATATATATATATATATATATATATCTATAATATATATATATATATTATATAAGCATTATAATTTATATATATATATATATAAAAGGAGATTGTAGTTTGCTTGAAGCATTGCTGGTAAATGTAAGTGCAGATTAGTCGTCCGAGGCTATAGCAATGCGATGTGGTTGCCGTAAGATGGAAAAGTGAAAAGAAATAAACGAAGGGAGAAAGTGAAACTCAAAACGATTTATTAATAATTTCACGAAAACTGATTAAATACCAAATAGTAAATACTGTCCGGTAAGTAACAGTTCGGCAAAGGGTAATCTTAAATTTTCGAAAGAAAAACTTTCATTATCAGAAGACAACAATAAAAGACCGAATGGGTCGAAGAAAAACGGGAAAATATATATATATTATTATTATAAGCCCCCTTTACTAAAGGCCGGGCACACTGAGTGAGTTTAATAACAAGCAGTACTAATAGCTTCATACAAGATCCAACACAGTTTGTTGTTGTAAGATCACTTTCACTGCTCGTTGTAAAATACCCGCCGACTCGGTATTTACAAAGTTAAATTCCTCCTTAATTATTAGCTAATTCGCTGTGGCCAACGGGGGAACGCTCTTAACTACGAATCAGTGGCGATTTGTGATCGGAGTTTGAGTCCGTTGACCGTCGACAATTAACTTCCTGCACTGAAGATTGCGTTAACATGAAACATCGATGTCTGTAGGTAATAAATAATTAATATTTATTTATAAATATTATTATATATATATATATATATATTGTTTTTAAATCTCCGAAACAGTTTTTCATGGTAAACAACTGATGATCCTTCAATAATATCAAGTCTAGCGTAAATTCTTGGAAGCTAACTAATACAGTGATTACAAGAGATTGATTGTCTTACTAGCAAAGGAATTTTCAAACGAAAGACTTGGGACTAAAAGTTTCTGTTTTTTTTATTGTTGTTTTTTACATATGATTTTAATAGTTGAAAAACTTCCAAGACTATATATATATATATATATATATATATGTATACATATAGGGTCATTATCCTTTTTGCATATATATATATATATATATATGAGAAAAGAAGGATGAAGGTAATCCGACGTAATGGGAAATGAAAAAGGAAAAACCAAAAGAGGATGCTTTTTTTATATATTCATCAACGTTTCGTCTTTATTTGTAAGACTTCCTCAGGATGATAATTTTAAGAAAAATGTCATGCAAGTACGTGAAAATATACACGACGGCCTGAAAACACCACCTCCTGCACTGATGAGGGTGTAAACCCAAAACGACGTCGTCTGTAGGTATAAAACACTTTAATATTTAATTTAAAATATTTATAGTAAGTGCCTCTTTAAAATTTGTTTGAAATGACAATATTGTTGTAAAGTTGTAAAGTTAAGTTCCGCTCGTGCGTAGAACACTATTGACATTATGACACTTATACCCGCTTCCTGGGTAAGTGTATCTTAATTTCAATTACTGTCTGTGATGATTTTCCGCGGTCGATAAACAACTGATGATCCCTTCAATTATATCAAGTTTAGCGTAAATTCTTGGAAGTTAACTAATACAGTGATTACAAGAGATTAATTGACTTACAAGCAAAGGAATGTTCCGACGAGGAACTTGGGACTAAAAAGTGTTTTCTTTTCTCCTCTCATATCGTTTTAAAGGTTGAAAAACTTCCAAGAATATATAGATCTCTCTATATATATATGAGAAAGGAAGGATGAGAGTAATCCGGCTACTACTTTTCCTTACCAACCCATCATGTCACCCCAATATTTCGATGTACTTGCATCACATTTTTCTTCAAATTATCATCCTGAAGAAGTCTTACAATAAAGACGAAACGTTGATGAATATATAAAAAATATCTCTTGGTTTTTCCTTTTTCATTTCCCATATATATATATATATATATATATATATATATATATATATATATATATATATATAGAGAGAGAGAGAGAGAGAGAGAGAGAGAGAAGAAAAAAGAGTGATAAATATGCGACGATTGTCCCAATTTATTTCAAATTTCAATTGTTCAATGCAAGGTGTATTCAGTAATAAACTAGTGTTTATTATTCTTTCCTTAAGCCAAGGCTTTTCAAAGATCGAGATCTTATCATCAGAGGAGAAATACAGATAGATAAGTTGGCTTTCGAAAAAACCAAAGTTCAAATATTTGAAAAATATATGAAAAATATTATTTAAAAAATGCGGTGAAAGAGAAGTTCCATAAAGAAGATATGTGGTTTGTCCCGGTGTGCTCTATTTCGTATATTGAGCTAAACCTCTTCACTATAGGTTCCATCTACTAAAAGTTTTACTTTTGGTTTATATTTGATCCTACCATATATATATATATATATATATATATATATATATATATATAAAATAACTATCCATGGACACACGTTTCCTTGTCTATAGCGCATCAGTATGGCTAGAACTAAAACCAGCACTCCAGTGACTGAAACCGAAGGCTTCAAAGAATGTGATCATTTCGCAATCTAATAACTTTGCCATTCAAATGACTTCAAATTTTAAACAGGTCAAATTTTTAGGTTTAATGTTTGATATGCTTATCTTTTCAGATATAGAAATGCCGCAGTTGAAGAAGACAGTTCAGCGCCAATTTGTGAACGAGTTCTCTAAAAAGTCACAGCAATAGAGATGTAAACATAGCACAAAATAATTCAAAGAGGAAGGCTGTCTGCGCAGGGCAAACGGATCTGGACAACCAATAACATTTAAAGAGACGATCGACTTGGTTTGCCTAAAAATCTTGCGAAACCCAAAGAAGTTCATGAGCTGGGCCGTCTTCTCCAAACTCTATAACATAATCTTGCTTTCCTGGAAAATTGCCTCTAGTAGACCAGTTTTCAAGTACGCTGGCGAAAGGAGTTGCCTGCAAAATTATCGCCCAATAAGTCTCCTCCTGTTCTTCACTAAAATCTTTGAATCATTAATCAATCGAGTGATAGTTTAACACCACGAAAATGCTAAACTTCTCTCTGACCAACGGTATGGATTTAGATATGCTAACGGTCATCTCTGAACGTATATACCACACTCTGGGCAAAGCAGGTGAAACTAGGGCGTTAGTGGTTAATATATCCAAGGCCTTTGATAAAGTCTGGCATAAAGGTCTTTTCGGGAATATAAACTCATATAGTAGTACTAATCCTTCTTAGCTAAACCCGAAAGATCCAGGTCATTTTTAATGGTCGTACATCAAAACAACACCACATTAACGCGGATGTGTCCTAAGGGTTCATACTTGGACCTTTATTATTCCTGATTTTAATAAACAACCTCCCTGATGCAATCGCATCTGAGATGGGTATATTTGCTAATGACACCATGTTTTATTCTCTATATGCGGGAAAATCGAATCATACATATCTCGGGCAATACTGAATCCTTAAAGAATGAGCACCAGTCTATAGTAGCATGGGACCAAAAATAGATGGTCACATTTAATGCTACCAAGACAAAGCTCCTTTTCAAAAATGGATGGTCACATTTAATGCTACCAAGACAAAGCTCCTTTCCTTTAACAATTATAAAAAAACCTTCCAACCACTGACTGATTGCTATGGCCGATAGCACCCTTCCCGAGAGTCCAACATTCAAACTCCTTCATCTAACATTCACACGCAACATGAATTGAAACAAATACATAGAAGATACTCCTAAGTTTACTGCAAAAAAAAGGTGGGCTCCCTTTACCGGGCTAGAAAACTTCTTACACCTGCCAGTATCCTATATCTCTACAAAGCCACCATTCGCCCATGCATGGAGTATTGTTGCCACATCTGGGCTGGTGCACCAACCACTAGCCTCTCCCTCTTGGACGAGGTGCAAAAGTCTCTAGCTTAATAGGGCTCGCATTGTCTGCTAAGCTTCAGTCCCTGGCACATCACTGCAGTGTTGCATCCCTGCGCTTGTTTTACAAGTATTTTCATGGAATGTACTCTGATGAACTTACCGCACTTGTACCCCCTCCTACCCACCCGGCGAGCAGCAAAATCCCACCCCTTCATTGTAGAGGTCCCTAGATGCCGGAAAATCTTTTATCCTAATAATTTTTTTTCTTCTTCAGACCGCTTGTCTGTGGAATTTCCTCTCTCTTTCCTTGACCGTACCAAGATGCAGAAATTTAAATGTAATGTGAACAAACATCTTCCTACCGAAGTCCCCGCTTAGGTTGCTCCCTACAAATCTGGCCTCTATCACAGTAGTCCCTTACACCTCGGTGGCCATATACCTTGTTTGGGGTAAATAGATGTATATAAATAAAAAAAAATTTTAAATCAAAAAAAAATTTAAATAAAAAAAAATTTAAATAAAAACATTTGTGAAATTATACATGGAATCACCATTTTCTCAATAAATCTAACGTTGTTCAACCTGTTTAGTTGCATTTGATTGTGTTTGTTCTCATGTTGTCATTTTCTTTTGTAAACAACCTGTGTGTGTTCATATATTTGTATGTACAGGATTCACTCCTAAACTAACTAACCGATCATTATGAATTTTGGAACACCGCTGCTATGCTTAAGGGGGTCCAAATGTAGGCTATATTTAGTTTTAGTTTCCATGAAAATTCAGATACCTCCAATTTTTTATGAAATTTTAACAACAGATATTAGACATCAATTAATAAATATTCCCAAAATTTCAGCTTTTTTAGGGGGGGGGGAGTAGTTTATAGGGTTTTTAGGAGACATAAATATATCAGATTTGCATTGAATTTCATTCATAGCAAGATTCCTTGAGTTTCAATTTCTTCTTAAGACCCTTTAAGCTTGAGCCTTAATTTTTACACATTTTCTAGAATCAAAATCATGTAATGGATTTTGATCAAAATTGAAGTAAGGATTCTAGATATAAGGTTTAGTATCATTATATATTGATTTTAATCTTCGTAAGGGAGACATAAAAGTGGTGCAAAACTTCTGTTCAAGGAATTCATTTTACCCCTCCTGGGAAAGGTATTCTAGTATATATATATATATATATAAAAGACAAACGGAAAACAGATTAGAATGCAAGAGAAAAACAAAAAACAAGAGATTTGACCGGTTTCGTTCGTATTATCGAACGTCTTCAGAAAAAGTTTCCAAATCTTTACTTTTTCTGAAGACGTTCGTTAATACGAACGAAACCGATCAAATCTCTTGTTTTTTGTTTTTCTCCTGCATTCTAATCTGTTTTCCATTTGTCTTTTTTTTCACACATTTTGTCTACCACGGCATTTCATTTTCATGACTTATCGTGTACCTTACCCCATATATATATATATATATATATATATATATATATATATATATATATATACATATACATACACACACACATATATAGACACATATATATATATAAAATTATCAACTTTTAAAGAATTTACGGGGATGCAATCTTAGTTTTTGTTCTTGAAATCAAACTTTTGTGGGTTATTTGATGTAAAAACAATTTCTTCAAAATGGATGGTTAGTTTACCCATAGGAGGTAAATGGGGGCTCATACCATTCCTCATTATTTACGAGTAATCGAACCTTATAGATTAGCCACGATTTGAACTTGGCTTCATATCAATAACCTGCGTAAGTGACTATAACGTCACACTGCCTTAATTTCAATATTTTTTTACGTTTCAAAAATCCATTTTCTTTTCATTTGGAATATGGTATAATTTAAAGAATGACAAGTATTTTTTTCAAATTTTCATAGATATTTTTAGAATTTTTTAAAGAAAAAATTTTAAAATGTTTTTTTCCTCTGATATTTGCTCTCCGTTTTAGTTTATATTCGTCTAATGAGACGAAATCAAAATTTAAAAAAAAAAAAAAAAAAAAAAAAAAAAAAATCAACAACAAAAAAAAGACAATTTTTAAAAACTAAGTCCGTCAGCTTTTTGCTTGTTCATTGACTTTCAGTAAATTTTTGTGCGAAGTGGTCACTTTGTCCAAACAGACTTTGGCCTTTTTAACGGCAAAATTGTCCTTGTATTTCTTGGCCAGCTCCATGGCCTTGATGCAAGCATCATGAGCTTCGGTCAATTGCTGGCGGGCAAGGTAAATCGCCCCCAGGTTGCAGTAGAGGGCTGGTAGCTCCTCGGCGTCGATATCGGTGCCGACCTTCACAGCTTTCAAAAGCAGATCCTCGGCCACTTTGTAGTCTTTCTGGAAAATGTTGGCCACGGCTAAATTGATCATAATCACAAGGGTTTGACGATGGTTCTCGCCCAGACATTTCAGGGCAATCTGGTAGGAGTCCTGTAGCATTTTCGCTGCCTTCTCATAGTTGCCCAAATGAAGCAGATATCGACCATAACTATCCAACGACATACCGAGAAGAGCCTCAGTGTCTTTGTCGTATTCTTCTTCCGTCGATTCGCTCTTTTTCTTCTGGGCATCGACACAAAATTCAAACCCCACTACAGCTTCCTCCGACCGGTTCTGTATTGCATAGATATTTGCAAGTTTGAGAGAGATCTCAATGATGACATTGCCAGTGTGTTTCATTCCAGCTTGAACGCAACCCTTAATCGTTTCTTTGTATAGTCTCTCGGCCTTATTGAATTCCCGTTGGCTGAAGGCCAAGTTTGCAAGGCAATCAAAGATGTACGTCCGAGACTGAAGGAGATCGTCGTCGGTGATTTCCTTCGATTGATGCCTCGTCTTGATCAAGTTGAGAGCTTCGTGATAGAATTTCTCACTTTTCAACACATCGCCATCCTTCTGGGCTTTCCTGGCTTCATACACCAACCTTTTGAGTCGATCCTCGGCAACATCCTTCTCCTTATTTTGCCAAAAATCAAAGAGACTTAGAGACATAAGGAATGCTCCACCTGCTTGCCAACCACGAGAATATCTGGAAAATTTCGAGAAAGAATAAAAAAAATTATTTTTAATAACCAAAACTTAAATATAAGGGAAAAAAATAAATTTAAAAACAAAAATATATCCACTTATAATATAACGAGCACCTTCTCTGTCCGATACGCCAACTGTCCGATATGCCAACTGTCTGATACGCCAATTGTCTGATATGCCAACTGTCCGATACGCTACCGAATGCGCCAATGGACAAAGTTAAAAATAACCTTTTGATTTAACTACTTTAAAAAAATGTTTTTTTTAAATTTCTTTCAGTTAGCAATGAATGATCGTATAATAACTGGTTCTTCGATATAGTTTGGGGTCTGCGTTCACGCTCGATTTTTTTAGGTGGGGGGGGATTTCACCCCACACCACACCACACCACACCACCCACACCACCAACCCCCGAATTTTTTTTGAGCAGGAAAAAAATCCCCCCTTTGGGGTCTGCGTTCGCGCTCAATTTTTTTAAGGGGGTGGGGGGGGGGAGAAATTTGCTTATCGCTAAGAAGATTGCTTTTGCTGAGGTGATTGACAACTTTTTATTTCGTGACGCACAGGACGCTGATTTGTCTGTACTGAGATGCAGAAGACCGATCTCCAGATTTGGCAAATCGACAAAATTTTCCAAGGAGATGGAAAGCATTTCTCTTTTAAGGAACAATTAAACAACTTTGTAAGGATAGGAGCTAGTTCCGGCTGCAGGTTTATAAGAACAATGACTGTAATGTTGCCAAGACCAATTGCTATATAGGTGTACTTTTATGAGAAGCCCTTTCTGCCAGACCTTGTCAAAGGCTTTGGATATATCAAGCGCTACCGCCCTAGCGTCACCTGCCTTGTCCAGTGTATGATATATGTGTTCAGAGATGATCGTTAGAATATCGGCAGTAGATCGTGCTTGCCTAAATCTATAATGACGGTCAGAAAGTTTAGCCTTAACTAAGTGCCGGACTATCGCTAGATTGATTAAGGATTCAAAGATTTTAGCAAAAACTGATATTAGACTGATGGGGCGAAAATTCTGAAGATCAGTTCTGTTTCCAGAATTCTTGAACACTGGTACCACAGAAGCAATTTTTCAGCTATCAGCGAAGCAATATTCAGCGAGGCATTTGTTGTAGAGTTTGGAGAGGACAGAGGCCAGTTCAGAAGAGGATTTCTTTATTACTATTACTCGTATAAGATCAGGCCCACACACTTTGGAGGTGTTAAGTTTTTTTATGATGTCCATGACCTGAAATGGGGTGATGACTAGGTTTTCAAGGCTTCAGTCCGCAATGGGAATTTAGGGTGGGGGCAATTTGCTGTGTCCAAAGTGAAGTTTAAGGCGAAATGCTGGGCAAGTAGTTCAGCCTTATCAGTCGCCGTGCAAACGACATCACTGTGGTTTAATACCGGGGGAATTGTTGAGTGTCCATTGTTCACCACACTATTGTTCACCACACTATTGTAGACTTTCCAGAAATCACGAGTGCCTAGTTTCTGTGAGTGGATGCGTTTTTTGGTTAACTCATTATACGTTCTCTTCACTTCTTTACAATTATTTCTCTACTATAAATTTCTGTCTATTCGTAGTTGACTTATGGTGGCCGAATTGTCGGAATGCTTTCTGCCTCAGTGCAATAGTAGTTGCACATTCCGTGGTTTGCTGAAGAACTTTCGCATGGGGACATATGCTTCAATGCCTACATTTGGTTAACTCATTTGCGCACTGATCAACAGAGAGTGAGAAGGTTTCACTCTGATGTGATCTCTGATGGAATCAAAATCAGTCTGCTCGTATCTTGTCGTTTTAATCAACGGCTCATCAGCTTTTGGACAAGTTTTTAGGGTGATATCAATCATTACCACAATGTGATGGGCTATGGGCATTCGTCACACAAGCCTTGGGCAGTAAGGTCAAGAATAGGACAAGAAGTGAGGCTTGCTAATCCACACGATCAGGGAGGCGGGTCAGGAAAGTGACAGTCTGTGATAGGAAGTGAGCTAAGGAGAAATTTTACGTAGAGTTACTAGCTGCGTCAGTAAAGCTGGAGAACCCCAGCCAATAACGGTGGTGTGCATTAAAATCCCCAAATACATGTATTTGGACATTCGAGTCGAGTGAGAGTGCTCTATCTATGTTTTCAGAGACAGAGTTTAGCGGGGTACAGTCCTGGGTCGAAGGAGAATGGTATAAGAAATACAAGTAACTAAAGCTGTGATGTAAGGTCAATCTAAAGCATATGTAGGCATGGTCATCAAAATGCAATGTCCGACTAACTTTGAATGGCCATAACTCAGGTACTAATTGAGATATCAATATAAATTTGGTATTTTTGTTTTAACATTTTTCAGCACTATATATGCATACCTACAAAGTTTCTTGGCATATTGAAAAAAAATGTCTTCTAGTCATGGGGAGGGTATTCCAAACAAACTCCTAGCCCGTGCATATGTTTGTCAGAGTCCTTACTGTAGAGTGTCAAAGTGGTAAGAGGAGATTGAGGATTGAAAGTTTGTTGAAAGTTTATCTAACTTAGTGCTAGGATGTCTGGGGAGTTTGTCAGGAGAAAGGTTTCTACATCGTTAATGTTGGTCCTAAGTCCCCGGATATTTGTGAATGCTAGCCTCAAGGACAGAGGCGAAGATGTTTTTTGGTGGGTGTCTGGTTTAGATTTGATATTTTTTTACTTTGTAATGTCATATTTGTTTTGAGATAGAGTGGGGATGGCAAAGTGGGTGCTTGTTTGGTGCCAATAAGCAGTCCATTAGTCGTGACTTGGTACATGGGGTTTGTGGCCTCAGGAAAGCCCACCAGGGATAACTGTAGGGTCCCTTCCCATGCGCATCATGGCACGTACAGTTACCCACGATATTATACAACTGTTGATGGAGCAGCCGTTCTTAGCGCTACCTAAGAGTTAGGGCTCCTGTAGTGACAGTCGAAAACAGCAGCCAGACAAGCTGTCTAACACTTACCCTCAACCTGTTGGAACAAGAGCGACCCATACTAGTCATATGATACTTAGTGACGAAGAAACTTTCCCCAAGTTGCCCAGATAGAGAGAAAGAGAAACGGCATTCATTGTCCTAGTCAGGAAACAAGGCAAAGCACTGGGTGTCTTGAGGCGTCCCAGCGTTAGTACCTCTGCGCTGGCTACTAGACAGAGAAGTAGTGCGAAGGCCGGGCGATAGGCAGAGCCCATCTACTCCTTAAGCAATTGTAAGTTTGCAAACCGGATATTCTAGGAAGGTTGTTGATCAAGACTAGGAGGCCAATCTCCCCCACAGTTTTCTACTAAAGCGTGAGTGGTCAGTAGCACGATTTTTATCAGTTTTCCTTCTCCTAGATGAATGACCTGACAAGGTCTATGGGTCCATCTCACCGAGAGGAGATGGACGAGTCGGGTATTTCAGAGCCCCTGCAGGTGTGTAATATATATATATATATATATATATATATATAAAAACCTTCCAGGTGTGAAGAAAGTATATTTGTATAGCAAAGCTATTGAGGTTGTTCAGAAGTTTTGTTACCTTGGTGATACCATTGGAGCATAGGGAGGAGCAGGTGCTAGTGTGATTGCAAGAGCTAAGAGTGGATGGAGTAAGAGTTAAGAGTAAGAGTGGCTGGTTAGTAATGGTAAAAGTTCAGAGAACTGTTACCATTACTAACTAGCAGAGTGTTACCACTATCGACTACGGTAAGAGTCTATCAGGCATGTGTACGAACTGTGATGATGTACGGAAGTAAAACTAGGCCAGTGACGCTTGAAGATATGTGTTGCATGGAGAGAAATGATATAAGAATATGCTGGATGTGTAATGTGAGTCTTAAATATAGGGTTAGATCTGATGACCTCAGAGGAATATTCAATCTGGACAGTATTGGGAGCTGTGTGCAGAACAGGAACCTTCCTAAGTTTGGTCAGGTTGAAAGAATAGGTTAGTAGATGTAGAACAGTTGAGATAGCAAGATCAGTTGGTAGGGGAAGACCAAGGAAAACATGGGAAGTGATAAGGATGGATTTGAGAGAAAGAGGGATAAATAAAGACCTGGACAAAGATAGGTTAGTTTGGAAGTCAATTTCTAAAAGCCGTCCAACACATGCCAGCATGTAAAAAAGATGTTGATAGCTGTATTATTTATTAAAATAATTTGTCGGTAGTTATATAGATCAGCCCCCCCCCCTCAAAGAAAAAAATGATCAAATCTGGTATTGAGTTACAACAGCCGAAAGGCGACTACTCAAATGAAACTCGGGTTCCTGAAATGGAAATGTTTACTTTGTTGCACTGTAATTTTTTTGTTTTTTTGGTACCTAGACCGGTCTTGTCCTTCGGGGCTTGATTCCACCGGTCTGGGGGTTTGTCCTGTGCAGTTCTAGGAGGTCCACCCTCCCAGGCTTTTGCCTCCCCTCCTTGGGGAGGAGTAAGTTTATTGCTTACTGCCTGAGGTGCCCCTACCGGGAAATGCCGACGGGGCTGCCCAGGCAATTTTTAATGGCCAGAGTGCTCACCTTCTCGGGCGCTGGCTTTTCAAGTCTCACTTTCCCGACCCGACCGTGGGTCACATCTTACCTTGTGGGAGTAAGATAAAACTGGCCTTGTGCCTAACCTCCTGAAGAGGAGGTAAATAATACATTGTTCCTTTATTAGTAGTAGTAGTAGTAGTAGTAGTAGTAGTAGTATTTCACGCGGACAATGCTATACCAATTATTTAGTTTGTCATTTTTCCATAAAAAAATGTTAAAAAGTTGTTTCTGGCTGTTAGGTGAACCATACTCTGAATTTCGCAGACCAAAACACGGTGTTTATGCAGTTTACGGACCGGGCTATTTTTTTATATAGAATTTTCAAGTTAAATTCAATTTTTACAGTATTTTTTGTTTATTAAATTGTTAGGTGAAAGTACAGAATAGTTAATCAACCTCCACCCCCCACCCCATGTTAAGAATGGCTTTCTAAATTATAACGTTATTATTTTAGCCTGGTCCGTAAACTGCATAAGTACCCAAAACACAAAGGCTACAACAAACCACGAGAACAAATAATAATAATAACAACAACAAATAAAACGACTGAAAAAAAATGGAAAACAACTAAAAATAAAATAAAAAACAACAATTTACAAAACGTTCAATGCAATGAAATGTAAATATATCAGTAAAATAAAATGCATTGTAAATAAAAAAAAAATCTCTTTTTGTTTCAGGAACTCAAGTTTAATTTTGTGTGGTCGCTTTTCGGCTGCTGTTAGAGACCCAATACTGGCAGCCATGGGGGCTGATCTGTACAAGCACAATTTTTATTTTATTACACTTAAACCGATCAATTTCGGAATTTGGTGTTTGTGGAGGGGTTTTTTTTTGGGGGGGGGGGGCATTCATTTTTTTTTTCCAGAATAAATGTATAATGTCGGAAACAAAATTAAAATTCAAAGAAATAAACGTCAATTTTTTTTTCACAGCAAACTAGATCAATTATTAAAATAAATCAGAGAAAGAAACGAATAAAATTAACAAAAATAATCTAACTGCGCATCGATTTTATTTCGCTTTCGTTTCTTTTGTGGCATATCAACCTTTTTGGGAATTATTTAACACATTATTATTCGAAATATTATTCTCATCTTGGTTGTCATTAATTACAACGTTTCGGCCGATGTAACCTCCAACTTTTTTCTTTTTTTTCAGATGCGTCTTTTCGAAATTGGGAACTTTATGTCGAACTCGGGAATCTGGACTTAATTTTGAACGTTGATCCATGGTCGAACGATTAATAGCGTTGGTTAACAGTTCTAAGTTACAATCACTTCTGGGGGTTGAAGATTCGATCCTTATTACAGGCGATAATCACTAAGAATGACATAAAAATAAACGTCTTTCCTCGCGGACAAAGGATGATAACTCGCGATTGGGTTAGGCGCGCAAATTCCCAGAATTTTAGTCGAATCTCTAAAACTTCACTTTTCTAAAAATGAAGATTGAAGAATTAAAATAATTTTTGGTGGTACTGGTGCGTTATTATTGGCGACATAAATTATTTCAAAGAAAATACAGTCGGGAAATTAGTCAAAAGCAATTTATTTAAGTTTACCTACTCTTTTGTGACGGAGTTGCGTTCAAGATTTAATAGAAGTTCTATAATTATTGGCTGCTATATTTATCTACCTCCCACAAGGCAAGATGTGACACAAGGTCGGGAAAGTGGGATTATATAAGCCTGGGCTCGAGGTGAGTATTCTGGCCATTTAAAATTTGCCTGGACAGCCCCGTCGGCATTCCCGGTAGGTCGCCTCAGACAGTAAGCAATAAACTTACTCCTCCCCAAAGAGGGGAGGCAAAGCCTGGGAGGGTGCACCTCCTAGAACTGCACAGGACCAACAACCCCCAATAGACCGGCGTAAATCTAGACCCAAAGGCCCGGACGACACTGGTCTATTAGGTGGGGTACAAAATACCCCTGGTTGTGGCTGCGAGTAAAGTAATAAGAGGTCAGCAGACACCTTGTTTACTGACAGGAAGTAAGGTACCGGTTAATGAAAATCATTTTTTGTTGTTCTAAAAAATATAATAATAATAAATAAATAAAATAACATGCCCTGTATTAACTCAAACACTAATCGTAAATCTAGGATGGCAATACAAATATATATATATATATATATATATATATATATATATATATATATATGAAGGTACGTTGCACGCGCGTAACCGAATCGAGTTATCGTCCTTGGTTCGTGAGAATAGACTTTTACTTAATGGACCCTTACAAATTAAATAAAGGGTTCCGTTCGAAATTCGTACAGGTTTTATTTACTCCTCCCCAGGAGTTAGGCACAAGGCCAGTTTTATCTTACTCCCACAAGTAAGATGTGACCCAAGATCGGGTCGAGAAAGTGGGGTTTGAAAAGCCAGCGCTCGAGAGGTGAGCACTCTGGCCATTTAAAAATTGCCTGGGCAGCCCCGTCGGCATTCCTCGGTAGGGGCGCCTCAGACAGTAGGCAATAAACTTACTCCTCCCCAAAGAGGGGAGGCAAAGCCTGGGAGGGTGGACCTCCTAGAACTGCACAGGACAGGCGTGCAGTATCCATCGGAACAGATACTACACTTTGATCTTAGCCAAAAGGTCGTACAGGTTCCCGATTACAATAAAAAGGTTCCAAGTTTGAAAAGATGTACCTGAAGAAGGTCGGAGGTCACATCTCCAAAATGATGTGAATATAAACAAGCGAGATGAGAATAATAGTCCGAATAATCCAAATTATTAATCCTTATCTAAAAAAAATCAAAATCATAAACGATTTGTTTTATTTTTGTTTGTTTTTTTTTATCATTGCGTATTTGTTTCTCGACAAAATGAAAGACACCGTA
Organism: Sepiola atlantica; assembly: GCA_963556195.1. Taxonomy (NCBI): domain Eukaryota; kingdom Metazoa; phylum Mollusca; class Cephalopoda; order Sepiida; family Sepiolidae; genus Sepiola; species Sepiola atlantica. Next base: position 10,869,542 of record OY744538.1, read on the forward strand.
AAATAATGAAGAGAGGCGATATTTAAACAAACAAAAAAAATAAATGACACGACTTCAAAAAGGAAAACTTTTGGACCGACAAGCTTTATTTTGTGCGGAGATTTTAGATTTTTATACGAAAAGATCCCGGAAAAGGGGGGTTTATTTTAATTTTAAAGAATAAAAAGAATTAAAAAATCTCACTTGAAATGGCTGGAATTATTATACAGCACCGGCAAATGTGGGTTTTTGAATGACGACGTCGAAACATTATTCGATGCAATTATTCTTCGACTTAGAAAATGTCCCGTAGGAAAACGTCCGTTCCTGGCGAAATAAGATTTCCACAAATGACCCACGTTTCTCATCATCTTTTTGAATTTGAAAAGAAAGCCACAATGTCTCCTCCTCCTCGGACACCGGGGAGCAGACTTTTTTCTGTTTTGTTTAACTTCTCCGCATTATTTCCACATTCAGGCTGCAATTATCTGCCCTTCTTTTTACTCCTTCTTTTTCTGGCTAATTTTATTAAATATTTAATTTAATTATTTCTTGTGTCTCTTTCGTCGTAACTTGTTTGAATAAATAATCTCATGTCAATTTTTAAAATTATGTATATTATTATTTTTGTGTTTCTTCTGTTAATTTTATTGATGTTTGAATTTTTCAGCCGAGAGTTATCTCCCCTTGTCGGTGACCTCGGTCAAAATGCCCGATGACCTTCTCCTTCATAAGGTCAAAAGTTACCCAACACGCTACCCTCCCCTAAAAAGAAACCGGTGAAATAATTAAATCGTGTTTTTTTTTACTTCTTCCTTTCTTTAAATTTACATTATAAAACAAGAAGGGAGAAAGACATGTTCGAAAAATATTTTTTGTAGGATAAAAGAAAGAGAAAAACAAGGTCGATATAAATAAATAAATAAATAAATAAGGGAGATAACTCCAAGTCTTACCAATTTAACAGCAACAACAATAAAAAAAATAAAAAATTAAAATAGATTTAAAAAAAAAAGGGTAAATTGTCGATTCCCAACAATTTTGGTTGAGAATCGACAATTTTACCATAAGGGTAGTGTCATTATCATTATTATTATTATTATCATTTAATTATGGTAAAATTGTCGATTTCCAACCAAAATGCCAGACAATAAATCGTCTGCAGTTTCTGATTTTTTTCCAGCCTCACAAATGAGTAAGTAAACCCAAATAAATTGTTTTGGATTAATTTCTCAACTGTATTTCCATTTAATTAGTCCGAAACAATTTATTTGGGTTTACTTACTCATTTGTGAGGTCGGAAAACTGCAGACGATATATTGTCCGGCCCGCCATTTTGGTTGGAAATCGACAATTTTATCTAACATTATTATTATTATTTTTTTTTATTTTTGTATTTTTATCTTTTTTAATTTATTTATTTATTTATTTATTTATTATTTATTATTATTATTATTATTATTATTATTATTATTATTATTATTATTATTATTATTATTACTAGTAGTAGTAGTAGTAGTAGTAGTAGTATTTTTAAAATTATTATTTCATTTTATTTTATTTTTAATGTCTGTTTTACATGCTGGCATGTGTTGGGTGGCTTTTAGAAATTGGCTTCCAATTTATTTAAAACAAAATATTTGGTGCTTATATGCAGATTAGGGCACATATGAACAACACAGATACACAGATGAAAATCGCAGTTTCAAATAAATTAACCGAAAAACTCTTTGATATGCTTATATATCAGGCAAAAATAGGTATCTACACCAAAAATTAGCAAAAATTACCGAGTAGAATTTAAAATAAAAATAAAAATCAGTTTTATGTTATTTTACGGATCTGCCATTGATTCGAGCGAAAAAACACCTAAACCAGGGGGACATAACTCAGTCTGTCATATAAAAAGTAATAAATGAATGACGGTCGGAAAATTACAATGAAACTGATGTTAATTTTTAATTAAAATTCTACTCAATAATTATTTTAAATTTTTGATGAGGATATTATTTTTGCCTGATACGTCAGTATAAGCAATAGTTTTTGGAATTGCATTATAGGAACGTGGAACTTAGCTTAGAAAGTTGCGTGTTCAAATCACGTCGGGGTCACCAAATATGTAGGAGCGCCAACCTTCACTTAGTAAGATATTGTGTCTTAGAGAATATGCTAAGATCCACGCTTAAATTTAGATTGCGTAAAGAAATGTTTAAAAGAGTAAAAACAGATAAAACATGGAAAACATGTATGAAAGTTTAATGAAAGATTAAAAAATGCATAAGTTGAAGGAAGAGAACAGTTTGTAATTTGCGGAAAACAGGTTTGGGCGGAAGCGGAAATTGTCTCCCATGCGAACAGTGTTCTCATCACCAAATATATATATATATATATATATATATAATAATGGTAATAATCCAGGTGAAAAATATCCACAGGGTGGTAATCCAGAGAATTTTAACCGGGTTTATAAAAAGTGCTCAATATCAAAATAGAGCTTTATATATGATAATTTTTTTTATTTACACAGACATGTACAAAATCTGCGACACTGGCATGTCGATGTTATCGATCAACAGTTACTATAAACTGAGATCTCATCAGGCAGAGTTAGAATCCGATCTTAACCTCAGATCATATTTGGAGAGAATGAAGTGGAGGGATAGAGAAAGAGAAGAAGAAGGAAAGAAATTTAACATTTCAAAAATTAAAGCCGTTAAAAAATTAAAGCCGTTAAATAGTTTATAGTAACTGTTGATCGATAACATCGACATGCCAGTGTCGCAGATTTTGTACATGTCTGTGTAAATAAAATTATCATATATATATATATATATATATATATATATATATCCTTCCACGAGTGAGAACATTCTATTGTGTTCTTACCGTACCACATATTAATCACTCCGCGAGTGAGAACATGCAAGTGCAAAAAATAGATCGTAATTATGTAACTGCTACACGTTCAGCATGTCATAATCTTTTTTTTATAATACTGCATATTGTCTTTCCGGTAAAATTACACGGGTCAGGAAACTACACATTTACTCGTATGCAATAGGAAAAGAACACTTTTTAAATTAGCCAACGCAGTTCTTCCTGGCAAAATGCAAGATAGACGTTGTTCCCTAAGCAAGTTGATCTAAAAACGTGTAACGGGAAATCGTTAAGATGAAGCGAATAGAAGTCAGTTCTAAAATAAAGATAAAAAATAAACTTACACTAATCCGACTGGAAACCACCCTCAGACTTAGGGTTAGTGGTATCATTAGCCTATTTTTTTATATATATTTTACGGCTGAAATAAGCGACCATCTCAGAAAGAAAAAATTGACCATCATTTTTACTGACGAAATCGGTAAAGTGAAACTAACGGAATAAATTTTGAAATAACAAAACTTACAAAAAAGTCTCCAAAAGTTTAAAACGATGCAGGTCGAAAAAATATTAAGTTTTCTATCGTTTGGTAGCAGTTATTTGTTGTATATTTGTTTCTTTCCACATTTTTTCATTGTTAACTAGACTACACTTTTGCCTAATTATTTTTATATGACTCACTAAAAGACTTTACCGTGTTTTGCTTGAGCTTAACAAATTCTTCGTTCCAAGTTTTTAGATCAACTTGCCATGGGTAAGTTCATCTTGTATTTTGCCAGAAAGATAAAAAGTCTTTTTCTTCCTATTTCATACGTAATACTAAATTCATTTTTACACCAATACTTTCTGCATGTCATAATCTTTAAATAAAATACGATTTTTTAGCTACTACATATCGTCTTTCCGATAAAATTACATAGGACGGGAGACTACACGTTATCCTTCATACGTAATACTAAATTAATTTTAACGCCAATACGTTCAGCATGTCATAATCTTTTTAAAAAGTACAATGTTTCAGCTACTACATATTGTCTTTCCGATAAAATTACACGGTTATTTTCAGACATAATACTAAATTAAATTTAACGCCAATACGTTCAGCATGTCATGATCTTATTTTTTTAAATACAATTTTTTAGCTACAGCATATCGTTTTTCAAATAAAATTACATAGGATGTCTAGAAACTATGTGATTACTTAAAACATGGCTTTAATTAAGTAAAAGTAAGTCGTTTGGGGCAATGAAATCCATTTGATTGTAAATAATAAGCGATTATATACTATCGTAATTTTAAGTCAACAAAAGTTTTTTTAAAATATCGAGAAAATTTTGTTTCTGAATTTTTTAGATGAGGATTGATAATTTGTATAATTTGTATTATTCGGACTATTGTTCTCATCTTGAGTGTTATCATCACAACGTTTCTGCTGTTGTAACCTCCGACCTTCTTCAGGTGTATCTTTTCGAATTCGGGAATATTTCTGTCCACCTCGGGAATCTGGATGGAATTTTGAACGTAACCCTTTATTTAATTCACGGGGGTAGCTTGTTCTTGTTCTGTCAGCCATGACTGTAATTCGCAATTCTTCGTATTGCCCGCACCAAGGATTGAACCGTAAAACTTCAGATGACTATCACTTCGAACTGAATTTTAAATAGTACTATATCCTGAGTTCAACAGAAATATTCCCGAGTTCAAAAAGATACACCTGAAGAAGCCCGGAGGTTACAGCAGCCGAAACGTTGTGATGATAACACTCAAGAACAGTAGTTCGAATAACCATACAGACTTTATATTTCTAGTGACCTCATGCTATGAGGAAGAAAAAGAAAAAACACAAACTGTTTCTATGCCTGAAGATGACGTTATATCGTCGAAACTAAGTTGATTCTGAAAATAAAATAATATTTCTGCGTTGTTATGGCTTCTAAAACTTACAGATTCCTATTCAAATTTACACAACGCTTACATTGCGGAAAAAATATATATATATATATATATATATGATATACGGTACAAATCACGTTGACACACCGGTTCCCGTTAGATCACCGAAGTTAAGCGACGTTGAGCCTGGCCAGTATTAAATGGATGACCATTTGGGACTACCAGGTGCTGTATGTGCTCTCTGTTTATCTCGGCATTGTTTCCAGTCGTCTTGATCTGCTTGCCATTGGAATCAAGCAGTGCCGACTCAGGAGAGGTGTTGTTAGGGATTGCGCACCCTTGCTTCATAATTACACGCGCAGCCAGCCCCTTATAGGGGTATCCATAGTCTCTCTAGACTGAACGGAGGGCCTAAGGCCTATATGATATCATTTTCAATTACGCCCTTTACGGTGAACTTTTTTTTCATATGCATTCAATTCATTTTCTTCATTTTCTTTGCATTGAAAATTCTCAACATTTTTCCACCCTTAACATTTATTTCAAATAACATTTTATCTTTTTGATCTTTTCAAACTATGACTTTGGTAATTCTCTAACCAACTTATCCATCTGTATTCCTCTGATGATAAAAATTCAATTCTTTAAAAAGCCATGGTTTCAGGAAAAATATATCCCTAGTTTTGAACAACTGAAGATGTAATAGATTTTTTATTTTTACAACTGTTATTCTCATCCTTTAATTTGCCTATATATATATATATATATACATATATATATATATATATATATACATATATATATATATATATATTACTATTTCATGTATCTACATAAAATTTTATAAGGAGATATAATTTTTTATGTATCAATTTTCAGTATTTACGTCAACAGTGCTCGATACGTAAGTAGAGTTAGGTAGTAAGCTATGAAAATATATTTATGGCAATTAAGCTACACACAGGCTCCCGCGTTTTATCCCCAGGGGAGATCTTCAGGCTAAAATGCATGGAGTTATTTTTGCCGTATGTTTTTATATACACGGCTAGCTAGTTAATCAATCAGATTCTTTGTTGTTCTCTCAGTGAATCGAACAAAGGTGTGGTTAGTGTTACTTCCTATATCCTGTTCTATTGTTCTGTTTTCTATAGATTGGATGAAACGGGGAGCCTCTGTGTAGCTAAATTGCCATAAATATATTTTCATAGCTTACTATATATATATACATATATATATATATATATATATATTTATTTACTAGTCTCGTCTTTGACCAGAAAATTCTCTCTCAGACCTTAGGTTCGATCGAAATAACTAACACCTTTCACTAGTAATTTGGCCTACTTGAAATATATACAATATTTTATCTCAATTCCTTAAAAACTATTTTCATTCGCGATCCATGGAAGTATTTTAAAATGGCCCCAATTCTCCAACTTACGTCCTAATAAGCGCTTTTTATCTATGGTTAAACTGAACATCATTCTGTTGGATTTACTAAATTTTTAACATTTCTAACGTAGTCTCCACGAAATCTCTTTTTTCATCTTTAAATCTTTCGTCACCGGACAATTGTCAACGGACATTTCCCCAACTGGACAGACTCTATATTTTGATAACCTTTTTATGCACACACTTTTACTTTCTATTATTTCATATTGTTTCTTTAATTTTTGAAAATTTTGAATTTTGGCTATTCCTCTGACAACTTATCCATCTATGTAATTCCTCTGATGATAAGATTTTAATCTTTGAAAAGCCTTAGCTTAAGGAAAGTACTGCTACTTAAACTGTTCTACATCTACTAATCCAAGTATTCTCACCCATTCTTCTAATGTGACAAAACCAACGAAGTCTCCTGTTTTGCACACACCTCCCAATAGTGACCAGATTTAATCTGAGGTCATCAGATCTAAGCCTGTCTTTAAGATTCCTATTACACATCCATCGTATCGTTCTCATATCATTTCGTTCCATGCAACACCTATCCTCAACCCTCGTTCACCAGGTTTCATTTCCATGCATCATTACACTGTGTACACAGGACTGATAGACTTTTCCCTTGGTCAACAATGGTAACACTCTGCTGGTTAGTAATGGCAGAAGTATCTGAACACTCCTAAGTCTTGCAATCACACTAGTGACAGCTCCTCCGTGCTCCAATGGTATCACCAAGGTAACGAAAAGCCTCACCATCCATATATACTTTCTTCACATCTGAGTTCTCATCTGTCTCCATTGTCTTACACTTCTTGTACACAAACGTGTTAACATCTCTACTGCATTTTTTGTGTGCCTAATGCTTACAATGACCACAAAAAATTGAGCTGCAGCCGACTCAGTCCTTGGAGGAGACAACACACACGCACAATGGGAAAGAAAGTATGATTATAAATTAATATGATCTGAGTTGTTCAATTTTAATGACTATAATAGAAATTCCATGATAAATGCCAGTATACTGAAATCATATGCCCTTAATAGGGTTAAGATGAAAATTCATATACACTAAATGTACAAAAGCAAGGAAATTCCCAAATTTTTACACTTTCATTGTCATTAATTAAGGGTATGACTACATATCAACCAAACCATTTCATTATCACATCACTACAGTATAAATCTCTATGCATGAGTGGATGAAGTGTGTGAGGTGCGCTGAAGAAAAATTCCTACCAGTAAAATACATAGCCCTGTTGTGCTCGCATACCCTTAATGACAATAAAAGTGTAAAAATTTGGGAATTTCCTTGCTTTTGTACATTTAGTGTATATGAATTTTCATCTAAGGGCTTATGATTTCAGTATACTGGCATTTTTCATGGAATGTCACTACTTTTGTAAAGGCTATGCCTCAATACAATGGTCATTTTAAAGGTTTTTTGGAATTTTCTGGAAAACTAAGGTATATGGTGAACTGAAATTAAAATGCCATCAACTAGACCCTAGAACCTCTGCCCAAAATCAGCTGAATCCATCAAATAGTTGATGAAATACAGGGTGGCACATACATACGTACGTACACACAGATAACATGATTTCATGATTGAACTTTCTGGATCTCTGGGTTGCCTTGACTAATGATGCTGAAATTCTACACACTTATAGAACCTATAAAAAAAAAATGTTGTGCAAAGTTTTAACTAATTTGGTTTATTGATTTTTGAGTTATGATTGATCAAAGAAATGAGATTTCCAGCATAGGCCATTCGTGAAGTCTATTAAGGGATAGAGTGCTCTCGCGCCTCCTTTGATTTTATCAGTCTGTGATTATTAAGTTTTAAAAAATACCTGTTGTTGGTCTGTCACACTTAAGTTTTAAATAGCATTTTTGTCAATAACTGAGCAGATTAAATCGACACATCTTAAAAATACACATTCTTGTTTAACTTTTTAATAATTGTTATTCTCTTTTGAGTTGTACACCATCGTGATACAGTCCGGGGTGTCACATTTTGGGTGACTCGGTACTAAATATAGTCCGGTGTCATGAGGATTGCATGCGTTCCAACAAGTTGCTCTGTTAATAGCTCTGCACCTACGCTGTGTCTAAAGATCTGCAACACTTTGGTATTGATGCCCCATGTCTGGAACTTTGGTAAGTGGCTGGTCGGCATTTCTTCTCTGCTTTTGTCTGCGAAAGCGTTGTCTTAATCCATGGACTGATCCATTCGTTGTGCTGTGTCTGCGAAAGCTGTGAGTTCACGAACGGGAATAAATGTCTATATATCAAAATCAGATACTCTTATAGAGGACGCACCGCGTTTCAAGGACTTCGCGTCGTCAACGCTTGGGCAGGTCTCCGAAGTGGCCGAGAGTTGACGAAACTATTAACCAATCAGGTTGCAGCAGGCATTAGACAATCAGGTTGCAAACAAGCAGACGATAACTTTTGGAAGAAATTAATTTCTACGATCTGCAGCGCATTAGAAAGAAAAATGAATTTCTACGGCATCTCGTACTCAGACCGTGTCACAAACGAAGAAGTTCGCGCGCTCATCAACGCAAATCTGAACAACTACGAAGATTTGCTGACAACTGTAAGAAAAAGAACGCTTGGATGGTATGGTCACGTGACAAGGGGCAGTGGTCTCTCCAAAACCATCCTGCAGGGAGCAGTGCAAGGCAAGAGAAGGAGAGGTAGACAACACAAAAGATGGACGGACAACATCAAAGAGTGGACGGGCTACAACTTCGCTACAACCCAGTCCATTGCCTATGACCGTCAGAAGTGGAGACAGCTGGTGTGGAGTTCATTGGTGCAGCGCCCCTACGACCCAGGAGGGGGTTAAGGGACCAAGTCAAGTCACGATCTGTGTCAGCGCGTTGAATCTCCCAAAGAACTTATTGAGTTGTCAGCAACGGTCACTTCTAGCAAAAGACTAACCCTAACACTACACCAGAAAATGTTAAAAAGAAAAAAAAAACATTGCATAAAAGCAAACAAGAAATTGGTTAAAAACAGTGGTTTCATTGTTTGTTATATAAAAAAAAAACATCTATTGAAACTTTTCAGTGCACAAAAAAAATTAATTTTATTTAAAAACATTTGCTTTGACAAAAAAAAACAAAAAAACATCTAATAACAGCTGTTTCGCTATAGTTTGTTCGTTCTTTATTTTTATATATGTATTTTACTTTGATTTTCTTTGTTTGAATTTATCGTCTTCAATTTATTGTTTGGCAGTTTTTGCTTTGTCAATTCTCAGATCCTTCGGAGACCTGCCCAAACGTTGACGACGCAAAGTCACAGAAACGCGGTGCATTCTCTATAAGAGTACCAAAAAGGACAAAAACATTTTCGTCTTTTTAAAAAATATATACTTTATTTTATTATTAGCTAACACGGAGTTGATTACATTAGGGTTAGGGTTATATTAGGCTGAAACTGAACTCCATACAGTATTATATTTTTTTTTGAAAAAAAAACATAACAATGGTGGTGTTAAAATAAATAAAATTTATTTAAATTTTAGCTTTCGAGAATATAATTCTCCTTGTCAAAGAGTGTCTTTCTTTTTTTCTTCATCGTCCGATGGTAATGGACTTCTGGGTCAGAAAATAACGTTATGTCTGAAGGCGAAGTTGCGCTAATTTCAATTAGAAACGGTATTTAGACATATTTTTTAAACGATTGTTTCGTAATAGTATTATTTTTTTTTTGAAAAAAACATAAAAATGGTGGTGTTAAAATAAATAAAATTTATTTTAATCTGCATTGGCCCTTGCCTACTCTGCAGCAGAATATTGTGCCCCTGTTTGGTCCAGGTCATCCCACACACACCTTGTAGACACCCAGCTCAACTCAACAATGAGAATCATAACCGGGACAATCCGCTCAACACCACTACCCTGGCTCCCCGTCCTATCAAACATTGTACCTCCACACATCCGGCGAACAGCATCCACTCAAAGGATGCTTCAAAGGGTTGAAGACTCTCCTCATCTACCAATCCACCAAGACATCCTCAACCCACCCACTGCTTGACTTCCATCCAGACGCCCTATCTGGAAGAACATCCCACCAGCTGACTTCACCATCCAATCAGCCTGGAAAAAGGAATGGGCGTCCAAGGAGGTCCCTAATAAACACCTGGTGTCAGACCCTAACCAACAAGTGCCTGGCACCGACCTCCCAAGGAGTGGTCAACCATCAATAGATTCGGGACTGGACATGGCCCGTGCTTGGCCAGCCTTCATAGATGGGGCAGCAGCCCATCCCCACTGTGTGCTTGTGGAGAGGAGCAGACAATGGAGCACATCATTGAAGTCTGCCCTCTCCAATGACTGAGAGGAGGATTAGCCACCCTCCACACAGCAGACCAGGAGGCTACTGCGTGGCTGAAGGACTTTGCATTCACTAAATAAAATTCGATGTAGACTAAATTGCCATAACAATCAACTCAAACATTAAAAATAATCCGGAAAGAATGAACTTATTTAAAAACTGAATATTAAATCAGACAAATTATTTTTCAAAGAAAAATGTTCATGTTTCAAAAATTAAAAAATTATGACAACACCATTTTATTATTAAGTATTAATTTAATGTTTGCTGTCTAGCCTACGCAAATTACACGAAATAATACATTTGCATTAAAATTTCTAATAAAGTAATGGGTTAATTATATTCAGTGATTGTTAATTAAAAAGCACTGAAATTTTCATTAAAATTTCTAATAAATTAATAGATTAATTATATTCAGTGATCGTTAATTAAAAAGCACTGAAAGTTTCATTAAAAGTTCTAATAAATTAATAGATTAATTATATTCAGTGATCGTTAATTAAAAAGCACTGAAAGTTTCATTAAAATTTCTAATAAATTAATGGATAATTATATTCAGTGATCGTTAATTAAAAAGCACTGAAAGTTTCATTAAAATTTCTAATAAATTAATAGATTAATTATATTCAGTGATCGTTAATTAAAAAGCACTGAAAGTTTCATTAAAATTTCTAATAAATTAATAGATTAATTATATTCAGTGATCGTTAATTAAAAAGCACTGAAAGTTTCATTAAAATTTCTAATAAATTAATAGATTAATTATATTCAGTGATCGTTAATTAAAAAGCACTGAAAGTTTCATTAAAATTTCTAATAAATTAATGGATAATTATATTCAGTGATCGTTAATTAAAAAGCACTGAAAGTTTCATTAAAATTTCTAATAAATTAATAGATTAATTATATTCAGTGATCGTTAATTAAAAAGCACTGAAAGTTTCATTAAAATTTCTAATAAATTAATAGATTAATTATATTCAGTGATCGTTAATTAAAAAGCACTGAAAGTTTCATTAAAATTTCTAATAAATTAATGGATAATTATATTCAGTGATCGTTAATTAAAAAGCACTGAAAGTTTCATTAAAATTTCTAATAAATTAATAGATTAATTATATTCAGTGATCGTTAATTAAAAAGCACTGAAAGTTTCATTAAAATTTCTAATAAATTAATAGATTAATTATATTCAGTGATCGTTAATTAAAAAGCACTGAAAGTTTCATTAAAATTTCTAAATTAATAGATTAATTATATTCAGTGATCGTTAATTAAAAAGCACTGAAAGTTTCATTAAAATTTCTAATAAATTAATGGATAATTATATTCAGTGATCGTTAATTAAAAAGCACTGAAAGTTTCATTAAAATTTCTAATAAATTAATAGATTAATTATATTCAGTGATCGTTAATTAAAAAGCACTGAAAGTTTCATTAAAATTTCTAATAAATTAATAGATTAATTATATTCAGTGATCGTTAATTAAAAAGCACTGAAAGTTTCATTAAAATTTCTAATAAATTAATAGATTAATTATATTCAGTGATCGTTAATTAAAAAGCACTGAAAGTTTCATTAAAATTTCTAATAAATTAATAGATTAATTATATTCAGTGATCGTTAATTAAAAAGCACTGAAAGTTTCATTAAAATTTCTAATAAATTAATGGATAATTATATTCAGTGATCGTTAATTAAAAAGCACTGAAAGTTTCATTAAAATTTCTAATAAATTAATAGATTAATTATATTCAGTGATCGTTAATTAAAAAGCACTGAAAGTTTCATTAAAATTTCTAATAAATTAATAGATTAATTATATTCAGTGATCGTTAATTAAAAAGCACTGAAAGTTTCATTAAAATTTCTAATAAATTAATGGATTAATTATATTCAGTGATCGTTAATTAAAAAGCACTGAAAGTTTCATTAAAATTTCTAATAAATTAATAGATTAATTATATTCAGTGATCGTTAATTAAAAAGCACTGAAAGTTTCATTAAAATTTCTAATAAATTAATAGATTAATTATATTCAGTGATCGTTAATTAAAAAGCACTGAAAGTTTCATTAAAATTTCTAATAAATTAATGGATAAATTTTATATTCAGTGATCGTTAATTAAAAAGCACTGAAAGTTTCATTAAAATTTCTAATAAATTAATAGATTAATTATATTCAGTGATCGTTAATTAAAAAGCACTGAAAGTTTCATTAAAATTTCTAATAAATTAATGGATTAATTATATTCAGTGATCGTTAATTAAAAAGCACTGAAAGTTTCATTAAAATTTCTAATAAATTAATGGGTTAATTATATTCAGTGATCGTTAATTAAAAAGCACTGAAAGTTTCATTTAAATTTCCTTCACTTAAAAATAGTCTGAGTGTTCAACAGATCTCGTGCGTAACTATATAGCATGACGTCATTTTCCAGTGAACAGGCCAGCTTACTATTACCACGGCCACAGTTGAGTCCGATCATCAAAACAGAGCAATTGTACGTTTATCTTTTGTAGCTATGGATGTCCGTAATGCAGGGCTTTACGCGCTCCACTACTTTTGGAGCTTCTCCCGCTCCTTCTCCAACGCCCAAAATTGGAGCTAGCTCCTCTCACGCTCCCCATTTTCAAAAAGGAGCCGCTCCAGCTCCTATAAAAAAGGAGCGGCTCTTTTTCAGCGCTCCATACAATTTGAGGCGAAAAAAACCCAATGAAGTTTATTTTTTTAATTGAATTAAAAAATATTTTTCATGAGTTGGCAAAAAAAAAAAAAAATCAATAAATTGTCAATAAACAATTCAGAGATCCATTTAATGTCTTAAAATTTCATACAAAATCTCTGCCCTAGACCTTGGGAGTTGAAAAAATATCGGGTCAAATTTTCCTCCCCCGAAAAATTAACTGGAGCAAGTTTTCCTAGGTCGGGCAAAAACATCTATTAAAATTAAAATTTCGAATAATAAAGGTGAAAACGTCTATATTTTAAATCTCTAACAAAAACAAACTGTTTACAATTTTAATATTCGATAACAGATTTTGGTACTTGTTCGTCTTTTACCATAGTCCGTTTTTCACAACTTTTTACTCACCATTTTTTTGTTCTTTTTTCGGTGTACACTTACCTATCAGGCTGCTAGAGAATTCCAAGGTTTTTGGAAAAAAAATTCAAATTATTTACATTTTAGGAGGAAGGATCAGTTTCCAATGTAAATTCAACGTAGACTGGTCCCCGTCAAATTTTAAAAATTCTTCTTCTGCTTACAATTACCCATCATGTCGCGAGAGAATTCCGGGTTTTGGATCAGTCTACGTTGAATTTACATTGGAAACTGATCCCTATAATGTAAAATATTGGAAAAGAATTTCCAAAAACCCCGGAATTCTCTAGCAGCCTGATAGGTAAGTGTACACCGAAAAAAGAACAAAAAAAATGGTGAGTAAAAAGTTGTGAAAAACGGACTATGGTAAAAGACGAACAATTTTTAATTTACGTTTTAAAAAAAACAAAAATTGTCCGCTCATGTTTTTTTCGCCGTTTATTGGGCATACCTATATTCAGTGCGGCTCTTAGAACAAAATATAAATATGCTTTTTTTTTTCTACCCTTTTTATTCTTGGACCAAAAATATAACCAATTTTAAAGCAAAAATTAAGTTAAAACTAAAACATACCAGTCAATAAAAAAAAATGTCGGAAAAATGATGGTGGGTCGGGTAAGAATTTGACATAAAAGTTTAATTTTATATACGTTAAAATTTATTTTAAATTCGAATGTTATGTCAGGACAAAAACTACAATTTCACACCGAGGGTCGATTTTATCCAATATTGGGCGAATTATTGGCCTTTTGGCTAAAATCAGAGTGTAGTATCTGTTCCGATGGATACTGCACCCCTTAGACCGGTACTGTCTTGGCCTTCGGGCCTTGATTCCGCCGGTCTGTGGGTTTGTCCTGTGCAGTTCTAGGAGGTCCACCCTCCAGGGCTTTGCCTTCTCACCCTTTGAGAAGGGGTTAGATTATTGCTAATCGCCTGAGGCGCCCCTACCGGAAATGCCGACGGGGTTGCCCAGGCATTTTTTGAGGGTCATAAGTGCTTTTCCTTATCAAATCCCACTTTCCAACCTTGTGTCACATCTTACCGCTGGGGGGGGGGGGGTAGATAAATACCACCATCAAGCGAAATAAGCGAGAAACTCCAACGGTCCCTCATCTAAAATTGAACCTAGTTTTTGCTTATTTATAACTAAAACTTAATTTATTTACTACTTTTTAAAATTAAAATAATAATTTAAAAAGAAGATAGAAGAACAATTAACTTAGAAAAATCGATTTTGTTTGCTCCAAAACAATAGAGTAAATACTTATTTTAAAAAATATTTATTTAAAAATATTGAAACGCGGGGTGGGGGCTTTCAATATTTTTTAAATAAGTATTTACTTTATTGTTTTGGAGCAAACAAATATTAAAAATATAGGGGAGTCGGCCTAGCCCCAAATCACTCCTCCAGAACGGTCCTAAAATCTATTTTCAATCAATATTTATTTAATAGTTACCGAATTTTACCTACCTTGTAAAATTTACCGAATTTTCCATGACCGAATTTTCCTAAATTCATAGTTTACATTTAATTTTTAAATCGTTTCGGCGGACTTTAACCGAGCGCTCTTTTGATATGCTTTTTTTAATTTATTTATGAAGTGAGACAAAATGATAAATACATTTATTAAAATTAAATATTTAAAATTATTCCAGAGGACTTTAAAGAAGAATAATATTTAAAAATGTCAAGTTAATCTTGTAATGAATGTAGAATATCATTTTCACATAACTAGAAAAATGAATGTTATTTTTTTTTTATTTACATGAATGAGGACTTTAACGAATACTATTTGGAAAGTTGAGAATCTTTTACTTTTATCAACAGAACGAAAAAAGGATTAAAGAAACAAATGCATTATAGAATAAATGTCAACAATCATGCGAAAATGTAATGTTCTATCAGTTTCTATCAGTATATTGTTTAGTTTTCGATTTTTTATCGATGTTCAAGTCCTGGCTATGGACGAGCCTCCATTTTGAATTTCTTTTAAAGCAGTCAACACCGACTGCTTTGAACAATAAAATCACCCTTTAAAATAAGTTAAAACACAAATAAAATTATCCAGGCAGGTAGATGAGTAACTTAACTTGCCTTTGCTAACATTTATTTGTTGCACATTTAATTTTTTTTTATTTTTATTTTTTTTTTTATTAATCCTTTTTTCGTTCTGTTGATTATAGTAACAGATTCCCAAAAAGTTTATATTTAAAGAAGATAAGATTTATAATATAACACTTCAATCTTCTTAATGCACTCTCATTATTAAAAATTGGTTACACGTTATTTCCTACGCTTTCTGGTCCGGAAGTGGTTGATCATTTTATGTTAAATTTATATAGGAAAGTGATCCTCCACACTAAAGTCTAAAATATTGGGTTTGTTTTTTTAATTCCTTTTTTGCGGGTATTTTACCAGACTGTTTACATGTAATCGCCTAAAAAAAAATAGAATTTCATTTTTATTTTTTGATAAAATTAAAATACAATGGATTAAACTAAATGGTCCAGTAATACCAAGTTTTCTTATTAAAAACAATGTTAGAACAAATAAAAGAAATGCATTTTTTTTTTTTTAGAAAGTCTCGGTTTTATCGTAAAGAAGAACACCTCACAAAATAATGAATTCATAAAAAATCAGTTGAAAATATTTTAGGGCGTCGAAAGTATTAAATTTACCAATATACAGATAGGCATTTAAAAGATGTTGATAGATTTATTGTAAAATTTTAGTTAACTTACAGTTTCGGGGCGAAAAAATATTATCGGTGTTGCGAAGATACTACACTTTGAACAGCAGACAAAAACACAATTCTATTTTCAAGAGTTAAAGCGATATGTGGTATCATTTCGTTGGGTGGGGAATAATATATAATGGGTAGGAGTCAAATGGTTTAAAAAACAGATGTATTTAATTGTTATGAAAACAAAAATTTCTTTAATTATTATTACCCTTAAAGATTTTTTTAATACCTTTATTTGAAGAAAAAGAAGAGCAGTTAGATTTAGTACAAAAATAAATTGTCTGTAAATTAAAAGAAAAATTGGCTTATTTATTCAATCAGCAATAAAACATCCTTTTCATAAATACAAAAAAGTTGAAATCTATAAGAAAATAACTTCAACGACATCTATAGACTCGCTGGCTTATTTGAAGACATTCGTCGCCAAAGTGTCTCCTGCCTACTGCCCTATCAAAAATGTAACATGTCCACATGAAAATTTACAGAGAACTTAAAATGTTCTCTTTTCATGTGTACCTCTCGTTCTTTCTCTGTATCTCATATACATTACAATATACATAAAAAATAACTCAAAGATATTAGCTGAGACTATCTTTTCTTTTCCTTTTTACTGCTGAATAAAAAAAACTAATGTTTTAAAAAAAAAATCAAATAATTTTGGAGCGCGGAGCGATAAAACCACCGCTCTTTAGTCCCAAATGGAGTTGCTCCCGCTCCACTCCCGTTGAATATAAAATGAACCCTCCTCTCCTTCGCTCCAGCAAAAAGGAGCGTGCTCCTTTTTGAAGGGCTCCGAAAAGGCCATAATCTCGGTAAAAATCTGATGACGTTAATTTTATTAACTTTTAAAATAAATAAATTAAAAAATTCATATTTTTTTGACACACAAATTTTCTCCAAGAAATATGTCTAATGAAAAAGATTCCATGACGTTAATTTTATTTTTTTTAATATAAATTTTAAAAAAATTGTATGTATAAAAAGAATTCCATGATGTTACTTAATGTAATTTCTTTAAAATTACTTTTTTAAAAAGAGTAAACAAAAAAATTATATTTACTAAACAAATTTTCTTTAATAAATATGTTTATTATGTAAACATAATATTCCAAGACTTTTTTTTTCTATTTTATTTAATTTTTATTAATATTAATAAAAAAAGATTGCATGTAAAAATTTAATTTTTTAAAGTTAATGGAATTTTTTTTTACTAAAAAAAAAAAAAAAAAAAATTCCATTATGTTAACTATGTAATTACTTTTAAAAAGTCAGACTTCATTTGTTACATTTTTGCCGAGATTGTTGCCTTTTTGGACAACCATAGTTACAAAAGCTAAACATACAATTGCTCTGTTTTGATGACCTGACTTAACTTCCGAATTATCAAATAATTTATGTCGGCAACAGTAATGATTATTAAAATGAAAATAGAACGCAATAAAAGTAAGAATATTTTTTTAAAACTTTTTCTTCAGCGTATCTATCGATGCTGTTTCCGTTTGGACGCGTTTACGAAAAGAGTCGAGCCGCCATTGGCCTGGATGTAAGCAAAGAACTGTAAAATAGAGCACGCTACAAAAAGTAGAGAATGAAAAGAAATTATTTAAAAAGAAAAAGAAATTTTTTAAAAAGCTTTAATAAGTTTCCAAAAATAAAATTAGAAAATAAATGTAGAAGTCTGTTCAGTTGTTCAATTGTCTTTTCTGTTTTGTCTAGTCCCAAAAAATAAAAAAGTATATATATAAAAAACAAAAAAAAAAAAACCGCGGGAAATTTATTCTCTCTGCTGATACGACGATGATTCCCACGTGCGTAGTGAAAGTACTTTCTCGTTTCCTTAAAGAGCACAAAAAGGACTATAGACCGTTGTTGTCTCCACTTTTGGTCAAGATCAAAGTGTAGTATCTGTTTCGATGGATACTACACCCTATAGACCGGTATCGTCTTGGCCTTCGGGGCTTGATTTCCGCCAGTCTATGGGTTTGTCCTGTGCAGTTCTAGGAGGTCCATCCTCCCAGGCTTTGCCTTCTCACCCTGTATTGCTAATCGCTTGAGGCGCCCCTACCGGGGAATGCCGACGGGGCTGCCCAGGCATCTTTTGAGGGTCACAGGTGCTCTTCTAGGGTGCTTACTTATCAAATCCCACTTTCCGACCTTGTGTCACATTTTACTTTGTGGGAGGTAGATAAATACCCACTTTAAACATTTTAGTTAGTGTTTAAAAAGCGGCGATTGTGCAGTATAGTTAACAGGAAAAATAGGGTGAAAAAATAAAACAAATCTGCAACATAACTTTTACCAAACGCAAGAAAATGTAATCTATCGACTCGCATAGTTTTAAAACTATTTGGAAGTTATTTCAAAATTTGTATCGTTACTTTCACTTAACAGATTTCGTAAGAAAAAAAAAAAGGCATTGAATTTTTCTTTTGGGTGATCGATTATTTCATGCTTAAACGATACAAAAAAAAGTGTAAAATTGTCATTTCCCAACCAAAATGGCGGACAATACATCGTCTGCAGTTTTCCGACCTCACAAATGAGTAAGTAAACCCAAATAAATTGTTTTGGATTTACTTAAAATTTACCTTAAATTATTTTAAAGGAAATACAGAAGGGAAATTAATCCCAAACAATTTAATAGAGTTTACTTACTCATTGGTGATTTTGGAAAAAAAAAAAATCAGAAAACTGCAGACGATTTATTGTCCGCCATTTTGGGTGGGAAACGACAATTTTACCAAAAAGGTTTACTGTACTGATAACCTTAAGTCTGGGGATTGTTTTCTAGTTGGGTTTTTAATCTTTTAAGCCTAGAAATAATTGATCACCTAAAAAAGAAAAAGTTTACGCCATTTTTTTTTTACAAAATCGGTTAAGTGAAAGTAATGACACAAATTTTGAAATAAAACTTACGGCTCTTGTATAGATCGGGTCTTCGAAAAATGTTCTATTAATTGAATTTGCACGAGTTATTTTTAAAAAAAAAATGGATATTTTCCATTTTCGGAGACATTGCGTACTAAAAAAAGAGAGTTATCTGTCCCTTACATCATTGGAACTCTAAAATAAAATTCGTTTGTGTACTCGCTCTATACAAGAGCCAGTTATTTGTTTTAAATTTCTTATTTTCTTCTGTAACCTATACTGCACAACCGCTAAAAATTTTTTAAAAAAAGCTAAAAAATCCAATTTACAAAAATAAAATATAAATATAAAAAAAATGCTTTGTTTTCTATTTTTCGTTTCAGAGTCCCAGCTTTTTCGTTCTAACTGGACACTTTTTGTTTTTTATAAAAAAATAAAAACCACTTTAAAAACCTAATAGGTCCCTCACTGTCAGCTAAGCTCCAGCCCCTGTCCCATCGCCGCAATGTGGCATCCTTGTGTTTGTTTTACAAATACTTCAATGGATTATGCTCCGATGAGTTGGCTACTCTGGTGCCCCCTCGACGTAAATTCACTAGACTAACTCGACATTCTACTAAATCTCATTCATTCACTGTGGAGGTCCCCAGATGCCGGAGAGCCTTCTACTCAAATAGCTTCTTTCCTCGTGCTGCTGGCCTCTGGAACTCCCTCCCTGCCCCCTGTTTCCGACAGTACTGACATGCAGAAATTTAAAACTAATGTAAACAGACATCTCGCTGCTCAGATCCCAATTTAAGCTGAACCACTAATCCTTTTCCCCTTTTCCTTTTTCTCAGTAGCCCCTTACGTTTACAGTGGCGTCGTGGGGTGAATCATGTAAAAAAAAAAAAAAAAAAAAAAGTTGAAACACAAATAAACTTATCCAGGTAGATAGAACAGTTACTTTATCTTGCCTTTGGTAACAATTATTTGTTGCAAATTTGTTTTTGTTTTTCAGCTCTGTTTTGTTTTGTTAACTACACTTGAAAATACTTCAAGAGTTTTTAACTGAGTTGCCTTTCGGTTATTGTACCTGTTACAGAAATTTACGGAGTCAATATGAGTAGCCATGGGGACTGATCTATATAAGCACACATTTTACAATCTTAAATACTTGGTGCTTCTCTACTTCCACGACGACATGCTAAGCCTCTCTTTAAAAAAAAAAAGGTAAAGAAATGTATAAACTTTGTTATGTACTTACGTGGTACCTGAAAAGAAGACTGTACACCAAAAATTACATAAACTCATCCAGTATTTATTAAATAAAAAACGATTTTATCTGTCGGTCGCCACTTTTAGTTTTTCCGAAAACAAAAGTTGAGTTATCTCCCTTGCCTAATAAGTAAGTAAAAAATGTCTACCGATACGTAAGATTGTTTTTTTCTTTTTCTTATAATTTAATAAATATTGGATGAATTTGCGTAATTTTTTCTGTACAATCTTATTTTCAGCTAACACGTAAGTACATAACAAAGTTGATACATTTCTTTAAATATTTTCACGTCGTCGTGAAAGTCAAAAAGCACCGAATCATGTCGCGATAGAATTCCGGGGTTTTTGGAAATAAATTTTTAAAAATAAGATTTTAAGACGGGGGATCAGTCTTGTTCGCCTTTTACCATAGTCCGCTTTTCGCAACTGTTTACGTCTTAAAATCTCAATTTTTTGAAATTTCTTTCCAAAAAACCCGGAATTCTCTCGCGACATAATTGTACACCAAAAAAGATTTTTAAAAAAATTGAGATGGTCAAAAAGAGGGGGATCAGTCTACGTTGAATTAACATTGGAAACTGATCCCCCCTCCTAAAATGTAAAATATTTGAAATTTTTTTCCAAAAACCCCGGAATTCTCTAGCAGCCTGATAGGTAAGTGTACACCGAAAAAAGAAAAAAAAACTGGTCAGTAAAAAGTTGTGAAAAACGGACTGAGAAAAGACGAACATGTGCCTTTTTTTATCAAATTTACTTAATCTTCTTGAAAGGATGGTTGTGTGAATAAAGATTTAAATCATTATTGCAGCATCGCAATAAAAACAAAGAAAAATGCGTTGCATTCATTTTGTGTACTTATCGAATTCCTATTTACTTACCGCCCCCTTCCCCCCCCCCCCCCCCCCCCAAACGAGGGCAAAGGTGAGTTCTTAAATGTAGGGAAATTCAGCCAAGTCCAACTGTTATTACTTTTTCTCAGAAAAGGAGGAGACCGGGTTCGAACCTTCCTTTCTCTCTCGCTTTAATGACGCGTTTTGCGACCTGGTCATCTTCTCTTTGGTCAGTCTTTGCAATTCGGCCCGTTGTTTTAGGAGGTATTCGTTTTTCATGTTCAGCTGACGTTTTATCGCGTCCATGATGTTGATATCGTCCGGAATGTGAACGTAGCGGATTTCCCGGCCCTGGACGAAAAGCTCATCCAAGAAGCGATCGGGTCGGCCCTCCACAGCACTGGTGAATCGCACTTGTTTCATGGTAAGGTTCATAAAGGCATCAACATTGACCAACAAACCCTCGACGCTGTCTTCCCGGCGAAGATCCACCGTCGTCCGTCTACCCTCAATCGCCTGCAATAAGGTGATTAAAGAATTTTTGATGAGGGCAGTCTCTCTTCCAGATACGGCCATATTATCGACAAATATAAAAATGAATAATTAATTGCGAGGATCAGAATCGCATTTTAGTGGAATAGAGGGAAAATATTTACACGTGATAAAAAGGCGGAAATTAGAAGAAAACAAAAGGGGAGATAACTCTAAATGCTTACGTCCCTTGAATCTGTAAAAATATAAACTCAATTATTTATTAACTCGCCGTCGCCCTTATTTAGTTTAGCTGTGAATCAAAAATCAACCCAATTGAGCGGAAGTACAAATTATTTTTGCCATTATTTTTAAATGATAACTTTTCGTTTTCATAATTTAAAAAGTTTTATATTTAAATTTTGGCAGATGCGCATAACAAGGAGAAACGCTAGCTTCTGGTGGAAAAAGCTTGAAGAAAGTTTGTACGGATGCCTGAAAGTGATACAATATTTTTTTTTATTCATATTAATTTCAGACTTTTCTTTTTTTTTCATATTAATTTCAGATTTTTCTTTCATCATATTCTAATAATTAACATAATATAGACTATTTGAAAAATAAGTTATTTGATTGTTTTCAAAAAAAATTTTTTAAATTTCATTGAAAAAAATAAATAAATAGATTATTCTATTTTAGAATAATCTTTTTCTTTTTCCAGAAATAATGTTTCTGTGCACCGGAATGTGCTTTTTTTATTTAATGTTTTTTTTTAATATTTCGTGAAAATAATATTTTTGGGGAGGGTTAGGGTTAGTGTTAGGGCATTTCGATTTCTAAGAAAAAAGTTTGATTCCGGAAGTTACTTCATTTCCAAGAAATAAGGTTTTCACTATTATTAAAAAAAAATGTTTTGAAAACAATCAAATAAAAACAAATAAATTATTTTTCAAATAGTCTGTATTATGTTAATTATTAGATTATGATAAAAGAAAAGTCTGAAATTAATATGACAAAAAAGAAAGTCTAAAATTAATATGAAAAAAAGAAAAGTCTGAAATTAATATGAATAAAAAAAATTGTTGTATCACTTTCAGGCATCCGTAGACACTTTCTTCAAGCTTTTTCCACCGCATCTGCCAAATTTTTTATATTTAAAAATTATAGCAACAAACATCACTGTTGAATATCGTTTTATTAAATTTTACATTATTAAATTTAAAAAAAAACACTGTTCGCTTCTTTTTTAAAAATTTTTGATAAAAACTTCTAATTCTATATTACTTCCGGTTGATTGTCTGCCCCTGTTTACAAAATTGAAAACAAATAAATTCTGATTCACATTTCCGTCGTTGCATAGGAATCTTTTTTACGTTATTGTTTTGGTTGAATGTTTACTTTATTACATCTATAAGTGAAAGAAGTGTTAAGGAAACGAAAGGATTTGAATTTGGCAGGTCATCAGTCTACGTCTGTATTCACTTTGCCACAGCCACAACCCAGAGAGGAAGGAAAAAGGTTTAGCGTATCAGAAGAAGGAGCGATCCGTAGCCAGCAAGCGGTGCTTATGCTGTTCAGCGGCCGTATGAAAACATTATTTTTTATAAAAACAATATTATATACTTATTAAGCATTATATTCTTACTCACTGTACAAAAAAGTAGAACAAATTATCCACTAGAACTTTAATTACAAGTATTTTTCCATTCTGCGTATCATAACAGCGATTCGTTCACTAAGCCTCCATCTTCTTTCTTAAGAAGATTTCGAATTATCTGCCCTTGAAATCTTAAGAAAGAAGATGGAGGCTTAATGAACGAATCGCTGTTATGATACGCAGAATGGAAAAATACTTGTAATTAAAGTTCTAGTAGATAATTGTTTCTACTTTTTTGTACAGTGAGTAAGAATATAACGCTGAACAAGTATATAATATTGTTTTTATAAAAAAATAATTTTTTCATACGGCCGCTGAACAGCATAAGCACCCAGCAAGCTGCTATTCCGAATTCACAGCGGCAAGCTGTAATCAATAGACTTTCTCCTTCACCAAATTCTTCACGTAAACCATAATTAAAACTTGCTGGAATAATATTTTAAATGAAAATTAAATATAAAGTAAAAATAGATTTTTATTTTTAATATATGCGATCCGATAGCACTATGATTGGTAAAAACATTCATATTTCAATGTTTCGAAAAAAAAAATGTTTATATTTTCCTCCCCAAAAATTCAAATAACATATTTGATTTTTTTTTTTTTTTTTTTTTTAATAATTTATTTAAAATTAAAAAAAAACAAACCTAAAGGTTCTGGTGCAAATTAGAAACCAAAACCAAAACATTTTATATTTTCCGAAAAAAAAAAAAAAAAAAAAAAATCAAACCACCTATTTGATTATTTATTTTTCTAAAAACATTATTTAAAATAAAAATACAAAACTTTTCGGTGCTTCTTTATTACAGGGCCGAAAAAAAATTATCTTTAATTTTGAAGAGTCAAATGACAGGGGGAGATAATTCAAAGTGTTCCCCCAGGATTTATCTTCAAAGGGATTTTACTGATATGCATTTTAATTAACTTAAAGTAATATATATATATATATATATATATATATATATATATATATATATATATATATATATATATATATATATATAGCTAAAGAAGCTTTAAGTCATTTTAACAAAAAAAAAGAAAGAAAGTAAAATGCAGTTTAAATTCCCAGAGAAACTAACTAAATCCAAGATATTGCAGAATTAACATTCGTTGGAAAATTCATAAATAACAAATAAAAAATATATAAAAAAAAATATATAAAAAAAATAAGTAAATAACATTTAAAAAAAGGGGGGGGTTAAGTATCTAACAGTGAAACAAAAACAGGAGACCTTAAGCGTCTAATATTAACACGGGAATCATCAGCTGTTTTCCATGTAACTGTTTCGGAGATTTAAAAACATATATATATATATATATATATATATATATATATATATATATATGCATAAAAGGATTATTTAGGAATCAAACAAAACTTTCATTTATTTCAAAAAAATTTTTTTCGAATGTTTCATGTATTTTTCTATCTTTTATTTTCTGTGATGCTTGATTTATTTTAAATAAATCTTTTAAATTTTTTATTGGTACCGAATACCATAAAGCATTGTGATTGTTTGATTCCTAAATAATCCTTTTACGTATATATTTTTCACCCCAAACAAGGCAAGTTGCCTCTGTAGACATGTAATGGCCTACTGAGAATTAGGGTGAAAGTTTTGGGGGTCATCCTAAATTGAGAGCTGTGCAGTTAGGTTTGTTTCTTTTTCTTTGTATTGTCATTTTGGTTTTAGATAGAGTGGGGAGGGAAAAGTAGGTGCTTGTTTGGTGTTAATAAGTTTACACATCCAGACCTTTAGTCAAGACTCGATCCATGGGGGTTGTGGCCGCGAGAAAGTCCATCGGGGATAACTGTAGGGTCCCTTTCTATGCACGACATGGCACGTACAGTTACCCACGATATTATACAACTGTTGATGGAGCAGCCGTTCTTAGCGCT
This sequence comes from Sepiola atlantica, assembly GCA_963556195.1. Classification (NCBI taxonomy): domain Eukaryota; kingdom Metazoa; phylum Mollusca; class Cephalopoda; order Sepiida; family Sepiolidae; genus Sepiola; species Sepiola atlantica. The sequence continues at coordinate 10,894,913 of OY744538.1, forward strand.
ACCTAAGAGTTAGGACTCCTGCACTACCAGTCAGAAACGGCAGCCAGACAAGCTGTCTAACCTGTACTCTCAACCTGTCGGAACAAGAGTGGCCCAGACTATTCATTTAAATTTTTTTGTGTTATGTTTCCTATATATCTGCAATAGTTTTGTCAATAATTAATTAAAGTAATTCAATGAAAAAAAAAGAATACATTCCATACACCTTTCTTAAAATAATCCTTATCAAGGGAGATAAGTCTTGGCTTTCAAATGTAGTATATAAATGTGTTATTTTAAATAGTTTTAAACATGCAAGAGTTAAAAACGTTTTTTATCCATTATTCTTATCAAGGGAGGCGCGAGAGCGCTCTATCCCTTAATAGACTTCAAAAATGGCCTATGCTGGAAATCTCATTTCTTTGATCAATCATAACTCAAAACCCAATAAACCAAATTAGTTAAAACTTTGCACAAAATTTTCATTTGATAGGTTCTATAAGTGTGTAGAATTTCAGCATCATTAGTCAAGGCAACCCAGAGATCCAGAAAGTTCAATTATGAAATCATGTTACCTGTGTGTATGTATGTATGTGCCACCCTGTATCTCATCAACTATTTGATGGATTCAGCTGTTTTTTTGGCAGAAATAGAGGTTCTAGGGTCTAGTTGATGACATTTTAATTTCAGTTTACCATATGCCTCAGTTTTCCAGAAAATTCCAAAAAACCTTAAAAATGACCATTGTATTGAGGCATAGCCTTTACAAAAGTAGTGACATTCCATGATAAATGCCAGTATACTGAAATCATATGCCCTTAATAGGGTTAAGATGAAAATTCATATACACTAAATGTACAAAAGCATGGAAATTCCCAAATTTTTACAGTTTTATTGTCATTAAGGGTATGCGAGCACAACAGGGCTATGTATTATTTTACTGGTAGGAATTTTTCTTCAGCGCACCTCACACACTTCACCCACTCATGCATAGAGATTTATACTGTAGTGATGTGATAATGAAATGGTTTGGTTGATATGTACTCATACCCTTAATGACAATAAAAGTGTAAAAATTTGGGAATTTCCTTGCTTTTGTACATTTAGTGTATTTTCATCTTAACCCTATTAAGGGCATATGATTTCAGTAGACTGGCATTTATCATGGAATTGTAAATGAAGTTTGAATTCTATGAAGTTGGTCCTTTTATAGAACCTGTCTTTATTAGTGAACGAACACAACAACAAAAGGGGTCTATTTAATATTATCTATACCGTTGAGAATAGGTCAGCAAAGGTTATGACAGTGTCCAAGTGAAGAAAGGGAAGGATAGAAAGTTCTTTGACTGCCCAAAGTCTACGAGCAGCTTATCATTGTGTGAAGATAGCTGGGCTCGGGGAAATCCAGGGGATTCAGGCAGGAGAGAGATGAAGGAGGTGTGTCCTATGTCGCTGTGATAAATCTAAATAGATCCTCAAGGGGCAGCTGAAATAAATACGCCCAGCAAGCTGATTGGTCAGTGTATGATCAAATCGGCTAACAAGGACAGTTCTCCGCATTAGGAAATAAGTCCATCTTATGACTGCTACATCACCCCCTGCTTAGACTGAAAGCCGATAGAGAAAAAATGTAGTGTAGCAGTTGGACAGAACAAAAAATACAAGTTGTTTCTTCTGACTTGGATAAAACTTGCCAGAGTAAACAGCATGCTCTTTTTGGACTGCAACCCGATCACAACTGACGTCACCATCTACATCACATTATGTGCTTTATTGTCTGTAAACCAAATGCTAAGCCGACAAAGTTATGCACATACAAACATACAAACATACATACATACAAACATACATACATACAAACATACATACATACATACATACAAACATACATACATACATACAAACATGCAGACATACAGACATTGTATTTTATTTATATAGATAAAAATATGGCCAATAGAAGATCCCTATTTACTTGCCTCCCCACGAGGGCAGAGTTAGACACAAGATCGGTTTTTAATGTGAGGATTGGGACAAAAATAAAAAATTCCCTCACTCTAGAAGGACCTCTCCTTCACTGACCGAGGACAGAACAGATAGTGAAGTGTACGAACAGATACTACACTTTGCTCCTAACCAAAAGGCCACATGTATTTTTCCATATTTTCCAGACTGCGTGACACGAAAGCCACGAGACAGGCGCTGATGGTAAATGGTATCTACAATGTTTTTATATCAACATAATAAATAAACCGACACGCACATATCTGAGGCAATGGCTGAATCCTTAGAAAATGACCTCTAGTCTGTAGTGGATTGGGGTTAAAAATGGATGGTAACTTTTAATGTCACAAAGACAAAGCTACTTTCCTTCAATAACTACAAGAAACCTCTTCAACCACCGATTGTCATGGCAAATAACACCCTACTCAAATTCAAACTCCTCGGCCTAACTTTCACAGATAACATGAATTAGAACAAATACATTGAAGACATTGCCAGAGCTGCCGCAAAGAAGGTGGGCTCCCTCTAACGTGCTAGTAAAGTTCTCACACCTGACATTAACCTATATCTCTACAAAGCCACAATCCGCCTATGCATGGAGTATTGTTGCCACATCTGGGCTGGTGCATCATCCACTAGTCTCTCCCTCTTAGACAAGGTCCAAAAAAGAGTCACCAACTTAATAGGTTCCTCACTATCCACCAAGCTCCAGCCCCTGTCCCATCGCCGCAATGTTGCTTCCTTGTGCCTGTTTTACAAGTACTTCAATGGAATATGCTCTGATGAACTTGCTGCTCTGGTGTACCCATGACGCAAATTCACTAGACCAACCCGACAATCTGCCAAATCTCATCCATTCACTGTGGAGGTCCCCAGATGCTGAAGAGCTTTCTACTCCAAAAGTTTCTTTCCTCGTGCTGCTGGACTCTGGAACTCTCTCCCTGCTCCCTGTTTTCCTGACATGCAGAAATTTAAAACTAATGTAAACAGACATCTCACTGCACAACTCCCAATTTAGGTTGACTCCCTTCCCCAAAAAAACTTTCATCCTTTTTCTCAATAGCCCCTTACATCTACAGTTGTGGCCTGCCTTGTTTGGGGTGAACTATGTTAAAAAAATAAAATAATAAAATATAAATATATTAAAAATATTTTTGTTTGTGGGACAAACCACACACACTACACGCAACCAGACAGAGTGCCGACAAAATCATAAAATTTGAAGAAAACTCTAAGCATTCTAGACAAAATGTACTTAACCGTCACACACGAAGATGACCGGAAAGATAAAAGTCAAAATCACACATACTTTAAAAAAAACCTGCAAATCAACTGCAAATCAACTGCAAGTCAACTGTAAATAAATAAACTGAAAATAAATTGCAAATCAACTGCAAGTCAACTGCAAATCAACTGCAAGTCAACTGCAAATAAATCAACTGCTAGTCAACTGCAAGTCAACTGCAAATCAACTGCAAGTCAACTGCAAATAAATCAACTGCAACTCAACTGCAAGTCAACTGCAAATAAATAAACTGCAAATCAACTGCAAATAAATAAACTGCAAATCAACTGCAAATCAACTGCAAGTCAACTGCAAATAAATCAACTGCAAGTTAACTGCAAGTCAACTGCGTCAACTGCAAATCAACAGCAAGTCAACTGCAAATAAATCAACTGCAACACAACTGCAAGTCAACTGCAAATCAACTGCAAATCAACTGCAAATAAATAAACTGCAAATCAACTGCAAGTCAACTGCAAATAAATCAACTGCAAGTTAACTGCAAGTCAACTGCAAATAAATCAACTGCAAATCAACTGCAAATCAACTGCAAGTCAACTGCAAATAAATACACTGCAAATCAACTGCAAGTCAACTGCAAGTCAACTGCAAATAAATCAACTGCAAGTCAACTGCAAATCAACTGCAAGTCAACTGCAAATAAATCAACTGCAACTCAACTGCAAGTCAACTGCAAATAAATCAAACTGCAAATCAACTGCAAATAAATAAACTGCAAATCAACTGCAAATCAACTGCAAGTCAACTGCAAATAAATCAACTGCAAGTTAACTGCAAGTCAACTGCGTCAACTGCAAATCAACAGCAAGTCAACTGCAAATAAATCAACTGCAACACAACTGCAAGTCAACTGCAAATAAATCAACTGCAAGTAAACTGCAAATCAACTGCAAATAAATAAACTGCAAATCAACTGCAAGTCAACTGCAAATAAATCAACTGCAAGTCAACTGCAAGTCAACTGCAAATAAATCAACTGCAAATCAACTGCAAATCAACTGCAAATCAACTGCAAATAAACTGCAAATCAACTGCAAATAAACTGCAAATCAACTGCAAGTCAACTGGAAGTCAACTGCAAATAAATCAACTGCAACTCAACTGCAAATAAATACACTGCAAGTCAACTGCGTCAACTGCAAATACACTGCAAATAAACTGCAAGTCAACTGCAAATAAATACACTGCAAATCAACTGCAAGTCAACTGCAAATAAATACACTGCAAATCAACTGCGTCAACTGCAAGTCAACTGCAAATAAATCAACTGCAAGTCAACTGCAAATAAATAAACTGCAAATTAACTGCAAATAAATAAACTGCAAATCAACAGCAAGTCAACTGCAAATAAATCAACTGCCACACAACTGCAAGTCAACTGCAAATAAATCAACTGCAAGTAAACTGCAAATCAACTGCAAATCAACTGCAAATAAATCAACTGCAAATCAACTGCAAGTAAACTGCAAATAAATCAACTGCAAATAAACTGCAAGTCAACTGCAAATAAATACACTGCAAATCAACTGCAAGTCAACTGCAAGTCAACTGCAAATAAATCAACTGCAAGTCAACTGCAAATAAATCAACTGCAACTCAACTGCAAGTCAACTGCAAATAAATCAACTGCAAATCCACTGCAAGTCAACTGCAAATGAATCAACTGCAAATCAACTGCAAATCAACTGCAAATAAACTGCAAATCAACTGCAAGTCAACTGCAAATAAATCAACTGCAAGTCAACTGCAAATAAATCAACTGTAAGTTAACTGCGTCAACTGCAAATTAATCAACTGCAACTCAACTGCAAATAAATCAACTGTAAATCAACTGCAAATCAACTGCAAGTCAACTGCAAATAAATACACTGCAAATCAACTGCGTCAACTGCAAGTCAACTGCAAATCAACTGCAAATAAATCAACTGCAAGTCAACTGCAAATCAACTGCAAATCAACTGCAAATAAATAAACTGCAACTCAACTGCAAGTCAACTGCAAATAAATCAACTGCAAGTCAACTGCAAGTCCACTGCAAATCAACTGCAAATCAACTGCAAATAAATAAACTGCAAATCAACTGCGTCAACTGCAAATAAATCAACTGCAACTCAACTGCAAGTCAACTGCAAATAAATCAACTGCAAATCAACTGCGTCAACTGCAAATCAACTGCAAGTCAACTGCAAATCAATTGCAAATCAACTGCAAATAAGTCAACTGCAAGTCAACTGCAAATCAACTGCAAGTCAACTGCAAATAAATCAACTGCAAATCAACTGCAAATCAACTGCAAATCAACTGCAAGTCAACTGCAAAGAAATAAACTGCAAACAAATCAACTGCAAGTCAACTGCAAACAAATCAACTGCAAGTCAACTGCAAGTCAACTGCAAATCAACTGCAAGTCAACTGCAAATAAATCAACTGCAAATCAACTGCAAATAAATCAACTGTAAGTTAACTGCGTCAACTGCAAATTAATCAACTGCAACTCAACTGCAAATAAATCAACTGTAAATCAACTGCAAATCAACTGCAAGTCAACTGCAAATAAATACACTGCAAATCAACTGCGTCAACTGCAAGTCAACTGCAAATCAACTGCAAATAAATCAACTGCAAATTCACTGCAAGTCAACTGCTAGTCAACTGCAAATAAATCAACTGCAAATCAACTGCAAGTCAACTGCAAATAAAATGCAAGTCAACTGCAAATAAATCAACTGCAACTCAACTGTAACTCAACTGCAAATAAATCAACTGCAAATAAACTGCAAGTCAACTGCAAGTCAACTGCAAATAAATCAACTGCAAATCAACTGCAAGTCCACTGCAAATAAATCAACTGCAAATCAACTGCAAATAAATCAACTGCAAATCAACTGCAAATTAATCAACTGCAAATCAACTGCAAGTCAACTGCAAATAAATCAACTGCAAGTCAACTGCAAATAAATAAACTGCAAATCAACTGCAAATAAATAAACTGCAAATCAACTGCAAATCAATCAACTGCAAGTCAACTGCAAGTCAACTGCGTCAACTGCAAATCAACAGCAAGTCAACTGCAAATAAATCAACTGCAACACAACTGCAAGTCAACTGCAAATAAATCAACTGCAAGTAAACTGCAAATCAACTGCAAGTCAACTGCAAATAAATACACTGCAAATCAACTGCAAGTCAACTGCAAGTCAACTGCAAATAAACTGCAAATCAACTGCAAGTCAACTGCAAATAAATCAACTGCAACTCAACTGCAAGTCAACTGCAAATAAATCAACTGCAAGTCAACTGCAAATCAACTGCAAGTCAACTGCAAATCAACTGCAAATCAACTGCAAATCAACTCCAAATCAACTGCAAATAAACTGCAAATCAACTGCAAATCAACTCCAAATCAACTGCAAATAAACTGCAAATCAACTGCAAATAAACTGCAAATCAACTGCAAGTCAACTGCAAATCAACTGCAAATCAACTGCAAATCAACTCCAAATCAACTGCAAATAAACTGCAAATCAACTGCAAATAAACTGCAAATCAACTGCAAGTCAACTGGAAGTCAACTGCAAATAAATCAACTGCAACTCAACTGCAAATAAATACACTGCAAGTCAACTGCGTCAACTGCAAATCAACTGCAAATAAACTGCAAGTCAACTGCAAATAAATACACTGCAAATCAACTGCAAGTCAACTGCAAATAAATACACTGCAAATCAACTGCGTCAACTGCAAGTCAACTGCAAATAAATCAACTGCAAGTCAACTGCAAATAAATAAACTGCAAATCAACTGCAACTAAATAAACTGCAAATCAACTGCAAATCAATCAACTGCAAGTTAACTGCAAGTCAACTGCGTCAACTTCAAATCAACAGCAAGTCAACTGCAAATAAATCAACTGCCACACAACTGCAAGTCAACTGCAAATAAATCAACTGCAAGTAAACTGCAAATCAACTGCAAATAAATCAACTGCAAATCAACTGCAAGTAAACTGCAAATAAATCAACTGCAAATAAACTGCAAGTCAACTGCAAATAAATACACTGCAAATCAACTGCAAGTCCACTGCAAGTCAACTGCAAATAAATCAACTGCAAGTCAACTGCAAATAAATCAACTGCAACTCAACTGCAAGTCAACTGCAAATAAATCAACTGCAAATCCACTGCAAGTCAACTGCAAATGAATCAACTGCAAATCAACTGCAAATCAACTGCAAATAAACTGCAAATCAACTGCAAGTCAACTGCAAATAAATCAACTGCAAGTCAACTGCAAATAAATCAACTGTAAGTTAACTGCGTCAACTGCAAATTAATCAACTGCAACTCAACTGCAAATAAATCAACTGTAAATCAACTGCAAATCAACTGCAAGTCAACTGCAAATAAATACACTGCAAATCAACTGCGTCAACTGCAAGTCAACTGCAAATCAACTGCAAATAAATCAACTGCAAATCAACTGCAAATCAACTGCAAATAAATAAACTGCAACTCAACTGCAAGTCAACTGCAAATAAATAAACTGCAAATCAACTGCGTCAACTGCAAATAAATCAACTGCAACTCAACTGCAAGTCAACTGCAAATAAATCAACTGCAAATTCACTGCAAGTCAACTGCTAGTCAACTGCAAATAAATCAACTGCAAATCAACTGCAAGTCAACTGCAAATAAAATGCAAGTCAACTGCAAATAAGTCAACTGCAACTCAACTGCAACTCAACTGCAAATAAATCAACTGCAAATAAACTGCAAGTCAACTGCAAGTCAACTGCAAATAAATCAACTGCAAATCAACTGCAAGTCCACTGCAAATAAATCAACTGCAAATCAACTGCAAATAAATCAACTGCAAATCAACTGCAAATTAATCAACTGCAAATCAACTGCAAGTCAACTGCAAGTCAACTGCAAATAAATTAACTGCAAATCAACTGCAAGTCAACTGCAAATAAATCAACTGCAATTCAACTGCGTCTACTGCAAATAATAAAACTGCAACTCAACTGCATATCAACTGCAAATAAATCAACTGCAAATCAACTGCGTCAACTGCAAATCAACTGCAAGTCAACTGCAAATCAATTGCAAATCAACTGCAAATAAGTCAACTGCAAGTCAACTGCAAATCAACTGCAAGTCAACTGCAAATAAATCAACTGCAAATCAACTGCAAATCAACTGCAAATCAACTGCAAGTCAACTGCAAAGAAATAAACTGCAAACAAATCAACTGCAAGTCAACTGCAAACAAATCAACTGCAAGTCAACTGCAAGTCAACTGCAAATCAACTGCAAGTCAACTGCAAATAAATCAACTGCAAATCAACTACAAGTCAACTGCAAATAAATCAACTGCAAGTCAACTGCAAATCAACTGCAAGTCAACTGCAAATAAATCAACTGCAAGTCAACTGCAAATCAACTGCAATTCAACTGCAAGTCAACTGTTTGTTTGCGTTTGCCGTCTAAAATAAAATTAAAATTAAAAATTAAAAAAAGAAGAAAAAAAGAGAAGGAAAAAAAGAAAAGAAAAAAATGAAAATAAAATAGAAAGAAAGAAGAAAAAAAGCAAGAAAATCAAAAAGAAAAAAGAAAAATAAATTTAAAAAAATAAATAAGAAAGAAAGAAGAAACAAAAAGAAAAAGAAAATAAAAAGAAAATAAGAAGAAAAAGAATAAGAAAAAAAGAAAATTAAAAAAAAAAAAAAAATCAGAAAAAAAGAAAAAGAAAAGAAAAGAAAAGAAAAAGAAAAGAAAAAAAGAAAAAGAATAAGAAGAAAAAAGAAAAAGAAAATAAAAAAGAAAGAAAAAGAAAAAAAAGAAGAAAAAAGAAAAAGAATAAGAAAATAAAAAGAAAAAGAAAATAAAAGAAAAAGAAAAAAAAGAAGAAAAAAAAAAAAGAAAAAAGAAGAAAAAAGAAAATTTAAAATAAAAATTAAAAATAAAAATAAAAATAAAAATGATTGCTAGTCGGGGGGGGGGGACCTATCGAAACAAAAACTTGAGCTATGATATCTGAGTTCTTGAATAAAAATAAATTCATCGACATGTTGAGATATTTTACTAGAGTTTATTATGTTCATATTTATCGATCAATCGATTTGTCTCAATCTGTTTATATCTACAGGCTGATTGGAAAGTAACGCCCTATACTTGTAAGTTATTTTTATTTATTCATTTTTTTTATGGAAATCGCTTCAGACAAGGCATGAAGCCACTTGATGTAAAGAGCTAACAAGAACAAATATGATTATCGCAAAGACAGGTGAAGCCTATTGACCTTAGTCTTAAAAGACCAAGATTATAGGTAGGAGGAAAACAGTCAGCAGGAAGAGAGTTCCACAAGCCTGCGGTTCTTGGAAATAAGCTACTGGAATAGGAAGCTGTATTACAATGAGGTATAAAAACAGCAAATTGATGAAGACCACTAGACCAACGAGTCAAACGAGCTGGAACAAACGAAGCAGGGAATAGATCACATAATTCTGAAGAACATATGCGATTACTGAGATATCATTCTTACAAGAAATGAATGACGGGGGGGGGGGATTACACACACACACACACATATATATATATATATATATATATATATATATATATATATATATATATATATATATATATATATATAAATAATGTTACATATATATTATGTTAC
>OY744538.1:10909885-10934885 GCA_963556195.1 Sepiola atlantica
TCGGGGATTTAAACCCTTTTCTTGTCAGAAACCACTGGTCCATGTCTGATTAAAATCTGTATTTAAATATATATATATATATATATATATATATATATATATATATATATATATATATATATATATATATAAAGAGAGAGAGAGAGAGAGAGAGAGAATTTGTTAAGTGTACAACGTTTTAGATTACAAATTCGTTAATTATCTATCAACGCGTCCAACCTTGATCGCTTCCATCAAAACTAAGGGAGATTCTTCTCCCATAAAATCCTCTCAGATTGAATGGACGCATCTTATTTTAGATGCGTCGAAGGGGGAATTGTCATAATAAACTTTCAAATAGCATTCACGTTCGTCAGTCACACGTAAGTTTGAAGTAGCATTTTCATTGGTCTGTCTCACTTAAGTTTGAAATAGCTTTTTCTTTCGTATGTCATGTTCCAGTTTGAAATAGAATTTTCGTTTGTCTGTCATGTTTCAGTTTAAAATAGCTTTTTCGTTGGTCTGTCATGTTCCAGTTTGAAATAGCTTTTTCGTTGGTATGTCATGTTTCAGTTTGAAATAGAATTTTCGTTGGTCTGCCATGTTTCAGTTTAAAATAGCTTTTTCGTTGGTATGTCATGTTCCAGTTTGAAATAGAATTTTCGTTGGTCTGCCATGTTTCAGTTTGAAATAGCTTTTTCGTTGGTCTTCTATGTTTCAGTTTGAAATAGAATTTTCGTTTGTCTGTCATGTTCCAGTTTAAAATAGCTTTTTCGTTGGTATGTCATGTTCCAGTTTGAAATAGGATTTTCGTTGGTCTGCCATGTTCCAGTTTGAAATAGAATTTTCGTTTGTCTGTCATGTTCCAGTTTGAAATAGAATTTTCGTTGGTATGTAATGTTCCAGTTTGAAATAGCTTTTTCGTTGGTATGTCATGTTCCAGTTTGAAATAGAATTTTCGTTGGTCTGTCATGTTCCAGTTTGAAATAGCTTTTTCGTTGGTATGTCATGTTCCAGTTTGAAATAGAATTTTCGGTTGTCTGTCATGTTTCAGTTTAAAATAGCTTTTTCGTTGGTCTGCCATGTTCCAGTTTGAAATAGAATTTTCGTTTGTCTGTCATGTTTCAGTTTAAAATAGCTTTTTCGTTGGTCTGTCATGTTCCAGTTTGAAATAGAATTTTCGTTGGTATGTCATGTTCCAGTTTGAAATAGCTTTTTCGTTGGTCTGTCATGTTCCAGTTTAAAATAGCTTTTTCGTTGGTCTGTCATGTTCCAGTTTGAAATTAAATTTTCGTTGGTCTGTCATGTTCCAGTTTGAAATAGCTTTTTCGTTGGTCTGTCATGTTCCAGTTTGAAATAGCTTTTTCGTTGGTCTGCCATGTTTCAGTTTGAAATAGCTTTTTCGTTGGTATGTCATGTTCCAGTTTGAAATAGAATTTTCGTTGGTCTACCATGTTTCAGTTTAAAATAGCTTTTTCGTTGGTATGTCATGTTCCAGTTTGAAATAGAATTTTCGTTGGTCTGCCATGTTTCAGTTTAAAATAGCTTTTTCGTTGGTATGTCATGTTCCAGTTTGAAATAGCTTTTTCGTTGGTCTGCCATGTTTCAGTTTAAAATAGCTTTTTCGTTGGTATGTCATGTTCCAGTTTGAAATAGAATTTTCGTTGGTCTGCCATGTTTCAGTTTGAAATAGCTTTTTCGTTGGTATGTCATGTTCCAGTTTGAAATAGAATTTTCGTTGGTCTGCCATGTTTCAGTTTAAAATAGCTTTTTCGTTGGTATGTCATGTTCCAGTTTGAAATAGCTTTTTCGTTGGTCTGCCATGTTTCAGTTTAAAATAGCTTTTTCGTTGGTATGTCATGTTCCAGTTTGAAATAGCTTTTTCGTTGGTCTGCCATGTTTCAGTTTGAAATAGCTTTTTCGTTGGTATGTCATGTTCTAGTTTGAAATAGAATTTTCGTTGGTCTACCATGTTTCAGTTTAAAATAGCTTTTTCGTTGGTATGTCATGTTCCAGTTTGAAATAGAATTTTCGTTGGTCTGCCATGTTTCAGTTTAAAATAGCTTTTTCGTTGGTATGTCATGTTCCAGTTTGAAATAGAATTTTCGTTGGTCTGCCATGTTTCAGTTTAAAATAGCTTTTTCGTTGGTATGTCATGTTCCAGTTTAAAATAGAATTTTCGTTGGTCTGCCATGTTTCAGTTTAAAATAGCTTTTTCGTTGGTATGTCATGTTCCAGTTTGAAATAGCTTTTTCGTTTGTCTGTCATGTTTTAGTTTGAAATAGAATTTTCGTTGGTCTTCCATGTTTCAGTTTGAAATAGCTTTTTCGTTGGTATGTCATGTTCCAGTTTGAAATAGCTTTTTCGTTGGTCTTCTATGTTTCAGTTTGAAATAGAATTTTCGTTTGTCTGTCATGTTTCAGTTTGAAATAGAATTTTCGTTGGTCTTCCATGTTCCAGTTTGAAATAGCTTTTTCGTTGGTATGTCATGTTCCAGTTTGAAATAGCTTTTTCGTTGGTCTGTCATGTTTCAGTTTAAAATAGCTTTTTCGTTGGTCTGCAATGTTTCAGTTTGAAATAGAATTTTCGTTTGTCTGTCATGTTTCAGTTTAAAATAGCTTTTTCGTTTGTCTGCCATGTTTCAGTTTAAAATAGCTTTTTCGTTGGTCTTCCATGTTCCAGTTTGAAATAGAATTTTCGTTGGTCTGTCATGTTCCAGTTTGAAATAGAATTTTCGTTGGTCTGTCATGTTCCAGTTTGAAATAGCTTTTTCGTTTGTCTGTCATGTTTCAGTTTGAAATAGAATTTTCGTTGGTATGTCATGTTCCAGTTTGAAATAGAATTTTCGTTGGTATGTCATGTTCCAGTTTGAAATAGCTTTTTCGTTGGTATGTCATGTTCCAGTTTGAAATAGAATTTTCGTTTGTCTGTCATGTTCCAGTTTGAAATAGCTTTTTCGTTGGTATGTCATGTTCCAGTTTGAAATAGCTTTTTCGTTGGTCTGTCATGTTTCAGTTTAAAATAGAATTTTCGTGTGTATGTCATGTTTCAGTTTAAAATAGAATTTTCGTTGGTCTGCCATGTTTCAGTTTGAAATAGCTTTTTCGTTGGTCTGTCATGTTTCAGTTTAAAATAGCTTTTTCGTTGGTATGTCATGTTCCAGTTTGTAAATAGAATTTCTGTTGGTCTGTCATGTTCCAGTTTGAAATAGAATTTTCGTTTGTCTGTCATGTTTCAGTTTAAAATAGCTTTTTCGTTGGTCTTCCATGTTTCAGTTTGAAATAGCATTTTCGTTTGTCTGTCATGTTTCAGTTTAAAATAGCTTTTTCGTTGGTCTTCCATGTTTCAGTTTAAAATAGCTTTTCCGTTGGTCTGCCATGTTTCAGTTTGAAATAGAATTTCCGTTGGTATGCCATGTTAAATTTTGAAATAGAATTTCCCTCGTAAAACGCGCAGATTGAATAGACGCATCCATTTTTCTTCTTTTTTTATTTCAAACTCGATTTAATTGATTCGTTGTCCTTGACATTTCGTTTCCTTCTGCTAAAACACCTGCTGACTTGTTTGAGTCTGTGTTTCATTGATTTTCTTTCACACGTGAACCCGAACGATATTTGTCGAGTTGTGGTCAACAGTTGGAATGCAATGACCCACGGTTCGGAAGTGGACTGACTAGAAATTGGCATTGTCTCCTCAGGACGGGGTGGGGGGGCACGTGGAATCGTGTCAGAACCATCGGAAGATAAAAGCTAAAGTCAAAGTGGGTGGATATAGATTTGCAACCACAACCCTAACCCTAAACCTTAACCCTAACTCTAACCCCTAACCCTAACCCTAACCCCTAACCCTAACCCTAACCCTAACTCTAACCCTAACTCTAACTCTAATCCTAACCCTTACCCTAATCCTAATCCTAACCCTAACCCTAACTCTAACCCTAACCATAACCCTAACTCTAACCCTAACCCTAACCTTAACTCTAACTCTAACCCTAACCCTAACTCTAACCCTAACTTAACCCTAACCCTAATCCTAACCCTAACCCTAACTCTAACTTTAAACCCTAACTCTAACCCTAACTCTCACCCTAACCTTAACCCAACCCTAACCCTAACTCTTACCCTAACCCTAACCCTTATCCTAATCCTAACTCTTACCCTATCCTAACCCTAATCCTAATCCTAACCCTAACCCTAACCCTAACCCAACCCTAGCCCTAACTCTAACCCTAACCCTAATCCTAATCCTAACCCCAACCCCAACCCTAACCCTAACCACACGTCTTCTTATACAATTAAGAAAAATGCCTTTTACCTAAGCTGACGCCTGTCGTAGAACAATAAAAAACAATAAAAAAGAAAAAAATCCAACTCGTTTCAAAAAGAACTTTTCATTTACGTGATTTATTTGATTAGTCCTCGGCGCTCAATTCCCGTGACCTTGAGATGGATTTATGGCAAGTTATGGGTGTAGGAAGGGAAATCGAGATGTATGCGGTCGTGCATGCATATTAAATAGAAATGGAAAGAAATGAAATATTGATTTGAGGGAATATTAGGGTCACCAGCTAGCAAGTGCTAACTTAACATAAACAGAGTTTTGTAAATAAAAAATGAAGGAAAACATGATTAAATAAGAAAACATTTATATGACTACAAGTTTACATGAATATAAAAGTCAGTAAATGTTAATTTAGTAAAGTTGATAAAACTCATCTTTTTCGTAGGAAAATGTTCCGTTAATATCCAACACAAGATGTGTAGTCTATATATTTGTTAGTGTGAATATGAGTGTGTAAGTAATATGTGTATTAGACAATGTGGCACTGTGTAAGTAATATGTGTATTAGACAATGCGGCACTGTGTAAGTAATATGTGTATTAGACAATGTAGCACTGTGTAAGTAATATGTGTATTAGACAATGTGGCACTGTGTAAGTAATATGTGTATTAGACAATGTGGCACTGTGTAAGTAATATGTGTATTAGACAATGTGGCACTGTGTAAGTAATATGTGTATTAGACAATGTGGCACTGTGTAAGTAATATGTGTATTAGACAATGTGGCACTGTGTAAGTAATATGTGTATTAGACAATGTGGCACTGTGTAAGTAATATGTGTATTAGACAATGTGGCACTGTGTAAGTAATATGTGTATTAGACAATGTGGCACTGTGTAAGTAATATGTGTATTAGACAATGTGGCACTGTGTAAGTAATATGTGTATTAGACAATGTGGCACTGTGTAAGTAATATGTGTATTAGACAATGTGGCACTGTGTAAGTAATATGTGTATTAGACAATGTGGCACTGTGTAAGTAATATGTGTATTAGACAATGCGGCACTGTGTAAGTAATATGTGTATTAGACAATGCGGCACTGTGTAAGTAATATGTGTATTAGACAATGTGGCACTGTGTAAGTAATATGTGTATTAGACAATGTGGCACTGTGTAAGTAATATGTGTATTAGACAATGTGGCACTGTGTAAGTAATATGTGTATTAGACAATGTGGCACTGTGTAAGTAATATGTGTATTAGACAATGTGGCACTGTGTAAGTAATATGTGTATTAGACAATGTGGCACTGTGTAAGTAATATGTGTATTAGACAATGTGGCACTGTGTAAGTAATATGTGTATTAGACAATGTGGCACTGTGTAAGTAATATGTGTATTAGACAATGTGGCACTGTGTAAGTAATATGTGTATTAGACAATGCGGCACTGTGTAAGTAATATGTGTATTAGACAATGCGGCACTGTGTAAGTAATATGTGTATTAGACAATGTGGCACTGTGTAAGTAATATGTGTATTAGACAATGTGGCACTGTGTAAGTAATATGTGTATTAGACAATGTGGCACTGTGTAAGTAATATGTGTATTAGACAATGCGGCACTGTGTAAGTAATATGTGTATTAGACAATGTAGCACTGTGTAAGTAATATGTGTATTAGACAATGTGGCACTGTGTAAGTAATATGTGTATTAGACAATGTGGCACTGTGTAAGTAATATGTGTATTAGACAATGTGGCACTGTGTAAGTAATATGTGTATTAGACAATGCGGCACTGTGTAAGTAATATGTGTATTAGACAATGCGGCACTGTGTAAGTAATATGTGTATTAGACAATGCGGCACTGTGTAAGTAATATGTGTATTAGACAAGCGGCACTGTGTAAGTAATATGTGTATAAGACAATGTGGCACTGTGTAAGTAATATGTGTATTAGACAATGTGGCACTGTGTAAGTAATATGTGTATTAGACAATGTGGCACTGTGTAAGTAATATGTGTATTAGACAATGTGGCACTGTGTAAGTAATATGTGTATTAGACAATGCGGCACTGTGTAAGTAATATGTGTATTAGACAATGTGGCACTGTGTAAGTAATATGTGTATTAGACAATGTGGCACTGTGTAAGTAATATGTGTATTAGACAATGCGGCACTGTGTAAGTAATATGTGTATTAGACAATGTGGCACTGTGTAAGTAATATGTGTATTAGACAATGTGGCACTGTGTAAGTAATATGTGTATTAGACAATGTGGCACTGTGTAAGTAATATGTGTATTAGACAATGTGGCACTGTGTAAGTAATATGTGTATTAGACAATGCGGCACTGTGTAAGTAATATGTGTATTAGACAAGCGGCACTGTGTAAGTAATATGTGTATTAGACAATGCGGCACTGTGTAAGTAATATGTGTATTAGACAATGCGGCACTGTGTAAGTAATATGTGTATTAGACAATGTGGCACTGTGTAAGTAATATGTGTATTAGACAAGCGGCACTGTGTAAGTAATACGTGTATTAGACAATGTGGCACTGTGTAAGTAATATGTGTATTAGACAATGTGGCACTGTGTAAGTAATATGTGTATTAGACAATGTGGCACTGTGTAAGTAATATGTGTATTAGACAATGTGGCACTGTGTAAGTAATATGTGTATTAGACAATGCGGCACTGTGTAAGTAATATGTGTATTAGACAAGCGGCACTGTGTAAGTAATATGTGTATTAGACAATGTGGCACTGTGTAAGTAATATGTGTATTAGACAATGCGGCACTGTGTAAGTAATATGTGTATTAGACAATGCGGCACTGTGTAAGTAATATGTGTATTAGACAAGCGGCACTGTGTAAGTAATATGTGTATTAGACAATGCGGCACTGTGTAAGTAATATGTGTATTAGACAATGTGGCACTGTGTAAGTAATATGTGTATTAGACAATGTGGCACTGTGTAAGTAATATGTGTATTAGACAATGTGGCACTGTGTAAGTAATATGTGTATTAGACAATGTGGCACTGTGTAAGTAATATGTGTATTAGACAATGTGGCACTGTGTAAGTAATATGTGTATTAGACAATGTGGCACTGTGTAAGTAATACGTGTATTAGACAATGCAGCACTGTGTAAGTAATATGTGTATTAGACAATGCGGCACTGTGTAAGTAATATGTGTATTAGACAATGCGGCACTGTGTAAGTAATATGTGTATTAGACAATGCGGCACTGTGTAAGTAATATGTGTATTAGACAAGCGGCACTGTGTAAGTAATATGTGTATTAGACAATGCGGCACTGTGTAAGTAATATGTGTATTAGACAATGTGGCACTGTGTAAGTAATATGTGTATTAGACAATGTGGCACTGTGTAAGTAATATGTGTATTAGACAATGTGGCACTGTGTAAGTAATATGTGTATTAGACAATGTGGCACTGTGTAAGTAATATGTGTATTAGACAATGTGGCACTGTGTAAGTAATATGTGTATTAGACAAGCGGCACTGTGTAAGTAATATGTGTATTAGACAATGCGGCACTGTGTAAGTAATATGTGTATTAGACAAGCGGCACTGTGTAAGTAATATGTGTATTAGACAATGCGGCACTGTGTAAGTAATATGTGTATTAGACAATGTGGCACTGTGTAAGTAATATGTGTATTAGACAATGTGGCACTGTGTAAGTAATATGTGTATTAGACAATGTGGCACTGTGTAAGTAATATGTGTATTAGACAATGTGGCACTGTGTAAGTAATACGTGTATTAGACAATGCAGCACTGTGTAAGTAATATGTGTATTAGACAATGCGGCACTGTGTAAGTAATATGTGTATTAGACAAGCGGCACTGTGTAAGTAATATGTGTATTAGACAATGCGGCACTGTGTAAGTAATATGTGTATTAGACAAGCGGCACTGTGTAAGTAATATGTGTATTAGACAATGCGGCACTGTGTAAGTAATATGTGTATTAGACAATGTGGCACTGTGTAAGTAATATGTGTATTAGACAATGTGGCACTGTGTAAGTAATATGTGTATTAGACAATGTGGCACTGTGTAAGTAATATGTGTATTAGACAATGTGGCACTGTGTAAGTAATATGTGTATTAGACAATGTGGCACTGTGTAAGTAATATGTGTATTAGACAATGTGGCACTGTGTAAGTAATATGTGTATTAGACAATGTGGCACTGTGTAAGTAATATGTGTATTAGACAATGCGGCACTGTGTAAGTAATATGTGTATTAGACAAGCGGCACTGTGTAAGTAATATGTGTATTAGACAATGTGGCACTGTGTAAGTAATATGTGTATTAGACAATGCGGCACTGTGTAAGTAATATGTGTATTAGACAATGCGGCACTGTGTAAGTAATATGTGTATTAGACAAGCGGCACTGTGTAAGTAATATGTGTATTAGACAATGCGGCACTGTGTAAGTAATATGTGTATTAGACAATGCGGCACTGTGTAAGTAATATGTGTATTAGACAATGTGGCACTGTGTAAGTAATATGTGTATTAGACAATGTGGCACTGTGTAAGTAATATGTGTATTAGACAATGTGGCACTGTGTAAGTAATATGTGTATTAGACAATGTGGCACTGTGTAAGTAATATGTGTATTAGACAATGTGGCACTGTGTAAGTAATATGTGTATTAGACAATGTGGCACTGTGTAAGTAATATGTGTATTAGACAATGTGGCACTGTGTAAGTAATATGTGTATTAGACAATGTGGCACTGTGTAAGTAATATGTGTATTAGACAATGTGGCACTGTGTAAGTAATATGTGTATTAGACAATGCGGCACTGTGTAAGTAATATGTGTATTAGACAATGCGGCACTGTGTAAGTAATATGTGTATTAGACAATGCGGCACTGTGTAAGTAATATGTGTATTAGACAAGCGGCACTGTGTAAGTAATATGTGTATTAGACAATGTGGCACTGTGTAAGTAATATGTGTATTAGACAATGCGGCACTGTGTAAGTAATACGTGTATTAGACAATGTGGCACTGTGTAAGTAATATGTGTATTAGACAATGTGGCACTGTGTAAGTAATATATGTATTAGACAATGTGGCACTGTGTAAGTAATATGTGTATTAGACAAGCGGCACTGTGTAAGTAATATGTGTATTAGACAATGTGGCACTGTGTAAGTATGCGTAGGTTTGCCTTGTTTAGTTAGTGCGTGTAAGTTGGTAGCAATTTGCTTCTGTTCGTCTGACCTCTTGTCAGTGCGTCTGTAGATGTGCGCGATGATGAGGAAAGCTTGTATGTGACTTTTGAAGTGTTCTTTTCTCCTCGCCCCTCCAGCCAGGGGGAGGGATGGGGGGTAAACGTACGTTCTTGTGGGTCCCTTTCGAGGTGCGTCAAGTAAAGTTTCTGTAGAACTCTGTTTATTTCACTGTCTCTTATAGGGGGGTTTCTCAGTTCGCATTGGCTTATTAATTTTACATAGACCTGTTAGATTTTGAGTTTGAAACGATATTCATTGGTTGGAAAATATTGAGTTGACACGTTCCTGTGAAAACTCACTTGCTTTTTTGGAAGTGAAGAGGAGAGCGTATGTATCCCACCGAAGCAGAGAAAGAAAGAGGGTAGTAATTAAAGACATTTGCTTTTCAGCGTTGTCTGTTCGAATCCTGAATCGCATCTCAGTCAACCACAAATTAAACTAAGCTCTCTATTATTATTATATTAAAGGTGAGTTAATAAACGTTTGTTTCCTTAAGATTCTTTTCCTATATATTTTAATCACACAAAATACATATTAAAATATTCCTTGACTTTGGGATTGAGGTATGATTTTGAAAAAATCCATTTTAGTTCTTCTAATTAGCCATAATTTGCAATTTAGTCACCAAGTCACCCATCTCCTACTAAGTTAATATCTATTAATTTCATCCTCTTTTATTGTATGTTGTTTAACTCCGCCCACTTTTATTTGACTGCTGGTTAAATCCTCTATATATATAGGAGAGTTTGAATTGCCTACTAGACGCCATCCTCAAGTGTCTTTGGTTTCTCTGTAAAAGGGTTTGTCAGGACAACCTGACTTGAGGATACTTCACCCTACAAGTAAACCCTGACTAAATATTCAAAATAATATAGTATTCACAGCACAAATAAGATCCCCTCGACACGGCTATACACTTGCTCATACAAGGAATAGTGAACCTTCCCCTACTGATGTTACCTCAAGTAACAGCACTTAGCTGGAAACTCCACCAGACTAGATGAATTCTTGTCCTGGAATCCGGTAAGACCAAGAGACCACAATAAATATATACTATAACATAATTAATTGGTCAATTTGGTAGAGGAAATTAATATTCTTAACTTCTTTACTAACTCAACGTTTGAGAGGTAAAAGAGAACTTTAATGGAATATTCGAATATCTATGTATCTCATATAGAGATCAAGTGTTAGCCACAGGAAAGGGGCCCCTTGATTTCTGAGAACTTCGACTGAAGTAAAATGAAACAAATAAGAGTCAAATACTTTCTAAGATGGATTACTGTTGCCACATCTGGGGAGGTGCCGCCCAGAGCATTCCTTCCTTGACAGAGTACAAAATCGACTTTGCAATCTAGTGAGGGATAATCTCTTCGGATTTCTACAACCGAAGTTTTGTTGTTAGTCTTTTTCTACTCTATCATATCCATGGAAGGGAATCGTCAGGCTAAAATGGAATTCGTGTTACCGGTTGGAATATATATATATATATATATATATATATATATATATATATATATATATTTAGATTTTTCACTTATAAAATAGATCATTCAGTGAAGACCGGGGTTGTTCCAATAAAAACAAGCTCGATGATACTCGATTACAGAGTACAGAGCATTGTGCCGGCCGACGTGAAAGTGTATTATCGCACATTGTTCCGGTTTTTTTTTTTTTTTATGTATTTGAGACCGATTATTTGCTTGTTGGCTTGGTGGAAGAAATAATGCACGAGCTATTTTCTTTTTTTATCGTTGTTTTTCCTTGTTTTTTAAATTTAACTTTTATTTTTATTTTTTTCCTCTTCTCTTCTTAAGTTACCTCAACTATTGCAACGCCACATTGTGTATTGTCGGCAATTGAAACCCGTATTCCAGACATTTAATTTCCCTGATGATCTGCCAAGCAAGTAACTGCTTGGTAGTGAAACACGTGTAGGAAAAAACATTTAATTTGAATAAATAATATTTGTAAGAAAAAATATCTTTAATGGTGATCATTGGTGTTCGGAAAGGAATGCTTTGGTAAGCCTTCATAAAATCACACATATATATATATATATATATATATATATATATATATATATATATATATATATATATTATATATATATATATTATAATATTCTTTTTCTTTTAACTTCTTAACCCCTTTTCCCTTTTGACATAGAATATTCTCACTCGACCCAGACAGTGAACATCTAATCTGGGTGAGGTGGATGGTGGGGCTGTATGTTGCTTTCTTTTGAGTCCGTCAAATGGGCTTAAACAGGATGTAACACAGACATAATTTCAGTTATATTAAAATCATTGAGAGATGTAGACAATTTAATATCGCCTCCTGCTCTTTAAGGATTTGTCATGTCTGGTTGTATCGCTGGTGAGAGAAGATTACTTATTTTTTCGTTCTGCTAGCAAGATGCGACTGAGATTCAGTTCTTGTTTTGCTCAATTCGGATTTAACGGGTTTTCTAATTAAACAACAAACTTTGATTTGACTTGGGTTGCACATATCGGGATTTTGGAACTTTGATTGGACTTTCTATATTATTTAATGTATTTATCATTAACATTGAATATTGACACATTTCGGGACTGGATAACTTTGTCAGCCCCTTCAATTTCACGTATTTGGACTGCTGTTTATAACTTGGAGTAATGTCTTTCCTGATTATGTTTCTCAATTTGTATGACCTGGATGGACTGTATGGATTCAACAAAAAGTATGTTTTTGGGTTGATATGTTTGATGTTATGTATTTTTATGTATTTGTGTATATAATTTTATATATTTTCAAAGCGTAATTTTATTACCTGTAGTAGTATAACTGTGGTAATGGTCATCTGAAGAGAAGAATTATCTTTGAAAACTCATGAGCTAAGGACTTAAGGATACTTTGCTTGAACTTTGAATTCTAATAAAATTTGATTGACACCTTATTTTATTACTTCATTTTATATTATAATATTAATGCTCTATCCAGTATATTGAGCTTCAGTTTTTATCCGGATGTTTCACTAATTATAAGATATTAGTTGACGCTTATATCTTTTGTTGGATTGCTTCATATATATATATATATATATATATATATATATATATATATATATATATATATATATAAATTATTGGTTGTGTAGTGAAGCTCAAATGTTAAGCTCAATGGAAACCAATATGTGATTCCAGAGCAATTATGAATTGAGTTATTTTTTGACAAAAATCATATCAAGCTAAATTGGTTTTTATTTTTAAAAAATAACAGCAATTTCTTCATAGCTATACAATCAAGCATCAGTGATTACACATTATGAGTATTATAGAAAATGAATCTTCATATTTACAAAAAAAAACGACTTACTATTGAATATTTTACGAAAAACAACCATTTGTTTCCTTCGATACACGTGGCGAATAATGATCACAAACCGTCACTTTTCATTTTAGAAAGTTTTCATTGAAACATTTCAGACAGAGCTATCTCCCTTGGACCCTATTTTTTAATTTAAGACAATTCTATAAAGATTGTTTCATAATATTGGATGAAAAATCAAGTTTTCTTTTTACTGATATCTATTCATAAACGTCTAATATCTGGTGAGCTTGACTACACAACCAACATGTATACAAAAATGTTTTCTAGAGAAGGAATAATATTTTTTCTAAGAACATAGCTATTGTGATGCACAAGTCTTCTTTGATAGATATGATACACGCTGTGAATTCGCTTGTGAAGAGAGTTCGTTGGAAAGTATTCCACCACCAGCCCAATAACGGGAATGAACAGGCAATGGAGAATTTTAGAAATATTGAATTATCAGATTACAACACAATTATTGCCGCATCAGACTGTAGACACTCTTATGCAAAATTTTTCAATCTAACCTAAAAACTCATAAGAATCCACGCCACGTCGTCGCACTAGACTTATTTGACATGTTAAAAAGTATCAAAATAAAAATCTCTAGAAGATATAGAAACCCAACAATTAAACCTTTTAGATTCACTCTTAAGATTCATAAATTGGATTTCAACAACAATTCTTGAATTAGACTCATTCCTCTCTGCACCTATGATATAGTGATTGTTATCAAAAGGATTTTAGACAGAATTTTACATAAGGTTACACAAAAACATACCATAACTTATGGCCTTCTTTGGAAGGTGTATTGGATTAATTTGGTAAAATACAGGAAGGTAGGAACCTTAAGTTCATTATGTTTGATATCGATTCATATTACCATTCAATTTCTTCGACTCTATTGAATTAATTCGACTAACTTAGAAAAAAATATATAATTTAAGCTAGCCAGAAGGACAATAATTCAATATGACGGCAAGATATAGACTAAGAAAAAAGGGAACTTATTTTGATATCGCAATGGGAGTCGCAGACTCTGTACAGGTTACTGATTTGGTAAGCCTCTTCATCCTTCAAGAAATTAAGAATGCCAAAACTGAGGTATGTGGAGGTTATATAGGGGCGATGAACTCTTTCTAGTTAATTGTAATAATAGAATTATGGAAAAAAAAGATAATGGTCATAGCATGGATACTTCTATAAACTAGGACTTAAAATAACAGTAGACATTAATAATAAAATAGGTAACTTTCTGGATATAATGATCAATTTGAGTGACAAAAGTTTAAAACCTTACCATAAACCTAAACACACCCTATATTATGTAGATAGGTAACCACATCCGATGAAAAAGGCATTAATCCCAAGCATTTCAAAAAGGAATCTCAAAATAATCTGCAAATAAACAAATGTTCAAATATAATAAACAAGATCAACATATAACACGAAAATTAAATTAATTAACAATGCATCAGTACACGAATAACAGCCACAGCAGCGAACGGTGGCGTCATCAATATCTGAGACGTTCTAACTGTAAAGAAATCTTACCAAATATATATATATATATATATATATATATATATATATATATATATATATATCGTTTATCTCGCTCGCTCTTTCTCTCTCTCTCTCTCTCTCTCTCTCTCTATATATATATATATATATATATATATATATATATATATATAATTAATACGATAGGTGGTATGTTCGTGTGTCACACTTACATCAAAAGCTCTGCGCATGCGTGCCGCACCTAGATTTGGAAAATCATTTAAGTCACCTTATTTTCGTAATATTTCACGTATTCCCCTTTTGTGCAACGGTTAGCGACGTAGGATTTTGACTATAAGCCCGACTGACTTATAGTTCGATCCCAACCAAGACGACCAGGAAGTCACATATTAATATGATAGCGTATGTGTTATTTTGTGTGTCACGCTTACATCAAAATCAACGACCTTCCGAATCTTTGTATGCTATTCATGAATTGGCAAAAGTAAAAATAATTTTTCCAATCACGTAATATCGCATAACATTGCTCTCTGGAGTG
Source organism: Sepiola atlantica (assembly GCA_963556195.1). Taxonomy (NCBI): domain Eukaryota; kingdom Metazoa; phylum Mollusca; class Cephalopoda; order Sepiida; family Sepiolidae; genus Sepiola; species Sepiola atlantica. Next base: position 10,924,870 of record OY744538.1, read on the forward strand.
CACTGTTTAGGAACAACTTAAATATAAATGTAAATAAAAGAATAAACAGAAACAATACAGTAGCGAATTACTTAATCACACATAATTCTGAAACGGCTACTACTTACGTCCTTAATAAAAACATATTTTTCCTTATCATTTCTTGCATGATCTAAAAGTACAATAAACTGCTAAAGGTAATTCTAAGTAAATCTCTCGAATACAATCAAAATAAACATGTATTGCCTGGGTAAACACATTACAGAATGTAATGGGCGATATACAGTAAAGACAACTTACTTTGATGGCGTCTGGGAACTATGCGGCATAATGCTACGATTAGCGGTTAAAGTGGCATGCTGGAATGGGTAGAATTCCATCTAAACTGCCACAGAAACAAGATCTGATGACACGGCGTCAGCGGTGTGGAAACCATGTAAAAATTGAGAGCCGACCAAGAAAGAAACTAAACCTCGATTTCGAATATCGCACCACGCATGTGCGAGTCTTTTTCATACTTAAAAATTGAATAGTCATCCTCACTCATTGCTAGTATAATTCAGGTGAGATTACTTGAATATGGTTCATGCGCAACACTATATTTATAAACCAATAGCATGAGTCCAAACACACCTCAAAAATGAAAAAAGCACATTTTTGTATGAATAGCGACTGATAAAGGAAAAAGACAAAATTATAAACATAACAGGCCAGGTGACTTGTCTACAATTACGTCCGCAAACTAAAATTCTTTTAACCGCCCCCTCCCAAATAAAACACACTTTAAGGAGTCCTAATTGTTATATAAAAAGATTCAATATGAGGAGTTAAAACAGACAGAAGTCGGGCAGAAAAGAGAATACAACACACTTTCGACCAAGGCCTCTACCAGCTATTAGTTGAAGGAAGGGAAGAATGTAAATTATTATCAACTGCCTTAATAGATGCCACACATAGTCATCCACTGACAAAATAAAGCAAAGATATACACACACTTCTGACATTGACTAATTTCTTTTATCCATTCTACAAACAAAAAAAAACAATTTAGCCGTCTACACTTACGCACACAAATGAACAATTCACGCATACATGGTTTCATTCCTGTATACTTTGTAAATATATAAATATGTCGTGTTTCGTGAACTGCTGTTTTTTTTAATGGAAATCGCCCCAGACAAGACATGAAGCCACTTGATGTAAGGAGCTAAAAAAATACTACCTCAAGGTCAAAAACTAGCCAACAATAAGTGTTATATGGATAAATTCTGACTCAAAAACAGCAATTATTCCTCCTTTGTCAGAAACATCGCTCATGGAATGTGAGGACTAAAGGACAAAATAAGGGTAGCGAGAGTTTTAATTTAAACTTTATTCATTTCATTATTCATTTTTTATGAAGTTCATTTTCACTTTGTTCGACATTCACACAAAAATGGTTGCTACACCCTCTAATGGACGCTTAACTCTAGAAAATTAGAACCTTTCTAAATTAATCATCTCCTAAATAGTAGATGATTAATTTTGAAACTACTGAATTTTTAGAAAATGACCTCTAGACTGTAGTGGATAAGGGCCATAAATAGTTGGTAACTTTTAATGCCGCAAAGACAAAGCTCCTTTCCTTCAATAACTACAAGAAATCTCTTCAACCACCGATTGCCATGGCATATAACTCTACCTGAGAGTCCGACGTTCAAACTCCTCGGCCTAACATTCACAGGTAACATGAATTGAAATAAATACATTGAAGACATTGCCAAGGCTGCTGCAAAGAAGGTGTGCTCCCTCTACCGCGCTAGTAAACTTCTCACACCTGACATTATCCTATATCTCTACAAAGCCACCATCCGCCCATGTATGGAGTATTGTTGTCACATCTGGGATGATGCATCATCCACTAGTCTCTCCCTCTTAGACAAGGTCCAAAAAATAGTTGCCAACTTAATAGGTCCCTCAGTATCCACCAAGCTCCAGCCCCTGTCCTATCGCCGCAATTTTGCATCCTTGTGTTTGTTTTACAAGTAGTTCAATGGAATGTGCTCCAATGAACTTGCTGCCCTGATGTCCCCTCGATGTAAATATACTAGACGAACCCGGCAATCAGCTAAGTCCCATCCATTCACTGTGGAGATCCCCAGATGCTTCTTTCCTTGTGCTACCGGCCTCTGGAACTCCACTCCTGCTCTCTGTTTCCCCGACTCTACAGAAATTTAAAACTAATGTAAACAGCCATCTTGCTACACAGCTCACAACTTAGGATAACCCCAAAAACTTTCTCCCTAATTCTCAGTGGCGTCCTGCCTTGTTTGGGGTGAACTATGATAAAAAAAAATAAAGAAAAAAAAATTTCTCTATCGTAAGAGGAATTGGAAGCTCATCCAGGAACCGAACCAGGGATCTCTTGCACCCCCAACGCAATAATTATACCCCTAAAATCAATAATTATACTCCTAAAATCAATAATTATACCCCTAAAATCCATAATTATACCCTAAAATCAATAATTATACCCTAAAATCAATAATTATACCCTAAATCAATAATTATACCCTAAAATCAATAATTATACCCTAAATCAATAATTATACCCTAAAATCAATAATTATACCCTAAATCAATAATTATACCCTAAAATCAATAATTATACCCTAAAATCAATAATTATACCCTAAATCAATAATTATACCCTAAAATCAATAATTATACCCTAAATCAATAATTATACCCTAAAATCAATAATTATACCCCTAAAATCAATAATTATACCCTAAAATCAATAATTATACCCTAAATCAATAATTATACCCTAAAATCAATAATTATACCCTAAATCAATAATTATACCCTAAAATCAATAATTATACCCCTAAAATCAATAATTATACCCTAAATCCATAATTATACCCTAAAATCAATAATTATACCCTAAATCAATAATTATACCCTAAAATCAATAATTATACCCCTAAAATCAATAATTATACCCTAAAATCAATAATTATACCCTAAATCAATAATTATACCCTAAAATCAATAATTATACCCTAAATCAATAATTATACCCTAAAATCAATAATTATACCCCTAAAATCAATAAGTATACCCTAAAAGCTATTTACTTTTTTTGTGTAGCGGATGATTAATTTTGAAACCAGTATGAAATAACACAATTCGTCCTTAAGCAGAGACATCCACGTTAAACCAGCAATGTTGGAGAAGTAACCCTTCCTGTGACGTCGATAGCTGACGAACCCCTCTTTCATTACTCGTACATTTACAGTTCAATGAAACAGTTCGTTTGTTCTTCATCAATTTAACCCTTGTGTTTGTCATCTTTCTTTGCCATTGTCGTATGTGGTCTTGTGTCTTGAACTATGTGTTAGACAGATCATCGTCATCATCATCATCATCATCATCATCATCATCATCATCATCATCACCACCAGCAGCAGCAGCAGCAGCACTACCACCACCACCTCTACCACCACCACCGCCATCATCATCATCATCATCATCATCATCATCATCATCATCATCATCACCATCACCATCATCAGCAGCAGCAGCAGCAGCAGCATCATCATCATCACCACCACCGCCGCCATCATCATCATCATCATCATCATCATCATCACAACCATCACCATCACTACCACCATCATCACCACCACCACCATCATCATCATCAGTGAAGCCAGTATTTATTTTAACAATTAATTATTTGATGATTATGAAAAAGCGAAAACCGAATAAAAAAGGACTCGCAGAAAAACTTATCAAAGCTTTTTTCTTTTTCTTTTTTTTTTTGAAAAAGTATTTTCAGACTTCAAACGGTACATCATAATTACGCACACCATGATGGTGATGATGGTGGTGATGATGGTGGTGAAGTCAGAGAGAAAAAAAACAACAATTATTTAAAAAATGAAACGAAACCCTAATTATATATGCACGCGTATAAACATTTGTAGTGTAAGCGGTGGTCAAACAGCTTTAAAAAATGAATCTATATTGAATATTTGGAAGACGCGGCGCGCGTATGAATACATTCTTATGCGCGGGATTTTCATGTGAAAATGATTAATTATGCGAATGTTTGTGGTCGAAGATAAACGAGATCTTCAGATCCATTTTATTTTTTTCCGGGGACGAGTTTTCCCTTTTTCTTTTTTTTTTTTTTTTTTTTTTTGATGCGACCTTGCATCATTCTGAGGGGCTGTGTCCATCGTCGGTCGGTGGGTCTGTCACGTCTTAGTTTCAAATTTCCATCACTATCGCACAGATTGATGGAGTATAAATCTCTACGGGGAACTTCTATAACGTCAGTCTGTCACACTTTTGAATATTATTTTCTCTAGTCTGTCACGATCAAGTTTCAAATAATATTTAATCTCTCTCTCTCTCTCTCTCTCTCTCTCTCTCTCTCTCTCTCTCTCTCTCTCTCTCTCTCTCTCTCTCTGGCATGAAACACATGTGTATATGGATTTATTTTGAAAATAATATTTATTTATAAATAATTATTCAAAACTCTCCCAAGATTGAGCACTTTAAGTTAAGTTTACAACAAGCCGTCATTCTGCGTAATGCATTACTCTGGGCTAAACCTATTGAGTTCTCTTATGGCCGGAGGTGGAGGTGGTGTTAATGGCGGGAGATTCAAAAGGAAGAACAAAGGATTATGGATATTAACCACAGTAGCGAACGATGCCGTAACCATGGGTTTGCGATAATGAATCTCCCGGCCATAGGTAGTGTGATAGATGCCTTTGTAACGGCACGTAATCTTACTGTTAGGCTTCCACCATCGGACCACGTGTAGATTAAATAAAACAGTTAAGACAAACAAAGAAGAAAGGAAGAAAATATTATTTAAACTTACTTTAAAGAAAGCGAAGGAATGAGGAAGCTATAAACAACTTATAAGAATATGGCATTTTTACAAAGGGAATAAAACGTAAAACATTTATATTAACAGAAACAACAATTTATTTACTTAACATTTTTGTAAGCGTAAATATATACGAGCGAGATGAATGTCTTTTTGTGTGACGATCTTAACGTGTACGTTTGGAGACAAAGTTCGTTAAATTGAAAGATAGATTCTTGAATAAAAGGGATTACCTTTCTTTGTATGCGTGTGTATGTATATGTGTTTGAAGAAACAAGAGTTCGTTTGGATTGAAGATAACTTCTTGAATAAAAAGGATTACCTTTCTTCCCCCCTTCCTCACGCAACTCGTTCTAGCTGGTGGGGGGGGGGAAGTCGACGAGAGTTCTGGTGTTCGTTCGTCTCAGAACGCTGAGGGAAAAAGAGAGGATGAGGAAGGGACGCGTGTTCTTTTATTGACCCCAAATGACGCGTGGTCAAGTTGGTCAGTCAGTATCTTATTGGCCGAAATCCTTTGACCAACGTGATTCTGCGAGATTTCACGAGTTTCTCCACTTCAGTGACGAAAAAGAAAGAAAGAAAGAAAGTACCTAATTGTGGTGTTCACCACACAAGCTCCCTACCGAGTACGGAGTTGATGGATCTGTTGTAATTAGTCTTCCCTTTTTTTGTAGCAGCAAATATACCGACTTAGGCATTTTTATATTATATACTTTTCATTTTTTGGTAATTCGTACAGGGGACAGCCTATGATAGAACTTTTTAAATAGTTGTTGCCATTTTGCTATCCCCGCGTAGAATAAATCCATTTTTTGTCCGATTTTGGCGTTTTGCCAATTGTATTAAAACTTTTTATTTTATATAAATATAATCTTTATCAGCGAGGATTTAGCGTTCATTCTGGAAGGATGAAGCTGTAGATATATGGTTGTTCCAGCAAAATTAGCGTTTGCGGGCGAAATTTAAATTTTTGTGCACATTGGGATTTTCCGCCACACGAAGCTGGTATTTTTTGTAGTTTTGGCTTTCTGATGTGTATTTTTCTGCTGGAACTTAGCGTTCACACTAAAGATTCTTGGGCTGATGAAATGTCAGGTGGCAGAAATGTTTCTAGTATGAAGCTGGGTATTGTTAGGAATTAATTTCGAGGCTGCGTTTGGGCGCGTTCATGGAAGTATTCTTGGGCTGATGCAGATTTTCTCAGGTTGTAGATTTCTTACACGAAGCTGTATTTGACTTGGGAGATTCAACGCTTGGCGCCTTTTATTGCTTCCTTTGTTCCTCGACTGATAAGATTATTATTTTTTTTTTGGTTGTCGGGTTGACGTCATTAATTTTTCTTTAAAAAAAAAATATAGTTTTTTTTTTATTTTTTTTTATTTGCCTATTTGTAGCTCCATTTTTTTAAATGGCGTTTGGCGGGATTTTTCATTGGTCAGTACATTTACGCCACGTGGGAAGATTTTTTTTTTTATTATTATTTTGTAAAGGGATTCCTGTTTTTTGTATACCCATCTCTCCTTGTCTCGCGAAAAGCGCTTTTTTTGTTCAGTGAAAGGATTTTTTTTTGTTTCGTTAAAATTTGTTTCGTGAAAGAAGTTTTTTGTAAAAAGATTCTTGTTCTTTTCGTTAGAAATGATTTTTGTTTTTCAAGATTTTCTTTCCTTGCGTTGCCTCGTGAAAAGGATTTTTTTTTTGTTGAAAGAGATTTTTTTCTTGTGATGTGAAACGCTCATTTTTTTGTATTTATTTTTTTTTGTTTTGTTTAATTCGTAGACTCGTATTTTCTTTATATTGTTTTCTTCGTATATGAAATTTTTTTTTTGTCACGAGCTCGCATATTCGTGTTTTAGAACTTTTGATTTTTTTTTTGTTTTACTTACTGCCTTATTCTATTCTAAGTTTCCTTCGCTAAATAAGATTAATATTTAAATATTAAAATCGTTTGTCTTTAAGTTTAGAAATGGTTATCTTATTTTTATTTTTTATTTGTATCTTAAAATTGTATATTATCAGATAGATTTAGCGTGTTATTATCGGAGAGGTCACCAATTATGGCCGGAGGTGGAGGTAGTGTTAATGGCGGGAGATTCAAAAGGAAGAACAAAGGATTATGGATATTAACCACAGTGGCGAACGATGCCGTAACCATGGTTTACGATAATGAATCTCCCGGTCATAGGTAGTGTGATAGATGCCTTTGTAACGGCATGTAATCTCACTGTTAGGCTTCCACCATCGGACCACGTGTAGATTAAATAAAACAGTTAAGACAAACAAAGAAGAAAGGAAGAAAATATTATTTAAACTTACTTTAAAGAAAGCGAAAGAATGAGGAAGCTATAAACAACATATATGAATAAGCATTTTTATAAAGGGAATAAAACGTAAAACATTTATACTTAAAAAAAACAAGTTATTTACTTAACATTTTTGTAAGCGATATATACGAGCGAGATGAATGTCTTTTGTGTGTGACGATCTTAACGTGTATGTTTGGAGACAAAGTTCGTTAAATTGAAAGATAGATTCTTGAATAAAAGGGATTACCTTTCTTTGTATGCGTGTGTATGTATATGTGTTTGAAGAAACAAGAGTTCGTTTGGATTGAAGATAGCTTCTTGAATAAAAAGGATTACCTTTCTTCCCCCTTCCTCACGCAGCTCGTTCGAGGGGGGGAGGGAAGTCGACGAGAGTTCTAGTGTTCGTTCGTCTCAGAACGCTGAGGGAAAAAGAGAGGATGAGGAAGGGACGCGTGTTCTTTTATTGACCCCAAATGACACGTGGTCAAGTTGGTCAGTCAGTATCTTATTGGCCGAAATCCTTTGACCAACGTGATTCTGCGAGATTTCACGAGTTTCTCCACTTCAGTGACGAAAAAGAAAGAAAGAAAGAAAGTACCTAATTGCGGTGTTAACCACACAAGCTCCCTACCGAGTACAGAGTTGATGGATCTGTTGTAATTAGTCTTCCCTTTTTTTGTAGCAGCAAATATACCGACTTAGGCATTTTTATATTATATACTTTTCATTTTTTGGTAATTCGTACAGGGGACAACCTATGATAGAACTTTTTAAATAGTTGTTGCCATTTTGCTATCCCCGCGTAGAATAAATCCATTTTTTTGTCCGATTTTGGCGTCACTAATTTTTCTTTAAAAAAAATATAGTTTTTTTTTGTATTTGCCTATACAGCGATGAAAAAGGGTCAAAGAAAGAAAGAAAGAAAGAAAGTACCTAATTGTGGTGTTTACCACACTCTCGACTTCTTGCTAGATAGCCGCCGTGTTAGCTATTTAGATGTTAATTTACCTCTCATTTCTAGACAATGTGTGATGGAGCATTGTTACACGCGTCGGCTACTGCGTCAAACATGACTTTCATTTTATGGTTCGAACCCTGTGGCCGCCAGGGATTGTCCCCTCTGATACTGACGATCGCAGGTTTGGCATGAAACACATGTGTATATGGGTTTATTTTGAATATATATATATATATATATATATATATATATATATATCGAAAAAACGAATCAAAAATAAATAAACAGAAGCTGTCGCTACTGTTTAACCAAACATATATATATATATATATATATATATATATATATATATATATATATATGTTTGGTTAAACAGTAGCGACAGCTTCTGTTTATTTATTTTTTTATTCTTTTTTTTTATTCGCCGCACGACCGATTTGATATTGTCGTCCATGTATAAAAAATCGCCATATTTTCGCGAACGTTTTCGACTGACGTCGGTCATCTTCAGGCGGATGAATGAGTATGAAAATATAGTTGAAGGGTATGTCCGCCCGTCGGTCGGTCACGCTTAAGTTTCAAATAGCATATTTGTTATCCTGTTACGCTTAAGCTTTCGTTGGTTTGTGACAAGTAAGTTTGAAATAACATTTTTTTTAAATCCGTCACGCTTAAGTTTAAAATAGCGTTTTCGTTGGTCTGTGACACTTATGTTTGAAATAGCATTTTTGTTAACCCGTCACGCCGTCGACTGTTACGCTTAAATCTAAATAGCATTTTTCGACGTGTCCACGCACCTCTATGAGAGGTTTTGTCCGTGTATCCGTCCATTCGTCTGCCATCCTAATGTTGGAAGCAGTAGCTTACAGGAAACATATTTTCGTTTTAATTAATACAAATAAAAATTCCGCCATTAAATCTCAGATGTTGGTCAACTTCGTCGGAGCAGATTTTATTTAACGTTTGTTTTTTTGTTTGTTTCTCTTTATTTTATTTATTTTTCAAGTGTAAAGTTATAAAATGATTTCCCATGGGAAAGAAGATGCGTTAGATTTTGTCGCACCAGAAGTTGTTTTCTCTTTAAACTTTCTTGAACCGCCTCAGAATAGATACGTACGTTTTAACATGTATTGAAGCTCTGTCTAATGAGGTGGGTGTGTTATCAGCCTAACTGATGATGGAGGATACTATGGAATCGGAACTGCCGTGTTCAAACGCCATCCGATCGATGCGAAAGGTATGAACCCACACCCCTCCAACCAAACTAGGGCTAAAAATAGCAACGTGTTCAGACAACCATATTAAATGGATGTTTTGGCGACATTAAATAAGCCCAACAATGTTCAGATATTGTGAAGCAGAACAAAATGATGAAACAAAATCTAATCTAATGTCGATAGATCCATCCAAGGGCCTATCGGATTGACATCCTCTATTTTATCAACAAACGGCGTGGACACAAAACAGAAACCAATCCGAATTCACTTCAACAACAAACGCTCAAACTGGGGCTGTAAAAATCAGCTCCCAGAGACAGTCTAACAAAAATGCGCAAAAAAGTCGAAAATGTTGATCACATGTGGTGCTCTGTACTACGTCTGTCAAACCACTGTGAAACAATATAAAAGCAGACGGCGCAACAACATCTGCCTCTTTCTCTATCCCTCGCCTTTGGGCGAGGTGGTGCCATACGCGTTGGCTGACTACTAAACACACACACACATACACAACACACGCAACCACACACTGCTGACAAAGACACAGACACATACAGATGCCTAAACGAATTATCAACTCTCAAGCATACACATTCGTACAACCACGAAGAAAAGGCGACACGCACATTCACACACTTGAAATGAACACTTAATGCTCTGTAATTTGT
>OY744538.1:10937385-10949885 GCA_963556195.1 Sepiola atlantica
TTGATGTGTGGTTTCGCACCTGACATGTATTTGCTTGCCACACGCAGAAGCAGAAACGACCAGAGGACGACGGATCTTAATGTCGAGTACTCTGAAATTTTTATTAGAGTCCTGTCAGACGGGTTGCTGTCCTAATAGCACTGAGTGCCATACCTGTCCGCCATGGGTTTCAGACGGCATCGCTTTGACACTACGACGTTTCCACACCCTACCTGCTGGGGGTGGGGGTGGGGGTGGGGGTGGGGGAGGGGGGTTAGGGTTAGAGGTTAGGGTTAGGGGTGGGTGATGATGCTGGATAAGACAACCAACCAAAGAGGAGGGAAAACAGTTTTGTATTTCTTATCAGTTTATAGATTCGAACGAACACTCTTGCATTTATGAAAAAAGCAGAACCGAGCTTTCGAAGAAAACCGAGCTGGGGTGAGATTTGCTTAGTGGGTCAGTGCGATCTTTAGACGTCTGGGTTATAGAAGAGGACGAAGTGATAGTTATATAGTATTGGAGATGGCGTAAAGCCAGAAACATTTAATGTGAACACGTGCGACTTTGACGTCAACCAGGAATGGAAGAAGGCGATCATGCTTTGATCGGTGAGATTCGACTAAAGTAGATGGGCGACCAGCGCCCCCTCTCTCTTTCTTTCTTTCTCTCTCTCTCTCTCTCTCTCTTTCTTTCTCTCTCTCTCTCTCTTTCTCTCTCTCTCTCTTTCTTTCTCTCTCTCTCTTTTTCTCTCTCTTTCTCTCTCTCTCTCTCGTTCTCCCCCCAATCTACCTTTATCTCTTTACGGATGGATGTGTGCGTATAAAAGGTCCGGACAGATAATCTCAGTTCACGCCCGGACACGGACGAATAAATAAACGTTTAACTAACTCTAAAATTTGTATTATTGATTAAAAGAAGAAAAAACAAAAAATAACTTCGGAATTCTACCAATTAAGCATAACCTTTTCTACATTTTAAATTTATAAATGAATCCCGTAAACGGAAAATAAAATAAAATGAGAGAAAGAGAGGGGGGAGAGACCAAACGGAAAAGAAAGAAGAAGAGAAAAAAGTGTGAGAGAGAGAGAGAGAGAGAGAGAGAGAGAGGGAAAAGAAAAGAGATAAAAAAATGAAATAAAGAAAATACATGGGAGAGAGGAAGAAAACGCAAGAGAGATAAGGAGAGAGAGAGGGAGAAAGAGGGGATGAGAATTGGGAAGAAAAGATACTAAATACGAGGTCTGTCTAAAAGTTATCCGACTTTAGGCCAGAAAAATATTTCAAATATGTGACGGGGTCGGGACCCTAATCCCCTTCAAAGTAAGCCCCTTGTGCTTGCACACACTTAGCCCACCGATCCATCCACTGCCGGAAACACCTCTGGAAGTCTTATTTTTGAATGGTGTTCATCTCCGCCGTCGCGTTCCGCATTATCTCTTTTTTCGCACCCTCTCAACAACAGCTGCTGGTCACTCTCCGCTGATGTGCGGCCATTTTTGAATCGGTTGAACCACTCCTTAATTTGTGTTACACCCATCACATCTTCTTCAAACACCTGCTGAATCTAACGCGACGTGCAGAAGTTTAAAACTAATGTAAACAGACATCTCGCTGCGCAGCTCCCAATTTAGGTTGAGCCCCCAAACCTTCTCCCTTTTTCTCAGTAGCCCCTTATGTCTACAGTGGTGGCCTGCTTTGTTTGGGGTGAACTATGTTAAGAAAAAAAAATTGAGTGAGGAAGTTTTGATCACGATTTTTCAGACCCGTGGATAATTCACAGCCCTTAAATTATCGACTCAGGATTTCTCGATATCTCAACTAATGAATCCCCCTTGTACTGCAAGGACACTCAAAATATGAACAATTATTCTGTTTTCCTATCTTTACAGACTTCCATTTTTAAACATATATAAAATATCTCTTTTGTGAACTTATGCTTTTGTACTCTTTATTTTGTTTGTTGATCATATAACATTTCTCTCGCTCTCTCACACATTTGAATATTACTTAAAACGGTTTTCTTTAAAAAAAAAAATTCTCTAAAACTGGTTCTTCCCAAAGATCGAACCCAAAACCACAACCCTTCAAATATCTATATACTATTAACATGCTACGGTGTTTGTGGAGTTTGTCTTTTCGTGGGCAAATAGAAACATGTTGGTTTACAAAGAAAAGGAATATGCAGAGTACGCATTACTAAGGTGGTAGGTTTTACGATGTCAAATCGTGAAAACACTGAAAATTTTTTGTTTATAAAATACTGTACAATGTACGGGGGTTCAAATCTCACGCACGCCTAAAGAATTTTTGTAAACTTGATACGTGTTTTATAAATTAAAAACAAAAATAAGATAACATAATAACATTGAATAAAAATAAGCAACTTTTTTTCGGATAATCCGCAACAAATAGGGATAAATGGTATTCGGTATTAGTTCTAAGCGAATTACTTTTGCTAAAAAAACATGTTTAATGTTTTGTAAGCAATGAAAAAAGTAAATACATTTAAATGAATATAGAAATTCATCGTAGTTATTTACTCTCTCATGCAAATATTAAGTAAATATGGAAATTGACACATCCAAGTGGTGCACCAACACCTCTCCATGAGCGGGTATAAACTAGTATTAGGTTATTTAGTCTGTCCTTGAAATAAGTAATCTCCGTTGTTGGGAATTATCTCCCTTTAAATGATAACTCTTTAGTATGTATATAATTCTTAATATTCATCTATGTTTGTATTTGTTGTTAGAAGCTTGATAAAGTGTCACTACTTATATACTGCACTCGTATTTAATCAAATGAATAATTAATATCTAATATGTTGACCGGACGTATCAAACTTTGGTTCTGGCGAACCAATTTTCATTTGTTGTGGTTGTATCATGTTATTAGCAATAAAATGACGTATTTCGCTATAATTTATTTTCTAAAGATACTTAATTTGGTTCGACAGGTTTCTAACATTAAATAATCACCTGAGAAGAAAAATAAGCTGATAAGAATAAGTTTAATTATTTCAGTAAGAGGTAGCGTTCCTTATTTGTTTTTATTTACTGAAGCAAACAAAAAAAAGCGTGGTTATAAAACATATTAATATTTACAAGGCAGATTAGAACGTAATGGATCCCGGGATCATGGGTAAGTTGAATAATGTTGGGAAAATAGTGACGCCCTCCCCTACATCTTAGTGTAGCAGCTGATGAAAAAGGGAGACTATGGTTGACCACTTTACTTCTTTTTTTTTTTTTTTACATAAACTAATAATTTCAGACACAAAACCAATATATTTTGTTTTACTTGCACTGCGAAATGAGATATGGTGTTAATTCGTTATGTTTTATTATTATTTTTCATTAAAAAACGCATTTGTCGACAATTTCTTCGACGCCAAGGAGTAGTTCGTAGATCAGAGTATGGGCGGGTGTAAAACGTTGTGAAATATTGCTAAATCGCGACCCCCAACTCTGTCAAGAGTCAAGTACACCCCCCCCCCCCCCAAAAAAAAATAATAATGGTTCTGACCTTGTTCAGAAGAACTCTTCAAAATTGAACAAAGGAATTCTCACGAAATGTAACCGTCGCCAAAACATTCAAAAACAGACTGCCCCAGAAGAAAGAAAAATGCTCTTAAATAATCAGTAATCGACAGATATGCAAATTACTCACTTCCGGTGGAAGCTATAAAAACAGAGCTAAAATCGTTCCTAGGTTTTGACTTGAGCAAGCCAAAAGCACCCAGCCCTCCTCCGATCACCGGCAACCCCATGACACGTAAACCAGTTAACGTATTTTTCTCACACATTATTATAAAATTGAACCGTAGATTAAATTTGCAAATTTTAATATGGAAAATGAAGAAACTTTTATTCTAGTGTCGAGCTTAAAAGATAGACGTATCTCCATTGCTCTTGATTGGCCCTAAAGTCAGACTCCAGTGTTTAGGTTAAAAATCAAACAAGACATGAGGAGAACATATTAGTCTAAGGTTTATTTGCTACTATAAACAGTGCTCACTAATTAGTGTGGGTTTTAGGTCTACGTTGGCGTGTAACACAGACAAACAGACAAACAGACAAATAATGTCTTTATATATATATATATATATATATATATATATATATAGATATATATATATATATATATATATTAAATAATGTTCGAAGCAAACTAATATAATAACTGAAAAAGTTCAAGTTACTTACATGAGTGATTTTCCACTGAACGACTTGGGACTTAAGGTTTAAAAAAATTTTTTTATTTAAATTTCAATATAGTTTTAATGGTTGAGAAACTTCCAAGACTATATATATATATATATATATATATATATATATATATATATATATGTATATATATATATATATATATATGTATATATATATATATATATGTATATATATATATATATATATATATATATATATATATATATATATATATATATATATATATATATATATATATATATATATATATATATTAAATTCCCGAAACAGTTTTTCATGGTAAACAACTGATGATCCCTTAAATAATGTTAGAAGCAATCTAATATAATAACTGAAAAAGTTAAATTGACTAACATGAGTGATTTTCCACTGAACGACTTGGGACTTAAGGTTTAAAAAAAATTTTTTATTTAAATTTCAATATAGTTTTAATGGTTGAGAAACTTCCAAGACTATATATATATATATATATATATATATATATATATATATATATATATATATATATATATATATATATATATGTATATGTATATATATATATATATATATATATATGTATATATATATATGTATATATATATATATATATATATATATATATATATATATATATATATATATATATATATATATATATATATATATATATATATATATTAAATTCCCGAAACAGTTTTTCATGGTAAACAACTGATGATCCCTTAAATAATGTTAGAAGCAAACTAATATAATAACTGAAAAAGTTAAATTGACCTACATGAGTGATTTTCCACTGAACGACTTCGGACTTAAGGTAGTTTTTTGGGGTTTTTTTTCCTTATATAGTTTTAATAGTTGAGATACTTCCGAGACTATATATATATATATATATATATATATATATATAAAGTATAAAGGAATACTCAATAAAGATATACTCAATAAAGAATAAAAGGGAAATACCAGTAGAGTGCTCAATTAAATTAAATTAAGAGCGTAATATTTTTATTTTTAAATACAGATTTTAATCAGACATGGACCAGTGGTTTCTGACAAGAAACGGGTTGAATTCCCGATTCACGTCGTCTTCAGCATAGTCTGAAATAGTAAATGATGGAATTTCTTCAAAAAACATCAAACTGTTATGAAACGCTGTGTACACCGAATTTTGAAATGGAGAGCCGACGGAAACGCTTAGGACAGAAAAGCCGTTAAAAGATTCTATATTTAGAAGTAAAGCAAGAAAGAAAGAAAGAAAGAAAGAAAGGAGTGGAAAAGTAAAAAAAATTAAATTTATAATAATAAAATATTACTTTTATACTTATATATATTATTTTCATATATATATATGTAGAAAAATAATTAATTAAGGTACGCAACTCCAATTAATTAAATAATCTAAAAAAGGGGAGGTAACTATTTATCATTATATAAAATGTATATATATGTTTTTATGAATTACGATCATTTCAATTAATAATTCTCAATTTAAAGTAAAAACATAAATATAGATAAATATATAAATAAAAAATATAAATATAGATAAATATATAAATACATAAATAAAAAATCAATATATACATAAAAAATCAATCAATATATAATTAAAATATCAATATATAAATGAAAAATCAATATATAAATAAATCAATATATAGATAACAAATATAAATAAAAATTCTATATAAATAATAAAATATATATAAATAATAAAATATATATAAATAAAAAAATCAAAAATCAATATATAAATAAAAAATCTCTATATAGAAAAAATATAAAAAAATATAAAAAATATAAAAAAATATAAAAAAAATATAAAAAAAAATATAAAAAAATATAAAAAAATATAAAAAAATTTAAAAAAATAAAAAAATCCATATATAAAACAAAAATTCAATATATAAATATAATCATAATATGTAAATAAAGAATCAAAAGTCAAAATGTAAATAAAAATATAAATAAAAATATAAATATATAAAAATATAAAGATATAAAAATATAAATAAAAAAAATATATAAATATAAATATATAATATATATAAAAATAATAAATAAATAAAAATAAAAATAAATGTAAATATAAAAATCGAAATATAAATAAATCAATATATAAATAAATAAAAATCATATAAAAAAATCATATAAAAATTCAAAAATCAAAATATAAATAAAAAATCAATATATAAAAAAATCAATATATAAAAAAAATCAATATATAAAAAAATTCATATGTAAATAAGAATTCAAAATTCATATATAGATAAAAAAATGTATATATATAGATAAAAAAATATATATATATACATATACATAAATAAAAAATCAATATATAAATATATATAAAAAGTAAATATATAACCATAAATAATCAATCAATATATATATAAATAAATAAATACACAAATAAAAAATCAAAAATAAATGAATATACACATACACATGTACACTTACACACATGCATACGCACACACTCACATACTTATATGCATATGCATACATATACATATATATATATATATATATATATACATTATATACACACTCACACACACACAAACACATGCATGTGTAAATAAAAAATTATCAATATATAAATATAAATAAAAAATTAAAAGATCAATATATAAATAAAAATCAATATATAAATTTCTATATAAATAATAAATAAATAAATAAAGATTTGAGAAATAAAATTTAAAAATTAAAAATTAAAAATTAAAAAATAAAAAATATTAAAAAATATATATAAAAATAATAATAATAATAATAAAAATAATATATAAAAAAATATAATATATAAAAAATAATATATAAAAAAAATAATATATAAAAAAATAATAATAAATAAATAAAAATAATATATAAAAAAAATAATATATAAAAAAATAATATATAAAAAAATAAATAATATATAAAAAAATAATATATAAAAAAATAATAATAATATATAAAAAATAATATATAAAAAATAATAATATATAAAAAAATATAAAAAAATATAAAAAAATATAAAGATATAAAAAAATTATTATTATATTAAAAAAATTATTATATTAAAAAATTATTATATTAAAAAAATGTAAAAATATTAAAAAAAAAAAAAAAATAAAAAATAAAAAAAATAAAAAATAAAAAAAAAATAAAAATATAAAAAATTAAAAATTTAAATAAGAAAGAGGGAAGAAATGGAGAAAGGAAAAAGGGTTGTGATCAGGTTCGTAGAACGAGAAGTCTGCAGTGGAAGTGTGTAAGTGTCTGAAAAATGTATGTAGGGTTCTAAGAAGGCTTAAGTCACTCGATCCATCCAATAGATAAGGAGTGCTTGTTTACGATGTATACAGCCCTTAAAAACCTCATCGCGTACATTTAAACATCTGGTGTTTGGGTTCATGATGGCCTTAAAAATATGGAACTTCTCAGCATTACACAAATGGCAAACATTAGATATAGGTGAATAAATGGGTTTTCTCTCTATGATTTTCCAATTTATAGAAAAGGGAGTTCCTTCTTCTTTTAGTTCCCAAATTCGTTTAGCCAAAGATGTGTTTGCGCGATCTTTGTATCTAAAGGAATATAGGTGTGAATAATACCTTTGTTTAAAGGAACCTTGTGTCATGCCGTAGTATACATCTGTACTGTTATCAGTTTGACTCGTAACCGCAGCTTTGTATACAACTGAGTCAACTTTACAATTTCCCTCGAGGGGGCAAGAATTTTTATTTTGGCATGAGCATCCGGTGTCGACTGCCGTGCTTTGTTCTTTGGTGATGTAACTCCTTATAGGCCGCATGGTTGAGTAGCTGACCTTGATGGTGTTTTTATTGAAAAACTTATGTAAACTGTTTGTTGGAGGGAAATGTTTGTTTAATAATGAGAGAAAAATATGACCTACTCTTGATTTTGTTCTGCTGGAGAAGGGTGGCGAAAACCAGATAATCGATCTCCTCCTTTTGCGGTTGTTGTTCTGTGGAATATTCTGGTTTGGGATGTATGAGATTCCATCGTGGAATCCGCTGTCGCGGAGGGCTTTATTATAATATGGAGCGGCCTGTGTGAAAACTTCATAATTGGAGGAGAGGTTTGAAATTCTAAGGCTTATATTTTTAGTAAGGTTTTTGAGGATTGATGGTGGATGGCATGAGCTTTTATGGATATATTGGAGTGATTCATTCGGTTTATGGTAGGGTTTGTGAGTGTTATTTTCGAGGTTAAGAGTAGAATCGAGGAAATCTATTTGGTTTAAATTAGTAGTGATAGTGATTTTAAAGCCTAAACTTTTGAAGGTTTGAATGAGGTCTTTCCTAAATTTATCTAGTATTTGTCCGTTTTTATTGTGTGAAAGGCAGACCCCGTCATCTCGGTATAATCCGGTGAAGTGGTCGGGAAACTTAATTTTGAGTGTGTGTAAGATATAAAGTCCTACCAGGTCGCATATATCCGCACTATCGTGGGCGCCCATTGCAACGTCAAAGGGGTCCTCAGGATCTGATTTCTTTACCCAGGCCCTTCCCTCGAAGAAAAGAAGGGTTTGTCTGGCATTTAGGATGGTATCTCGTTCTAACTGACTTATTTTTTTATATATTATTTTTATTTATTTATTATTATTTTTTTATATATTATTTTTTTTATATATTATTTTTTATATATTATATTTTTTTATATATTATTTTTATTATTATTATTATTATTTTTATATATATTTTTTAATATTTTTTATTTTTTAATTTTTAATTTTTAATTTTTAAATTTTATTTCTCAAATCTTTATTTATTTATTTATTATTTATATAGAAATTTATATATTGATTTTTATTTATATATTGATCTTTTAATTTTTTATTTATATTTATATATTGATAATTTTTTATTTACACATGCATGTGTTTGTGTGTGTGTGAGTGTGTATATAATGTATATATATATATATATATATATATATGTATATGTATGCATATGCATATAAGTATGTGAGTGTGTGCGTATGCATGTGTGTAAGTGTACATGTGTATGTGTATATTCATTTATTTTTGATTTTTTATTTGTGTATTTATTTATTTATATATATATTGATTGATTATTTATGGTTATATATTTACTTTTTATATATATTTATATATTGATTTTTTATTTATGTATATGTATATATATATATTTTTTTATCTATATATATACATTTTTTTATCTATATATGAATTTTGAATTCTTATTTACATATGAATTTTTTTATATATTGATTTTTTTTATATATTGATTTTTTTATATATTGATTTTTTATTTATATTTTGATTTTTGAATTTTTATATGATTTTTTTATATGATTTTTATTTATTTATATATTGATTTATTTATATTTCGATTTTTATATTTACATTTATTTTTATTTTTATTTATTTATTATTTTTATATATATTATATATTTATATTTATATATTTTTTTTATTTATATTTTTATATCTTTATATTTTTATATATTTATATTTTTATTTATATTTTTATTTACATTTTGACTTTTGATTCTTTATTTACATATTATGATTATATTTATATATTGAATTTTTCATTTATATATGGATTTTTTAATTTTTTTATATTTTTTTATATTTTTTCTATATAGAGATTTTTTATTTATATATTGATTTTTGATTTTTTTATTTATATATATTTTATTATTTATATATATTTTATTATTTATATAGAATTTTTATTTATATTTGTTATCTATATATTGATTTATTTATATATTGATTTTTCATTTATATATTGATATTTTAATTATATATTGATTGATTTTTTATGTATATATTGATTTTTTATTTATGTATTTATATATTTATCTATATTTATATTTTTTATTTATATATTTATCTATATTTATGTTTTTACTTTAAATTGAGAATTATTAATTGAAATGATCGTAATTCATAAAAACATATATATACATTTTATATAATGATAAATAGTTACCTCCCCTTTTTTAGATTATTTAATTAATTGGAGTTGCGTACCTTAATTAATTATTTTTCTACATATATATATATGAAAATAATATATATAAGTATAAAAGTAATATTTTATTATTATAAATTTAATTTTTTTTACTTTTCCACTCCTTTCTTTCTTTCTTTCTTTCTTTCTTGCTTTACTTCTAAATATAGAATCTTTTAACGGCTTTTCTGTCCTAAGCGTTTCCGTCGGCTCTCCATTTCAAAATTCGGTGTACACAGCGTTTCATAACAGTTTGATGTTTTTTGAAGAAATTCCATCATTTACTATTTCAGACTATGCTGAAGACGACGTGAATCGGGAATTCAACCCGTTTCTTGTCAGAAACCACTGGTCCATGTCTGATTAAAATCTGTATTTAAAAATAAAAATATATATATATATATATATATATATATATATATATATATATATATATATATATATATATATATGTTGATAATTTTAGAAGAATACACGTCTCAGAACGCGTAAAATGAATTCCTCGAACAGGAAAGATTTGCACCACTTTTATGTCCCCTTACGAAGATTAAAATCAACATATAATGATACTAAACCTTATTTATAGAATCCTTATTCTGATTTTAATCAGATTCCATTACAGGATTTTAATTTTATAAAATGTCAGACTTAAGCTTAAGGGGTTTTAGCAAGAAATTTAAATTCACGGAATCTTGTTTAATGATGTCCAATGACTATGGATAAAATTCAATGCAAATCTGAAATATTTGAATTTTCAAATGCGAGGTTGTGCCCATATTATGCCCATCCCCTAAAGAGCTTTCAAAATATTCTAAAGAAACTGAAATTTGGGGAATATTTATTAATTGATGTCTAATATCTATTGTTTAACAAAAATCAAAGGTTATTCGGACTACTGTTCTCATCTTGAGTGTTATTCTCACAGTAGAACAGTAGTCCGACTAATCCAAATTATACAAATTATCAATCTTCATCTCAAAAATTTAGAAACAAAAATCAAAGGTATCTTAATTTTTACGAAGGACTTCCACCTCCTCTTCGTCCCCTTTTGCATAAAACTAAATTAAACTAAATATAACCCACATTATCTACCCTTACGCACAGCAGGTGTGTTCCAAAATTCATAATAATTGGTTAATTAGTTTAGGAGTTAATCCTGAACATACAAACATACAAACATACAAACATACCTAACTTTATATAGATAGAGATATTGTCAAATTCATTTGATCAAAAATCAAGCAAATAAAAAAACTGCCTTGTTTTAGATGAGTAACTAAAAAAGTGAAAGAGAAGAGGTCAAACTGCAACAGATCTCACTTCAAACCCCTTCTATGTTACCAGATATCTGTGCGTATATGAGGTCATCGTTGAGTAAACCTTCTCAATGATATCTAAGTAACATTATGAATTTGATAAATCATATATCTATACTTAACTTCAAAAGCATAGCACTGCTATGATTCGTTCATTCTTTTATTTTTATTTTATTTTGTTCTATATTGAAAGTAGGTCAAGTACGCTCATTCTTAAGATACGTCCATTCAATCTGTGCGTTTAGTGATGAAAATGCTATTTCAGACTTAAGCGTGACAGACCAACGAAAATGCTATTTCAGACTTAAGCGTGACAGACCAACGAAAATGCTATTTCAGACTTAAGCGTGACAGACCAACGAAAATGCTATTTCAGACTTAAGCGTGACAGACCAACGAAAATGCTATTTCAGACTTAAGCATGACAGACCAACGAAAATGCTATTTCAGACTTAAGCGTGACAGACCAACGAAAATGCTATTTCAAACTTAAGCGTGACAGACCAACGAAAATGCTATTTCAGACTTAAGCGGGACAGACCAACGAAAATGCTATTTCAGACTTAAGCATGACAGACCAACGAAAATGCTATTTCAGACTTAAGCGTGACAGACCAACGAAAATGCCATTTCAAATTGAAGCGTGACAAATCCACGGACGGAGGCTTGTAGCAGTCACTAATAGGGACTACTTTTGAATGCGTAATCACTGTCCCTGTAAGCTGGCTTGTCCAATCAAATCACAGGGCGCAGTAATATCGTTAGTTCCCTAAGGGACTACTTATGTCCCGTTAGGGTTCGAAGAAAAAGATCAGACGATCTCCTGGCACCAGCTTGGACACATCGCAGAGAGCCCCGGCGAGGAACGAGGAAACGCTCTCTCTCCGCCGCCGTCGCCACTTGACGACTACTACCATCTTCACATGAAGAAATCCACGGGCAGCCCTAAGAACTCTTATATTCTTCTTCTTCCTCAGACGGACACTGTCCCACTCTCGTCT
>OY744538.1:10954885-10967294 GCA_963556195.1 Sepiola atlantica
TCTAACTTTGCTGCAACGAGGGCCGTGTAAAACAACTAACTTGACATAAATCACACCGGCTTTCAGTTCACTTGTCATTTATTTATAGATGCAAAATGCGACAATAAAGATTTATGAATAAAAATTATCATATAATTACTACTACTACTACTACTACTACTACTACTACTACTACTACTCATGAATACAGAGATCCTCCCCCCCCCCTCTCCACACCCACGTCTAACTTCTGGTCGTTTTTCCAGTGCAACAGCCCAACCCTTTTCTCCTTCAATTTCCTTTGACTTTCTTAATTCGTTTGTTTAGTCTGGATGTCCATTGTCTTAAATCGTGGGTTGAACGAACCAAGACTGCATCTATCTATCTATCTATCTATCTATCTATCTATCTATCTATCTATCTATCTATCTATCTATCTATCTATCTATCTTTCTTCTTCTTCTTCTTCTTCTTCTTCTTCTTCTTCTTCTTCTTCTTCTTCTTCTTCTTCTTCTTCTTCTTCTTCTTTGGTCTGTGTGTGTGTGTGTGTGTGTGTGTGTGTGTGTGTGTGTGTGTGTGTGTGTGTGTGTGTGTGTGTGTGTGTGTGTGTGTGATAAGAAGCCGGTAAACTTCCGGCGATCGCGTATAAAAACTCGTAAAGGCCAAAAGGTGGCTCAAAAAAAAAGCATACCCTCACATCATCGGACATAACCTAGCTTCCTGTTCTTTTTCCTTCTCTCAGGTAAATGCATCATCATCATTATTATTGTTATTATACTCGTGCACACCCTCCGTCCAAATACGACAGAAAAAAATTATGCTTCGCCAGTGTTCGCACTCGCTATTCATCTCGATATATCACTAAATATTCATATAAAATCATAGAATTGTGTCAATAATTTAATTTTTCGTATAAAAATTATTATTATTATTTCTGATGAATACTAAAACACCCACCGTTGTATGTGTATATGTATATTTATTACCATCCTCCCTGACTCTTCGCGACAATTTTCTGTGGCACCAACTAATGCTGGTGCCATCGCGTTTTTTTTTTTTTGAAGAGGGGATGCCAGTTTATGGGATATATCTTATCTCACCTGGCAGTTTCAGTTCTTTCGATTTCGGTGAAATTATCTTTCTATGTTTCTAGTTCACTTTTTATCATTTAGCCACATAGATCATCTTCAGTGATTACTCACTGACAATAAACGGTGGTGTTCCCTTGAGTCTGAATAACAACAAGTCTCCCCAGATTTCCAGTGCTATCCATCTTTTTCCATAACCATTTTAAATGATTTTACCTTATTGCAACAACCGCTTACCATTGATTTCTCCCTGGCAATGACAATTGGTATTTTCTGGAATTTGGGTGTCAATCAGCTCCCACCCAAAGGTCCCAGTACTCTCCGCACTTTTTCAGTAGAGGTCTGGTTAGTGCTTTCCTTCCTCGGTCTTTCCATCCTCCTTGACCATTCACGACTATTTTGTGTAATATCAGCCTTAGCTGATGACATTATATTGTGTTTATTTATTTTTTTGCGGGGGGGGGGGGGGTATGAATTTCCTTGCAGTTTTAGTTCCCTTGGTTTCATAGAGTTAGGGTTAGGTTCATGTGATGTTTTTTCTATGTTTTTGTTTTATTTCCATGACAACTTCCGTGTGGCTGGTTAGTGTTCGTAGTTTATGTGGGTTGGTTTCCGCATTCGAAGATTTTCCTAAAGATTTCAACTGTTTACATCCTTGCTGTCCGTTGTATAGTCTCAGTTATCCCTGCGATTCCAATTGGTCCCCGTCTTTTTTCCTGTTTTTTTTTTTTTTCGGGACTTTTCTTAGTGCTCCTACGATTATTGGTATTATATTGACTTTTTCATGTTCCATATCCCTTTCACTTCTCTGACTAGTTCTGTGTATTTGCTTCGTTTTTCAGTGTATGTGATCTTTGATCTTGTGGTTTGCTGGAACGGCAAAATCTACAATTAAGCAGTTTTTATCCTTCTTGTTAACTATTATGACACCTGGTCTCCTTGTTTGGATGAGTTTAACTGTTTTAACCTTCATGTCCGAGAGGATTTTGTAATTTTCGTTTTTCAGTACTGCCCCCCCCCCCATTTGTGTTTGTTCCATCAAAATGCAGTCGTTTGAATAGTTTCCTAATATACTGCCTTCTCCACGCAGTCGTGTCGGTTCTTGTATTCTTTTGGGGCTAGTCAGCTGCATTCACTTATTATGTGATTTGCCGTTTCGTCTCGTTGTCCACAGCGTCTGCATTTACTATTTTTATGCGTTTTGTCTATTTTAGCTTTGATATAGTTAGTTATAATCGCATTGTTCTGTGCAACTGTCAGTAGCGATTCCGTTTCTCTGTTTTCATAGCCATGTTTTCGTGAGTCTCTTCTCTAGTCATTTTTATAAATCGTTCATGTATCTGGTTCTCTTCACACTTTTCTTTTCTCGTTTTTCGTTTCAGTGTTTCACTGGTCTCTGTCTTGTTCACGTTTACGGTGTTTCTTGCTATGGTGATCAGTCTTTCTGTGTTTATGGTTATGTATTTTTTGTGTCATCCACACAGTTTTCTATACTTACCAGTCTTCTCCTCCTTTCTCTCCTTTTTTACGTAGAGTCGGTCAGTATCATCCTTTGGTGTAGTTCATTGTGCATGGTCATTAGTTTCTTAGTCTTATGGTCCAGGTGCCTGAGTTCTTCTTTTTTTCATCCCATGTACGGTTCAGAATAACTTACTATGGATACTGCCCAAGTACTTATTTATTTCATTAGATTCCTCCTCTATAATATGGTTTCTAAGAGTTTTCTTGAGATTCTCGGTTTTTTTTACCAATCTTCTCTTTCATTTCGGTTGATTTGATAGTGTCTGTTTCCAGAACTACCAGATATCTATGGGAATCATGTTAACCAAATTCATTCATCACCTCTTGGTTGGGTAGTTCCATGAACTCTACTGTCTCGAGTTTTCCCCTTTTTATCTCTAGTAGTGCACACTTTTCCATTCTGAATTCCATTCGGATGAACTGGCTTTAGATTCTGGTTGTGTTTTACAGAAAACCTGTCAATTTGACACGCAATGGAGACATCGTTGGCAAACGTTAGACTTAAAGCACAAGTTAGTATATGAAAAACAAAGAAGATATTTATTGAAATCATTCAATTTTGAGTGACCGGTGTTAATAGTTTTGAAATCAAAACAACCAAACATTTACCTTTGTTGGTGTAAATAACTACTACACATACAAAATAAGGATCAATCCAGAGTTGACTTAACAAATAGTTGCAATAGCACAGTTACATTTACTGAACAACTTCGTTATCTACCCACATTGGCCTTTTGGCTAAGATCAAAGTGTAGTATCTGTTCCGATGGATACTGCACCCCATAGACTGGTATTGTCTTGCCCTTGGGGGCTTGATTTACGCCGGTCTATGGGTCTGTCCTGTGCAGTTCTAGGAGGTCCACCATCACAGACTTCGCCTCCCCTCTTTGGGGAGGAGAAAGTTTATTGCTTACTGCCTGAGTCGCCCCTACCGGGGAATGCCGATGGGGCTGCCCAGGCAATTTTTAAACCCCACTTTCCCGACCCGACCTTGGGTCACATCTTACTTGTGGGAGTAAGATAAAAACTGGCCTTGTGCCTAACTCCGGGAGATGAGTAAATCAATACCCACATGACCGCCAGGGAGTTTTATTGCATGAAAACGTTTCGTACTCAGAGAATCAATCATTTTCTTAATGATAACACTGAGGGGTGGCTGTCTTTGCGGAAGTATTAGTGGCTTCTCACAAGGTTGTTTTCGATGAAAATTGACGCCCATTCGCATTGGGTTTAAATCGGAGTTAGATGGATGCCAGATCATCAACTGTTCACCTTGGGTGCCCAAACTTGCTAACAATGTATGGGTAGCATGAGTAAGGTGAGAGGGGGGGGCGTTGTCATGCACACAAAGGTTCGCAGTAGCAAAAGAGGTATATCAACTTACCAAGGCAACAAATATTGTTTCAGGAGAGTGCAATAGGCGGCGATATCCAATTCATTCCCACAACAGGAATATATGACACAAGGTCAGAAAGTGGGGAGGGGTCAAGCAAGCGCCCCTAAAGAAGGAGCACTCTGGCCTAGCAAAAATAGACTGGGCAGCCCCGTCGGCGCTCCCCGGTCAGGGCGCCTCAGGCAGCAAGCGATAAACTTACTCCACCCCAAAGAGGGGAGGCAAGGCCTGGGAGGGATGGACTTCCTAGAACTGCACAGGACAAACCCACAGACCGGCGGAATCAAGACCCGAAGGCCAAGACGATACCGGTCGATAGGGTGTAGTATACCTCGGAACAGATACTATACTTTGACATTGGCCAAACGGCCAAGTATTTATTTTTCTTCCTCCCACAAAGTAAGATGTGACACAATGGTCGGGAAAGTGGGATTTGAAAAGCCAGCGCCCGAGAAGGTGAGCACTCTGGCCTATAAAGAATGCCTGGGCAGCCCCGTCGGCATTCCCCGGTAGGGGCGCCTCATGCAGTAAGCAATAAACTTACTCCTCTCCAAAGAGGGGAGGCAAAGCCTGGGAGGGTGGACCTCCTAGAACTGCACAGAACAAACTCATAGACCGGCGTAAATCAAGCCCCGAAGGCCAAGACAATATCAGTCTATGGGGTGCAGTATCCATCGGAACAGATACTACACTTTCATCTTAGCGAAAAGGCCAAAGATTCATATTTTATTTACCTCCCCAGGGGGTTAGACACAAGGCCAGTGTTATCTTACTCCCACAAGGTAAGATGTGACCCAAGGTCAGGTCGGGAAAGTGGGGCTTTTAAAAGCCAGCGCCCGAGAAGGTGAGCACTCTGGCCATTAAAAATTGAACTGCACAGGACAGACCCATAGACCGGCGTAAATCAAGCCCCGAAGGCCAAGACGATACCAGGTTATTGGGTGTAGTATCCATCGGAACAGATACTAAGGCCAAGTAGCTAGATTGCAATCGGCGGCAGATGTCACTTTTACTCAATCGGATACTCTGATAGAACCAACAGGTCTATCTTCAATGTTGCCTGTCCGTATCATGACTACTCAAATGATGCTAACATCCACCCATTTGCCCAGCCGTCAGGTAAATTTAAGGTCGCCTGGATCTCATCTGTAAAACGAACACAACTCATGTTTATCTTCAAATATTTTTGCGTTTTAGCGTAAGGAGAGCCATTTTGAGTTGAACTTTCACTGATGCTCTGATGTCAAAAATAGTATTCCTTGCGAATTTTGGTAAGCCAGAATAACCAGCTCTGGAGAAAATGGGCTTGCCTGATTGTTTAGGTTTTTTACGGAGCTGACGACCAATATTCCTTAAATCCATATCAGTGAGAGTCTTGGAAATCTTACCATCTGATCGTTTCTTCTTTGGTGATGAGTCCTTCTTAAATCATTTCAGTGTCGACACGACGATCTATTTTGGGGGCACTGACATTGTGAGAAGTGCCTTAAGCATATTGTTTCATTGTAACTGTTTTTTCAGCGTCAGTTAGAGCTGTCTGGCACGCCATTGTTTTAGCAGATATAAAAACCTATTATCGTTGCTCACCGTGAAACATAAAATCACGATTTTGTGAGAGCGAACAACGATGCATGGTGCAATGTTAACGATTTTGTGAGAGCGAACAACGATACATGGTGCAATGTTAACGATTTTGTGAGAGCGAACAACGATGCATGGTGCAATGTTAACGATTTTGTGAGAGCGAACAACGATACATGGTGCAATGTTAACGATTTTGTGAGAGCGAACAACGATGCATGGTGCAATGTTAACGATTTTGTGAGAGCGAACAACGATACATGGTGCAATGTTAACGATTTTGTGAGAGCGACCAACGATGCATGGTGCAATGTTAACGATTTTGTGAGAGCGAACAACGATACATGGTGCAATGTTTACGATTTTGTGATAGCGAACAACGATGCATGGTGCAATGTTAACGATTTTGTGAGAGCGAACAACGATACATGGTGCAATGTTAACGATTTTGTGAGAGCGAACAACGATGCATGGTGCAATGTTAACGATTTTGTGAGAGCGAACAACGATGCATGGTGCAATGTTAACGATTTTGTGATAGCGAACAACGATGCATGGTGCAATATTAACGATTTTGTGATAGCGAACAACGATGCATGGTGCAATGTTAACGACTTTGTGAGAGCGAACAACGATGCATGGTGCAATGTTAACGATTTTGTGAGAGCGAACAACGATGCATGGTGCAATGTTAACGATTTTGTGAGAGCGAACAACGATGCATGGTGCAATGTTAACGATTTTGTGAGAGCGAACAACGATGCATGGTGCAATGTTAACGATTTTGTGATAGCGAACAACGATGCATGGTGCAATGTTAACGATTTTGTGAGAGCGAACAACGATGCATGGTGCAATGTTAACGACTTTGTGAGAGCGAACAACGATGCATGGTGCAATGTTAACGATTTTGTGAGAGCGAACAACGATGCATGGTGCAATGTTAACGACTTTGTGAGAGCGAACAACGATGCATGGGACAATGTTAACGACTTTGTGAGAGCGAACAACGATGCATGGGGCAATGTTAACGACTTTGTGAAAGCGAACAACGATGCATGGTGCAATGTTAACGATTTTGTGAGAGCGAACAACGATGCATGGTGCAATGTTAACGATTTTGTGATAGCGAACAACGATGCATGGTGCAATGTTAACGATTTTGTGATAGCGAACAACGATGCATGGTGCAATGGTAACGATTTTGTGATAGCGAACAACGATGCATGGTGCAATGTTAACGATTTTGTGATAGCGAACAACGATGCATGGTGCAATGTTAACGATTTTGTGAGAGCGAACAACGATGCATGGTGCAATGTTAACGATTTTGTGATAGCGAACAACGATGCATGGTGCAATGTTAACGATTTTGTGATAGCGAACTACGATGCATGGTGCAATGTTAACGATTTTGTGATAGCGAACAACGATGCATGGTGCAATGTTAACGATTTTGTGATAGCGAACAACGATGCATAGTGCAATGTTAACGATTTTGTGATAGCGAACAACGATGCATGGTGCAATGTTAACGATTTTGTGATAGCGAACAACGATGCATGGTGCAATGTTAACGATTTTGTGAGAGCGAACAACGATGCATGGTGGAATGTTAACGATTTTGTGAGAGCGAACAACGATGCATAGTGCAATGTTAACGATTTTGTGAGAGCGAACAACGATGCATAGTGCAATGTTAACGATTTTGTGATAGCGAACAACGATGCATGGTGCAATGTTAACGATTTTGTGATAGCGAACAACGATGCATGGTGCAATGTTAACGATTTTGTGATAGCGAACAACGATGCATGGTGCAATGTTAACGATTTTGTGAGAGCGAACAACGATGCATGGTGCAATGTTAACGATTTTGTGAGAGCGAACAACGATGCATGGTGCAATGTTAACGATTTTGTGATAGCGAACAACGATGCATGGTGCAATGTTAACGATTTTGTGATAGCGAACAACGATGCATGGTGCAATGTTAACGATTTTGTGAGAGCGAACAACGATACATGGTGCAATGTTAACGATTTTGTGAGAGCGAACAAATATTCAATAAAAATAATCTAAAACTATCCTACAGCTGCTGTGAAAACCTAGAAATGATAATTAAGGCACACAACAACAAAATACTAAAAGACAACAACAGAGAAGAAAAAAATAAACAAAGTGGAAAATATACACGAAATAACACTACGAAGAACAAAAATATAAACAATACTAATAGAAATAAACAAAACACTAATAATAACCACCCGAATAAAAACGAAAAAGTTAGCAATGAAGAGAAAAGATGTAACTGCATAAATCGTAAACTTTGTCCACTACAAAATAAATGCCTAACTAAAAGTGTTGTATACCAAGCAACGATATTTGCCAACGAAAGACCAAATAACAAGAAATACTACGTGGGTATGACATCCCTAAACTTTAAGACCAGATACTATGACCACAAAAGCACATTTAAAAACAAAGAACGTCGAACTAAAACAGCACTAGCTAACCATTATTGGGAGCTCAAAGAAAATAGATACTCACCAATAATTGAATGGAAAATAGTAAGACAGGCCAGTACATGGAGAAACTTAGACGACCCGTGTAGATTATGCCTGAATGAAAAATATGAAATCCTAAATTTTAAAGATCCCCGAAACCTATTAAACTCTAGAAGCGAAATAGCCAACAGCTGTTTACACAGAAATAAATTTACCTTAGGATGATATATAATAAATAAAATAAAAAATATAAATAAATAAATAAATAAAGAAATAAAAAACTGAACAAGTTAAAATTTAAAACCTAAAATAGAAATACAAGAAACCACGTGTTAAAATAAATTCGCCTACTGTATTGACAAAACAAAGGAAACAGGATATAGGAAAAGTCATTGTTAACAAACAATAGAGTAGACATAGGAGCGTCACCAACAAAGCCTTTGTTCGCGGGAAGCCCAACGATTGGCTGAGGGAACAACAAAGAATCTGATTGGTTAACTAGCAAGCCATGTATATAAAAACACCTGACAAAAATAACTCCATGCATTTAGCCTGACGATTCCCCCCGGGGATGAAACACGGGAGCCTCTGTGTAGCTTGATTGCTATATATATTTTCATTGCCTATATATATATATATATATATATATATATATATATATATATATATATATATATATAGGAATGGCTTTTAGGACTTAATGTGATCAACTTATGACTCTCCTCCCCATAATTTTTTTTTTTTTCTCCTAAACTTGTCACTAGTGTTCATTACAAATTATTTTTAGGTTTTAGTCGTATTCAATCATTTCCACGTTTTACTCTGATGAGTGTGGACGAAAACCGGTTCGGTACATTAATTAATTTCTTTTTAATCGTTTTCTCTCGTTTTTTTTATATTTGTTTAATCTCATTCGACCCTCCAACAAATGTCCCAAACGTCCGTATTCCTCGCCGTTATCAAATTTTGTACCACTAAAAATTTATTTAAATATATATATATATATATATATATATATATATATATTTAATGCTTTTTGGGGGAGTACAACATTTTATTATCGCAAGCATGAAGAGGAGACGAGTTTTATCGTTCATGATTAAAAGTTAATCAAGAGACGATCCACGTTCGTCTAAAACGTTCCTCCCTTTGTAAACAAAAGGAGTGCCTATTAGGACTAGATGTGACCAGTTACTAAGATTCATCCTCCATTGTACATATACCATAACGCTATTAAAAAAATTCTCTACTCTCTCTTTTCACCCCTTTTTTAAATCCCTCGTTTTCTTTTTAATTCCTCGATACAACCTTTGTTAAGAGAGGGCGAAACCGGTCGACTGGCTTTTTTTCTCTTGATTAACTTTTAATCATGAACGATAAAACTGGAATTCACAAAAATGAACATGCACAAACTTGACAAGAATCGGGGTTCTCGCTTGTTTTTATCATTTTAATTCAGTTAATTTGAAGAGATCAAGGCTTGAGACTAACACTTGATTTCCCTGTAAGTTAAACTTATATCCAAGGGCTCTCTTAAGGATAGATGGCGCCTTTTTTTAGGGCTGCTATCTGTACTTCTCTCTCACTTTTGTTTCATTTTACTTCAGTCGAAATTCTCAGAAATCAAGGGGCCCCTTCCTGAGGCTAACACTTGATATCTATATGAGATACATAGATATTTCATTAAAGTTCTCCTTTACATGTCAAATGTTAAGTTAGTAAAGAAGTTAAGAACATTAAGTTTTCTCCCACCCCAATTGACCAGTTAATTATGTTATAGTATATCTTTCTTGTGGTCTCTTGGTCTTACCGGATTCCAGGATACGAATCTATCCAGTCTGGTGAAGTATCCGGCTAAGTGCTGTTACTTGAGGTAACATTACTTGGGGAAGATGCACCATTATAACGCTTCCGTCCTGATTAGGGTCAGGGTTAAGGTTAGAGTGTTCATAAGTGAAAAAAAAAACACTTAACACCAATTAACCAAAAATATTAGCTTAATTAGGGAGGGCCTGTGGACGAGTGGTTATAGCACTTGTCTTTGGGTTGGACAACCCGGGTTCGATCCCACTCACGGCATGCGAATTTTCAGTAAATGGGTACCTGACTAAAACTCAGGGAAGGTTCAAGGCAGCGGAAGGAGAGGGATGGGCTCCTAGACACGGTGATTCTTAACACATCACCGCCGCAGTATGCGATGTCGGCAACGACACTCGTGCGCGTCCAGGCTATGCGACCTTTAACTTTTGCTTAATTATGATTTTAGAAATTGATCGATTATGCGTGAATATCTGATTAAATACCATCGATTAGTTAATCGATCACAACGACACTTAATGTCGATAATGGCTGTATTGGATATTATTTTCTGATGAAGTCAAAATAAATTTCGAATGTCGATTGTAGAACGTAAATAGAATTAAAAGTCATTTGTGATTTATTTTTTTTAAATGTTAAGCAATTAAATCGTTAACCAAATCAAACTGAGAATCAAGTCATCTTCGATTTATTAAACTATTTGTGAAGCAATTAAAACTGAGAATTATAACTAGTATTTTTACTTACATGACAGTCTTCCAGTTAGAGCTTGGCAGTTTGAATGCAGGGCTTGGCTATCGCTAAGAACGGGAGCCCTAACCCTAACGGGAAGGAATCCTAACCCTAAACCTAAACCCTAAACCCTAAACCCTAACCTCAACCCATTTTTCTTTGTTTTATGTTAGCAAGAAGAAAAAAAAGAAAAAACAGCGAAACAAATGAAAAAGAAAACATTGACAAAATCCCCCACAATTTTTTTTCTTTCTACACATTTGATTGTAAATAGTTCATTTGACCTCCACCCCCCCCCCACACCCTACAGTTTGTTCGGTTTTTATCTTTTTATCTATGTATTTTTTCTTTGAATTTATTCGTCTTATATTATCGCCTGCAAGCATTCCATTAACGCTTGGCGTTTTCGTCTCCAGGTTCACGAGAACGGATTTTAGAAAGTATCTGGCAAATATATCCGTTGAACCAAGTGCAAGAAAGACCCAAGCATTTGCACTTAAAGGGACGGTTAGAATCCTAAAAAGATCTCTCGGTTGGTGTCTCTGAAATAGCGGGCGAATGTCCTTCTCCAGAAAAAAAAACAAAAAGAAAAGAACATATAAAAAACGAGATAAACATAACAATCTTGTCGAAACCAATCGAACAAAATGAAATTACAGCAAACCTTGGACGCATTTAATTAAAATCGAAAAAACTAATAACCTAGAATATAGTACGTTTCTCCTGAATACATGCTCAGTCTAATAATACTGCAGTGAAAAATAGTGTATACTTGAATTCTCAGTGTACCATTCAAGTCTTTTTCACTCGTTCATTTTCCTTCTAGACTGAGCCAATTTTTGTTTTTTCCTCAATCCAAAGTGCCTTTTTAGGGGAGCTGGATTTTCCCCACATTAAAAACCGGCCTTGTATCTAACTCTGTCCTCGTGTGGAGGCAATTAAATAAAGACTCCAATAAAAAAAAATTATTATGTAATAAATGAATGTTTACACGTAACAAAATGTAAAAGGCGGATGCGGCGGTAGTGGGGGTGGATTCGCGCTTTTTTTTTATATATGTTTTCAAAATGGCGCCCTAAAGAATTTTTTTATTTTTAGACAGATGAATTTTTTTAAGAATTTAAGGATGTTTTCCTTAAGAATTTTACATTAAGAATTTTGTTGCCCATAACAATTTAAATTGCCCATAAGAATTTTTTAATTCTTTTTATTCTTAAAAATTTTAAGAATTTTAAGAATTTTAAAAATGTTAAGAAATTTTAAAAAATTTAAGAATTTTTAAGAATTTTTAAGAATTTTAAGAATTTTTAAAGGATTTAAGAATTTTTAAAGAATTTAAGAATTTTTTCCTTAAGAATTTTACATTAAGAATTTTATTGCCCTTAAGAATTTAAATTGCCCTTAAGAATTTTTTTTATTCTTATTTTTTATTCTTTTATAATTTTTAAAATTCTTTTTCATTTATATGTTTTCAAGATGGCGCCCTAAAGAATTTTGTGTTTGTTTCCGAATCTTAAATAGACGTTGATTTTTATGCAAATGAAAGTTTGGAGAGAGTCGTTGCGTGAGAAAGTTTCCCAGTCTGAGAGTCGATCAAGAACTGGAGTCTTCAAAGCATGAAGGCGAATAAAATCGTCTATGACCACGAAAAAAAGTTGCCCTTGTGATGACGACGACGACATCATGGTCATTTGAAGTAGGGAGAAAGGGGAGAAAAAGAAAGATGGAAAAATCTTCGACGATCGGGCGATCCCATCTTTTAAAAAACGGGTGGCGAGTTATAACGTATG
>OY744538.1:10967494-11032494 GCA_963556195.1 Sepiola atlantica
CTACTACTACTACTACTACTAATAATACTAATAATAATAGCATCACGCCAGTACTAACTGTATTGTTTTCTAGGTTCAGGGGCGAATTCCATTATTGTTCTAATATAAAAATTTGACTCACATTAATTTGAGCTTAATAATAAATTAATTTAAACACTCAAGTTTTGATTACAAATATAAATAGACATCATTTATGTATATATATATATATATATATATATATATATATATATATATAATATAACATTCAATAAATTAAAACATTACAATTGTTCCAAGAATTAGAACATCAAGTCAAGTATGGCGTACGATCGTTTCCAAACAGTTTGGAAAATACTTTATTTTATCTTTATTTTATAAATAATAAAGCTAATCCAAAACGTCTCTTCATCAGCGCCTTTAGCACTACGTCTTACAGAAAATTAAAGAAAGAATTAAAAAGCTCGTCGTAGAGAAACATCCACTGACAGAAAGAGTCACCGGTTGATATGTTAGTAGTATAGGGGGCGGAAAGAACACAATGACACCTATAACCAAAACACTGGTACATACAGAAGAAATAATCCAATATTTTCCATAGATTTACGCTTTCAAATTATGCAATAAATTGATTAAAGTTACAAATTCATGTATCTACATAAAATGTTATAAGGAGATATAATCTTTTATGTATCGATTCTCAGTATTTACTTCAACGTGAGTAGAGCTAGATAGTAAGTTATGAAAATATATTTATGGCAATTAAGCTACACAGAGGCTTCCGCATTTCATCCCCGTAGCGAATCGTCAGGCTTAAATGAATTTTAGCATGACGACTCCCTACGGGGATGTAATGCGGAAACCTCTGGGTAACTTAATTGCCATAAATATATTTTCATAACTTACTATTTATTTTTGTAATCAAAACTTCAGTGTTTAAGTTCAATATATATTAATTTAATATTTAAGCTCAAATTAATTTGTGTTCAATACATATATATATATATATATATATATATATATATATATATATATATATATATATATATATATATATATATATATATATATATGTTGAACTAGTGGAACTTGCTACTAAATCAGTTTCCTTCAGTTCAATAATATAATGTATCGGCAAATTGATGGTATATCCATGGGTAGCCCTCTTTGTCCATCGTTAGCCAACATTTTCATTGGATTTTTGGGAAAACTATTATTTTCCAATTATTTACACACGTTACGTTGATGACACTTTTGCTTGCTTTCCCCCACGGAGTGATGCTGAACAGTTTCTTCGTCTTCTTTGTGACTTGGATCCATCGTTGCAATTCATTATGGAGGTCGAAGATTGTGGTTCCCTGCCATTCCTCGATGTTTCAGTGTCTAAAGTTGGTTTATCGTTTGAAACCTATGTGTATAGAAAACCAACCTTTGCAGGCCTTTATCTAAATTGGTTTTCCTTCGCCCCAAGATCAAGAAAAATTAATCTTATTGGTACTCTCACTCATCGAGCACTTATGATTTGTTCACCAACCCGACTCGATGCGGAACTTAGTGAAATCACTAATATTTTTCTTGCTAATGGGTATCCCATCAATATCATAAAAAGCACCATTGCACGCAAAGTTGCTATAATTAATGGTGGTTAATTTATTGGCCCGTCACGTTGCCCTATTTATTTGAAACTTCCATGGTTAGGTTCTGACGGCCTTGACATTGTCAAAAGGATTTCTTCTTCTACTCAACGTTGTTTTCCAGTAACCATGCTGAGAGTAGTTTACACGACTCGAACCCTTTTCTCTTCTTTTCGTAAGGATGTTTTGCCAGCCATTCAAAAGAATTCTGTTGTTTATAAATTCATGTGTCAGTGTGGAGCTGACTACGTTGGCAAGACATCCCAAAGATTAGAAATTAGAATATCCCAGCACATACCACGTGATATTCGTTTACACAAGGTTTCGAGATCATCCGCGAACTTTCAGGCACAGGAATCAGCCATCGGTAATCACCTGGTGAGTACAAATAGTTGTTCTGACAACTATTCCGATGGGTGGTTTTCTGTTTTACACAGTGCCAGGTCGAACTACCATCTCAATATTATTGAGGCGTTAGTTATTAACAATTCTCGATCTAGCCTGTTTAGACAAAAGATTTTGAAACATCAGTTGGAGATCTTTAATGATTCAAATCCACCATAACGTTGAGAGATTTACGGATTTTTTTTGTTTGTTTTTTTCTCTCTCGGTCGTTTTCTCCAACTTAAACAATTTTTCTCCTCATATCTCATTCGATTTTCTTAGTTTTTAATTTATCATTCTGACGTTTCCTCTTAAAGGGTCAGACGATAAGGCCTTAAGGACAATTTTAGCAACTTTCTATTTTTCCCACCCGCCTGTTTCATTGATTAAAAAAATGTTTCCTCTGAAATTTATCCTACGATTTTGTTGTACGCGAAATTTACTTACACACACACACACACACACACACACACACATATATATATATATATATATATATATATATATATATATATATATATATATATATATATATATATAATCACAATAATATTTTTATAAATAAATATTAATTATTTAAATACCTACAGACATCGATGTTTCATGCTAACGCAATCTTCAGTGTAGGAACTAATTCTCAACGGTCGGTAGGCGCGAACCCCGATCATATATAATATGGCGTAAAACTTTACTGCAGTTTCATGGTACATCCAATTATCAGAAGTGCATCAATGAAATCGTGAATGTTTTAATACATTTTTAATATAAATCGAAACAGATCTAGAAAGCGGCCGTAGATAATCCGAGAGGATGGGAAATCGAGGAGGGATAACACCATTCAAACATCGATTGGAAGGGTACGGTGATCGCTACAAGCTTGCTGAGGATTTTTGTCCCTCAAATTACAGAGAGAACAAAAGTTTTAATTTCTATTTAAAACGTTCACGAATTTATTAATGAACTTCGCGTGATTAGATGATCCATCAAACTACAGTAAAGTTTTAAGATAAGCCATATCATTTATTTATTTATTTATTTATTATTATATATATTTATTATTAATTAATTAATTTATTTATTTTTTATTTTTTTCTATTTATTCATCATTTATTTATTTATTTGTTTTTTTTAAATTATTAATTAATAAATTCATTTATTTATTATTATCTATTTATTTATTATTAATTAATTTATTTATTTATTTATTATCATTTTTTTATTTTTTTATTTTTTATCTATTATTTATTTATTATTTATTATTAATTTATTTATTATTAATTTATTTATTTTTTTATTATTATCTATTTATTATTAATTAATTAATTAATTATTTTTTTATTTTTTTATTTATTTTTTTTTATTGATTATTTATTATTTATTTATTATTTATTTATTTATTATTAATTAATGTATTTATTATTAATTTATTTATTTATTTATTTATTTACTATTTATTTATTTATTTATTTGTTATTATTATTATTATTATTATTATTATTATTATTATTATTATTATTATTATTATTATTATTTATTTCATAGTAGTCTCAATTTTTGCATTTTTTTAGTTGGATTTTTCTTTTTCGAACATCAAGTCAACCCCCTTGACTTTAGACATTCAAGCTGTACCTTAACACTTTCGCCGTTCCTAACAGGCAAGCATTTTGCAGAATTGAAAAGAAATCGTCTCGTCAATCTGTTAAGCCATTTATGGTGACTTTTCGTTATGGTTTCAAGCGTTCCAATTATAACGGGAATCACCTTTACTTCTTTACATTTCCATAGTCTAATTCCCATTTTAGATTTTAGTATTTTTTTTTTCGTGTTCTTTCTCCTGCACTCTGGTATCGAATAGGCAGACTATATCAATGATTAAGCAAGTTCTCTTGTTTTTGTTTAAAATGATTAAGTCGGGTTTTGGAATGTTCAAGAACCTTATCAGTCTGTATGCGCATGTCCCAAAGAAGTTTGATATGGTCGTTCTCCTGTACCACTTCTGGCTTATGCTCATACCACTTCTCATTATTATTATTATCATTATTATTATTATTATTACTATTACTATTATTATTATCATCATCATCATCATTATCATTATTATCATCATCATCATAATCATCATTATCATTATTATTATTATTATTATTATTACTATTACTATTCCGAATTCCATTTAAATGTGTTGACTGAAGATTGCGTTTTCCAAATAGCTTCAGGTTGTCCATATGCAAGAGGTTGTTTCAATCTTTGTTCTGTGTCTGTAAATTTGTATCAAGCATCACATTTCCTTAGTATGTAGTTGAGTAGAATCATGGCTAGGATAAACAGTAGTGGTGATAGAGAGTCTCCTTGGAAGATGCCTCTCTGTATTTTTATTTCAGTCATGTGTTGTCTTCCAGCCGTCAATTCCAGCCTCCCTGTACCCATTGCCTTCTTAATAAGATTAATAATACTGTCGGATATCTTGTACATTCTTAAGCATTCAATTATCGCAGGCTTTCTTGTATTCAATCCATGTGATGGCTATGTTCTTTTTCTACTTTTTACCTCCTTTGGGATCTTTTGATCTATGTATAACCGGTCATGCGCCCCTCTTTCCCCTTTCCGTTATCCTTTTGTTCCTCGAGAAGTAGTCCACGATTGTTCAGGGAGTGGTAGATCTGTTCTATCAGTTGTGCCGTTAGGATTTTCCACATCGTTGGTAAACATGTTATTGGTCTGTGGTTGCTTGTGATCGTTTCCTTTTCGGGTCTTTTTATATAAACGTAGTTCTTCCTTTGGTCATCCATTCTGGTACGTCAGTTTTGTGGATACATCTTCTTAGTTCTTACGCTAGCCTTTCATGTCCTGTCATAAATATTTTACACCAGTATGCATGTATTCCATCATGGTCTGACGCTTTCCAGTTTTCTATTTTCCTTAGGGTTGTCTTAATCGTTTCCTCGTGAATTTCTATTTCTGTTCCTTCTTCAAGTTCCTGAAGGTTTTTTTTCCTGTTTTTTCAGCAACTTGGGCTTTCTGTTGTGGTCTTGTGGCTTTTCCCATATCTTGCCCCAAAAGTGTATTGTTTCTGTCTGATCCGGTTGTTCTGTTCTTGTTCTTCATCCGTTTACATTATGATAAAATTGGCTTTCATTGTTTGTACTGTTCCGATTCGTATCTGTATTGTTTCAATCTTCTCTCTTTTGTTGCTATCTTTTGTTTTAGTTCTTCGTGTTTCTTATTTAGTCTTTCTTGTGGGTCAGATTTCCCCTCTTCCATCGTTTTCTGTTCTCTTTTATCGTATTTACGGTTTTAGCTTCTTCTTGAAGTTTGGTGATCTGGATGTCCAGTCTCTCAGTCCATTCTTTGGTCAGTTTTTGTTTCTACTTTTACTTTCATACTTACCGATTTAGCACCTGCATATATTAAGCTGTTTATGTCTGTGATAGTATCTGTTGAGATGTATGGGAGGAGTCTTTTTACTTTTTCTGTTTCTAATTTAAATTTTTTCTAATCTTCGGTCCTCAGAGATGGGAGTTTGTTTTGTCCTCGTTCATAAATCGTTTGAGATTTTCAACTTCTGTTGCTTCTTTCTACGTTAGTTCTGTGATTGCGTAGTTTTCGGTCTCTTCAATGTTAATGTTTTGGCAGTCTCCCCCAACCCGGAGAAATATTTTAAGTTCAAAAAGTAAAAAATAAAAAAATTTGGCCCGACCCCCTAAAAAATGTGGCCCCCACCCCCAATTCCCCCCAATCTCCCCAGCCCCCGCCCCCTAAGTTTTTTTTTACTCTCCCCCAACCCTTAGAAATATTTTAAGTTCAAAAAAAAAAATTGGGCTCGACCCCCTAAAAAATGTGGCCCCACCCCCAATTTTTCTCCCAACCCCCCCAATCTCTCCAGCCCCCACCCCTCTAAGTTTTTTTTACTCTCCCCCAACCCTTAGAAATATTTTAAGTTCAAAAAAAAAATTTGGCTCGACCCCCTAAAAAGTTTGGCCCCACCCCTAAGATTTTCCCCGACCCCCCCCCTCATCTCCCCCCACCCACACAATTTGTTTACTCTCTCCCAACCCTGAGAAATATTTTAAGTTAAAAAAAAATTTGACTCGACCCCCTAAAAAGTTTGGCCCCACCCCTAAGATTTTCCCCAACCCCTATCTCTCGCCCCCACACAATTTTTTTTACTCTCCCCCAACCCTGAGAAATATTTTAAGTAAAAAAATTTTTTTTTAAATGGGTAGTCTCTAGTTGTGTTTCCGGTTATGTTATATCATTTATCTGTCGTTTGATTTCCATTAGATCCAGCTCTGAGAAGCAACCTCTCTTGATGATATGTCTTGCTTGATTTACAATTCTTCGTTCCGTTGTATGGTAGCCAGTAGCAATGCCCCATACATTTATCATTCGCTTTCGATAGCATCTGTCGTTGGGGTTGCTTCTGTAGTAGCAATCCATTACCAGTCTATCTTTTTCTGTGGTTCACTTCTTCCTCTGAGTTTCTTTTTTGTTCGTTGCTGCTTTCATGTGTTTTGTTCACGTTGTTGTATAATAATGCCTTGGTAGCTCCGTCGGAATTTCCCGGTTGGGGTTCCTCAGACGATTAGCAAAAAACTAACCCCTTCTCAAAGAGTGAGAAGGCAAACCCTGGGAGGGTGGACCTCCTAGAACTGCGCAGGACAAACCCACAAACCGGCGGAATCAAGGCCCGAAGGCCAAGACTACACCGGTCTACAGTGTAGCATCCATCGGAACAGATACTACACTCTGATCTTAGTCAAAAGGCTCATGTTTTTTCCGTGATTTCAATAAATTTAAAATCTTCACTTTTTCTGAAGATGTTCGTTGATCCGAACGAAACCGGTAAATCTCTCGTTTTTGATGATTTATTCCTGTGTTTAATTTGTT
This sequence comes from Sepiola atlantica, assembly GCA_963556195.1. Classification (NCBI taxonomy): domain Eukaryota; kingdom Metazoa; phylum Mollusca; class Cephalopoda; order Sepiida; family Sepiolidae; genus Sepiola; species Sepiola atlantica. The sequence continues at coordinate 10,974,379 of OY744538.1, forward strand.
TTTCGTTTTGGCCTTTTTTATACACACTTTTCATTTGACGAATTAGGATGAGCCTGAAAGTACTTGGGACACTTACAGTTATGGCAGGTCCATCGGCCAATTCCCCACCGAAACAAAGATCTTAATTCGGCAAATGGATATCCAGACATAAGTTGTCTGTCATATCCAACAACAACATTTGTATGTATGTATGTATGTATATATATATATATATATATATATATATATATATATATATATATATATATATATATATATATATATATTTGATTTTATCAACATATTTGTACGTTTCATCCTTTCGGAAATCGTCAGTGTAGAGATAATTATTCATACCGGTCGCAAGATTCGAAACCCCGGAACACGAGTCATGTTATAACCCAAATTCTGACGCATTAACCCACTCGGCTACTATTGGTGTATGTAAGTTCCGTGGGTTTCTTGTTCTAAAAGGAAAGAAAAATAGAACAAGAAACCCACAAAACTTACACAAATTTGACCGAAATACTAAATGGATTATTCGGAAAATTTTAAAAATTAATAAAAGTCTTATCAAGCACAAACACTCCGTGTTATTTGATAATGTTTACATATATATATATATATATATATATATATATATATATATATATATATATATTTAAAGAAAGATGAAGATAAAAAATTGTACAAAATTACATAAAGTTACATAAATTAATACAAATTTTATTACATCGAAAGTTCGGCCTTTTATTTCTTTATCGCCAACCTTTTTTGTTTTTTATTCTTCAATTTTTCAAAGTGAAATGGAACTAGGTAATATTTAATTGTTATAAATACCATATTACCAGATTTTATCCTCTGACGAGAAGAGTTTTATCTTTGAAAAAACATGGTTTAAGGATTAATGTAACTCCTTGCATCTGAACTTTCGATGTAATAAAATTTGTATTAATTTATGTAACTTTATGTAAATTTGTACAATTTTTTAATCTTCATCTTTCTTTCTTAAAAATTGATTGCGTCCCATCATGGCCTTTTGGCTAAGATCAAAGTGTAGTATCTGTTCCGATGGATACTGCACCCCATACTGGTGTTGTCTTGGCCTTCGGGTCTTGATTTACGCCGGTCAATGGGTCTGTCCTGTGCAGTTCTGGGAGGTCCACCTTTCCAGGCTTTGCCTCCCCTCTTTGGGGAGGAGTAAGTTTATTGCTTACTGTCTGAGGCGCCCCTATCGGGGAATGCCGACGGGGCTACTCAGGCAATTTTTTAAACCCCACTTTCCCGACCCGACCTTGGGTCACATCTTACTTGTGGGAGTAAGATAAAAACTGGCCTTGTGCCTAACTCCTGGAGAGGAGTAAATCAATACTCAACGTATTGAGCTTTATTTTATCGAGATAGATCACTCTACGATATTTCACTTATCGTTAATTCTATTATCATTAGTATATATATATATATGTATATATATATATATATATATGTGTATGTATGTGTGTGTGTGTGTGTGTGTGTGTGTGTGTGTGTGTGTGTGTGTGTGTGTGTGTGTGTGTGACATATTTTAATATTCCCACACACTTCCCTTATATACAAGGTTATTATGTGGGAATATTTACGTATGCCTCTATCAATCTGCATAGACAGCCCGTTTGAAGTTAGTATCCACATCAAATAAATCTCAATAACTCAAAAGGTCCTGACCAATATTTGTCGAATTTAAACTCGTCCATTTTCAGCCATCGAAAAATATTTGATTCAATATTCTGTCATTTTTAATGGTTAGTTTTTGAGATATTTGGAATTGACCCAAATGGACTCTGCTGAAGTAAGTTTGCAGGTTAGACTGATATTAGCTCTAGACCACTGAAATCTAGTCTTTTATTAAAATGCTAATGCCATTTCGTGTTCGTACGTACGTTATCACATTTCAACCCATTTGAAGAAGTGAGATCGTCGGATCGCGAAAGATGAAACGCCAAAAGTAAGTGAGAAATAGCTAATGTTGGTATTTGCGGAAAATTAAAATTTTACCCATTTAAAATGAAATTGAATAAACCGTCATAAATAGAATTATGTCATCCTATCGACTTAAACAGTTTCACACCATATTCTTATGTTAATACATCGAATTGTTGCAATTGTAAATAAGTAAATTCTTATTTATCTTCCTCCCACAGCGGTAAGATGTTACACAAGGTCGGGAAAGTGGGATTTGAAAAGCCAGCGCCCGAGAAGGTCAGCACTCTGGCCTACAAAAAAATCCTGGGCAGCCCCGTCGGCATTCCCCGGTAGGGGCGCCTAAGGCAGTAAGCAATAAACTTACTCCACCCCAAAGAGGAGAGACAAAGCCTGGGAGGGTGGACCTCCTAGAACTGCACAAGACAAACCCATAGACCGGCGGAGTCAAGACCCGAAGGCCAAGACGGTACCGGTCTATGGGGTGTAGTATTCATCGAAACAGATACTACACTTTGAAATATTTATTTGCAGAAAATACATATTTATATTCCAAACAAATTAGGCACAAGGCCATCAAAAGTGTGGGAGATGGTGTCATTGGTCATCCTTTGTCTAAGGTAATAAAATTGGCTATCCTACTCTTAACTAGAATCATCTCAGTCACCAAAATACCACATTTGCTCTAGGGGCCGTCCTACTTAGACTATTACACTTTGAACTTGGTCAAAAGGCCGAGAAGGCACATTAAAAGGTGAAAACGTTCGTTTTATTTATTTAAAAAATATATTTAGCTGACAAGCAGTTTTACAGCAATAAGAGAGAGAATGCAACTATGGAAGTTTCTACTGGGTTCCGCCATTAAAAAAAACTAATTTTCTTTTTGCCTATTTGAAATATAGGTAACGGGAATGAGCTAACAAAGGGTGAAAAACAGAAAATAACAAAGTTATTGAGTGAGTGAGTGTTCAAATTGGAGATATGAAAACAGTTTCGCAAAGATCATCAAACGATAAAAAAAACCTGTTGAAAATATAACTAAATTGAGAACTCGAATAGAAAGACTGTACAATTGAAGAATAGATGTCTAAGAATTTAAAGCAGATTCCCGAGTTTCCAATTAAAATCTCTAATAATTCCCAATTAAAATCTCTAATAATTCCAATTAAAATCGCCAATTTCTTCTTCTTCTTTGCGTGTCTTTGAAGCATGTGGTCATATGACAGTTTCCCACATTTTTATGAAGTCCTTTGCAATAGTGTTGTACTCTGCAAGATCTTTCAAGCTACACCTGTTGGGCAGTCGGGGGTGGGGCAGACCAGACAGTGTTGCATCGTATAATTTCCCTCTTCACATTCACAGATGGTTGGGTCAGTTTTGTAGCTCCATCTATTCATAGCAACTTTTGATTGTGCCATTCCCGTTCTCAGGTGGTTTAGTGTTTTCCACTGGAGCCAGGGTGCCTCTGAACCGGAAGAGAGTTCATCAGAAGCAGGAATTCCCATGTCATTATAGGGGGGGGGGGCATCTTCTAGCCGTCTGGTCCACATCTGTAGTCTGGTCTCTTCCTGAGATGTTATTAGGGGTTCGACATGGCTGAGGAAGCTCTCCTTCGCCAATAATTACCGCTTAAAATCTCTCACAGTTACTGCTTCAAATCTCTAATAATTCTTGCTAAAATTCGCTAATAATCCCCGCTTAAAATCGTCAATAATCACTGCTTAAAATCTCTCACAGTTACTGCTTAAAATCTCTAATAATTCCCGCTTAAAATCTCTAATAAATCCCGCTTAAAATCTCTAATAATTCCCGCTTAAAATATCTCATAATTCCCGCTTAAAATCTCTAACAATTCCCGCTTAAAATGTCAATTACTGCTTAAAATATCTCACAGTTACTGCTTAAAATCTCTAATAATTCCCGCTTAAAACCTCTAATAATTCCCGCTTTAAATCTCTAATAATTCCCGCTTAAAATCTCTAATAATTCCCGCTTAAAATCTCTAATAATTCTTGCTTAAAATCTCTAATAATTCCCGCTTAAAATCTCTAATAATTCCTGCTCAAAATCTCTAATAATTCTTGCTCAAAATCTCTAATAATTCCCGCTTAAAATCTCTAATAATTCTTGCTTAAAATCTCTAATAATTCCCGCTCAAAATCTCTAATAATTCCTGCTCAAAATCTCAAATAATTCCCGCTTAAAATCTCTAATAATTCCCGCTTAAAACCTCTAATAATTCCCGCTTTAAATCTCTAATAATTCCCGCTTAAAATCTCTAATAATTCCCGCTTAAAATCTCTAATAATTCTTGCTTAAAATCTTTAATAATTCCCGCTTAAAATCTCTAATAATTCTTGCTTAAAATCTCTAATAATTCCCGCTCAAAATCTCTAATAATTCCTGCTCAAAATCTCAAATAATTCCCGCTTAAAATCTCTAATAATTCCCGCTTAAAACCTCTAATAATTCCCGCTTTAAATCTCTAATAATTCCCGCTTAAAATCTCTAATAATTCCCGCTTAAAATCTCTAATAATTCTTGCTTAAAATCTTTAATAATTCCCGCTTAAAATCTCTAATAATTCCTGCTCAAAATCTCTAATAATTCTTGCTCAAAATCTCTAATAATTCCCGCTTAAAATCTCTAATAATTCCCGCTTAAAATCTCTAATAATTCCCGCTTAAAATATCTCATAATTCCCGCTAAAATTCGCTAATAATTCCCGCTTAAAATGTCAATAATTACTGCTTAAAATATCTCACAGTTACTGCTTAAAATCTCTAATAATTCCCGCTTAAAATCTCTAATAAATCCCGCTTAAAATCTCTAACAATTCCCGCTTAAAATGTCAATAATTACTGCTTAAAATATCTCACAGTTACTGCTTAAAATCTCTAATAATTCCCGCTTAAAATCTCTAATAATTCCCGCTTAAAATCTATAATAATTCCCGCTTAAAATGTCAATAATTACTGCTTAAAATATCTCACAGTTACTGCTTAAAATCTCTAATAATTCCCGCTTAAAATCTCTAATAATTCCCGCTTAAAATCTCTAACAATTCCCGCTTAAAATGTCAAATACAAGAGTAATTTTCTAATTGTTATTTTGTTTCTTCTTTCCTTGCAGCATGAACTCATATTTAATATTCCTAGCCATTTGTTGCTCTTCTTTGTACACAGTCCATTCAAGTGAGTCACAATTCTTTTTTCGCTTTTACAAAAGTTTTTTTTTATTATTATTAATTAAGATTTCCAGAATTAAAATTTCATCTTCAAATAAAGAAATATGTTTAGACACAAACTCCATTCGACACAGAAAATAAGGAATATAAGACGGTTAGCAGGGTAATCCGAGATAAAAAATAAATAAAGTGGGAAAAGAGGTAAAAAAACAAAAGAAAGAAAAGGGAAGAGAGAAGAATAGGAATTAAAGGAGAGGGAGAGAAAGGGGGGTAAATAAAAACGAAGAAAATAAATCAATAGAGAGAGGGAGAGGGAGGGATAAAGACAGGAAGAAATAAGAGAAAAAAAAGAAATAGAGAAAGGAAAGAGAAAAATAGAGAATAAAGGAAAGGAAAAAAGAAAGGGAAATAAAAAGAAAGTGAAACGGAAAGAAAGAGAGAAAAAGAAAGAAAATATATATAGAGAGAAAATAAAAAAAGAGAAAGAAGGGCGGGAAAAAGAGGAAGAAAAACAAAAAATAAAGAGAGACGAAAAAATAAAATATAAAAAACAAGAAGAGAACGAACGAATGAATGAATGAAAGAAAAGAAGGGAAATAGGAAAAGATGATAAAATATTTTCTACAAATTTGAATAAAATGTATTTTTAAAACAGGGAAACATTTCTTCTATTTTAACCGAGATTTTTCTGTATTTTCATTTTTACCGTTTCACTAGCACAATACCGTCGGGTTTGTTTCATCACGAATTGGTCTCAATATGTACGAGGAATCGGCAAATTCACCCCCGATAAAATCGACCCCAATCTTTGCACACACATTAACTTTGCGTTCGCCAACCTTCAAGGGAACAAACTCGTGCCATTTGAATGGAACGACGAATCAACGCAATGGCACAAAGGCTTGTAAGTATTTTAATCGTTTTTAAATGTGTCCTCTTACCATCGTTTTTTTTATATGTAAATCGCCCCAGACAAGGCATGAAGCCACTCGATGTAAGGAGCTAAAAAATACTACTTCAAGGTAAAATAAAAAACTAGCCAACGATATGTGTTATGGATAGATTCAGACCCAGAAGCCAGCAATCCTTCCTCCTTTGTCAGAAACATTGCTCATGGAATATGAGGACTAAAGGACAAAATAAGGGAATATGATATTGCTGGCCAACGAATGGTCCAGGATCGTCCATCTTTTTCCAGCCTCATCCAATTCCGTGTCAGATCTCGTCGCAGCGAATAACGCCATCTTGTTATCGGTCGGTCGAGTGGATGCTTGATGTCTGTCCGTAGCCATTAAATCCATGCCTGCGTTTATCAGACATCCTTCGGTAAGTGAAAATATAACACGCGTACTTGATCCGTTCGGGTCATATATTTATAAAAAAAATAATAAATTCGTTCCATTCCTTTTTATTTTATATATTTTTTGTAAGTTTTATCTTTTTGAGATACGTCCACGCATTTCTATTAGAGGCTCTGTCTGTCGGTCGAAAGGTCGGTCTATCTGTCTGTCATGCTTAAGTTTCACATAGCATATTTAAATTGAATGAGATCAGTGAGGAGGAGGAGGAGAAGGAGGGGGAAGAGGAGGAAGAGGAGAACATGAAAGTAAATAAGTAGTCCATTAGGTGCGTCCATGCGTCGCTATGCGAAGCTCTGTCCGTCTATATTGTTTTCGTTAGTTGCGTCCACGCATCTCTATATAAAGCTGCACCCGTCAGTTGGTCTGTCAGACTAAAATTTGAAACAGATTTTTCATCGCTAAGCACACAGATTGAATGGACGCATCCTAATCTTTTTATTTGCAACAAAAATTAACAACAAATTGAAAATAGCAGATGCAAATATGGCAACATTTTTTTGCATATTTAATTCTGTGATACAACATTTTATTTACCTCCTCTCCAGGAGGTTAGGCACAAGGCCAGTTTTATCTTACTCCCACAAGGTAAAATGTGACCTAAGGTCGGGTCGGGAAAGTGGGACTTGAAAAGCCAGCGCCCGAGAAGGTGAGCACTCTGGCCATTAAAAATTGCCTGGGCAGCCCCGTCGACATTCCCCGGTAGGGGCGCCTCAGGCAGTAAACAATAAACTTACTCCTCCCCAAAGAGGGGAGGCAAAGCCTGGGAGGGTGGACCTCCTAGAACTGCACAGGGCAGACCCATAGACCGGCGTAAATTCAGCCCCGAAGGCCAAGACGATACCAGTTTATGGGGTGTAGTATCCATTGAAACAAAGGCCGATCAATAATACAACATACCGGATTTTAAAATACCGTATATATAGTAATCTGCAAACACCCACAAACAACTTTAGGTATTTCTTAATTTGCATATTTATTTTTTAAACAGTTTCTAATAAATAAATATTCTGTAATATACATTTGTAATTTGCATTGTCATATTTTTCTTATATATAAGCAATAGTTTCGTCGATAGTAAAACGTCGAATGCCGAAAACAAATACTACACTTCGATCTTAGCTAAAAGGCTAAGAAACCATAAAAAATATGTTTTCTGCTGTCATAATACCGCTCTCAGAGTAATTGCTTGGTGATAGCCATAAACGTTTTGTCTAACTATTCTTCTAAACTTACTTTTAAACTAGACTAAATCACCATAATACCGCATTCACTCTATGGGATTTATCCTACTTAAAATATCCCCAAATGTTCTTTTTAATGAATTTTATTTACAAAAGTAAAAATGACATGAAAGATGATGGGAAGTGTGTTACATACCTATTTATCTGTTCCCGTCAATACTCAGGACGGCTGAGATGGTTAATTCTGCCGTGCTGTGTTGGTTATTCGGTCGTTCGTCGGGTTGGCTGTACCGTTAGGTCGTGTTGAGCTGTTGATTTACAAGCGTGACACAAGAGGGGACTGGACTCTAGATTTGGCTTCTCTTTATTTCTGAAACACATATACGTCGACAGGACCCGTGGCATGTGTGTGTGGGGGCGGGGGAAGAGACAGTTCATTAGGCCATTTTCAGGCTATTCGCTCCACGCCCCCTTGCTGTGTGCAGGGAGCTCGCAATTCGCGTCTCACTAGCCTGAAGTTCTGCAACAGAAATCCCAAAGGGGCTCTTCAACGGAAGTGACGTCGTTTTCACTTCCGGTCTTATCTCCTACTCTCTGCGTCTCTTCTAGGGCCTCCCTCTATGGCCTTCCTCCGCTATACAACAAGTGGAACAAATTACAAACCCCCAAAAGAAAGAACAAAATAAAATTAGATAAGGGGCAAGTTAGTAAGACCCTCCCAACCCTTTTTAAACGTACCCCCACTGTTTTCCGGATATTAAAAAAAAAAAAGAACGAAAAAAAAACATGTCGATCTTTAAGTAGGAGTGGGAACAAGTGAGAGTCGGAACTAGACATAGGTGATCAAAGAAAACTCGATGCATCTTAAAAACACCCGTTCTTGTTTTGTTATTCTACAAAAATCTTAAATTGGTGTTTGTAATTTTTAAATTTTGTTACAAATTTCTTTCGCCAGATACGAACAGACGACAGACCTAAAGAAAGTAAAGCCATCTTTAAAGGTTTTGTTGTCTGTCGGTGGTTGGACGTTGGGGTCGGCTCCTTTCTCGGAGGTAGTTTCGACGGCTAGAAACAGGGGAAAGTTCATCCGAGATACGATTAAATTCTTGCGAACACACAATTTCGATGGTTTCGATCTAGATTGGGAATATCCGGCCAACAGAGGGAGCCCGCCAGAAGACAAACGGAGATTTACTGTCTTCGTGCAGGTAAGATCATATAACGCCACTACTCTCTTTTTTATTTTCACATCTTTTGGCGTTATTTTTTTTATTTTACACATTTGTCTTTGTTTAATATTGAATTTTTTCATTGAAGAATTAACATGGATTTACTTTTTTTAGTCATCTGATGAAGTGGACACCGACGTTTACTGACGATCTGAGCGTGTTGGATTCCATAACACTACTTTCACTATGGATGTTGGCAACCTTCACGAGGTCCCTCCTGTAACTACCTGATTTAAGAAAGAACTTGGGAAACTAATGCCAACAACAGAATCGAGCCAGTCAAAGAGTCGTACACTGCTGCTTCATACGAATTTAAATTTTAGGTGTTTAGTTCTCTGAGTAAACATCCCTAACTTCCGCGAAGCGCTCGTATTGATTATTGGGTCGACATAATGGCCATAGGGTTTCTCCGGTCTATCGCTATTGAAACACATTCAAATAGCTATGAGGTTTTACGGAGCTCGTTGAGTCGCTCATTCATCCTATGCCCGATGGATCACAGGAGTGATATACCACTCTTCTTTATAATAACGATGGTATCGACGACGATGCAGAAAAACGCGTATCACTCTATCAGTTGGCGGTAATTAGTTCAATACGTCTTTTGGGGGGGGGTTGACTTTTAAAATTTTAAAAACTCTTTACCGTAAGTGACTCGTAAGTGTACTGAAATGAGGTCAAAACACAATGAAAAATCGCATTTATCGATAAAAAAAAAAACACGGTGCATTACTGAAATATCTCTTTGGACAAAATATATTGGCTGGGAATTATTGAGTTTTATTTAATTTTTTATTTATTGTTTTGTGTTTTAAGAAGGTTTTTAAGTGTTTTATTTAATTATTTATTTGTAGTTTTGTATTTTTATTGAAAGGGTTGTATTTGGAAGATCGTTTATAGATCGTAGGAGATTTTCGGTGTCTTGAAAACTGAATTCATCGTTTAAAAACGGTGTAATACTGAAGTCTCGTTTTGAAGGGAATATCGAGTTTAATTTTACGTATCGGATTTATTATTTATTTTATTTATAGTGCTGTGTTTTAAAGGATTTATTTTGTTTGGTGTTTTATTTACTTATTTAATATAAATATGTATGTATATATATATATATATATATATATATATATATACTTATATATATACATATATATACTTATATATATACTTATATATATACATATATATACTTATATATATACATATATATACTTATATATATACATATATATACTTATATATATACATATATATACTTATATATATACATATATATACTTATATATACATATATATATATATACTTATATATATACATATATATATACATATATATACTTATATATACATATATATATACATATATATACTTATATATACATATATATATACTTATATATATACATATATATACTTATATATATACATATATATATACTTATATATATACATATATATATACTTATATATATACATATATATACTTATATATATACATATATATATACTTATATATACATATATATATATATATACTTATATATATACATATATATACTTATATATACATATATATATACTTATATATATACTTATAGATATATATACTTATATATATATATACATATATATATATATACTTATATATACATATATATATACTTATATATACATATATATATACTTATATATATACATATATATATACTTATATATACATATATATATACTTATATATATATACATATATATACATATATATACATATATATATATATATATACATACATATATATATAAGTATATATATAGTGACAAGGAGGATTAGTATTTATTTGAAATTGATGACAAGGAATTGAACAACAAAGGAGGAGGAGGCGGAGAAGGAGGAGGGAGAGAAAAAAGAACTAAAAGTATATATATGTATATATATATATAATTTAATTTTTTTTTATATTTGGATATGTTGATATTTTTTATATTTTTAATATAAAACTAAAATTAAAAATACATTAATCACCTAAAAAGTAGTGTAATGGATTCGTCTACACACTTTAAAATGCAGTAACATTTTGTAAGTAACGGATACATTTTATTAGACAGATGAACAACACAGGTAAGGAGGACTTTAAAAAAAAAATTTTTTTTAACTAATATAAGTTAGCAAAACATTTACACGGAACAAAACTTAGATTTAGTATACGGAACGTGTATGTTTTCGTCTTTTAAGGGAAGTGGGGTCTGATCAACTCTGCTGGGAAGCCATGAAATTAAATACTGTCTTGTTTTTAAATTCCCGAAACAGTTTTTCATGGTAAACAACTGATGATCCCTTAAATAATATTAGAAGCAAACTAATATAATAACTGTAAAAATTAAATTGACTTACATGAGTGATTTTCCACTGAACGACTTGGGACTTAAGGTTGTTTTAAAAAAAAAATTTTATATAGTTTTAATGGTTGAGAAACTTCCAAGACTAATATATATATATATATATATATATATATATATATATATATATATATATATATATATATATATATATATATATATATATATATATATATATATAATTAACTTGTTACAAATATCCAGGGGGTATGAATCCGAAGGAAGTTGAAACCGGGTTTATGAGAGTGCTCAATGAAAATTCAGAGCAAAATATATATTTTTTGATTTTATTCCATTAGTTGCGACAAAACAAGTTTTGTTTCATTGGTGCGAATAGCGACCAACTCATCGGGCCGGCGAAAGGAATTCAAATGGCATAAAATTTCAACTTCACTCTAACGGGAGATTGAAAATTGAAAATACATTGGAGGGGGAGGGGGATAGAGTTGAGGCTTTGTCTATAACGGCGACATGGGACATGAGAGGGGAGGGGGGAGGACCCCAACAAGTCGTGTTTCAAATTATTACGTGGGAGGTTTTTCACGTGTCAGTGCTGTGACAATCTCAATCTCGGCCGGGGTGGGAGGAGGGAGATGGGGCGACGGCCAGAGTGAGTTAAATTTAAAATGAGAATAAAATTATGATTACAACCGTCATTCTTATTTTATTTTAATTCTAATAAGTAATTATCATGTGGATAAAAATGTTTGATAATTTTAATTTAGGGTATTAATTGCTACTTTTGCATTTTATTTATTTTATTTTAATGTTTTGTTTATTATTTGTAGTGAATTTTGTTGTGATTATATTTTTTTAAATTGTGATTATATTATACCGAGATCAATACTAGTGGAATCATTTTATAAGAGAAGTTTTCTGGTGTTACCAGTCTTATCATTAACAAAACCGATTATGCCCATGGTAACGCCTGCCAATCATACCTACGATAGTCGCAGTGATAACAGCCTTATATAAAAGCCTTAATAAAAATAAAAATAAAAATAAAGATAAATATAAATAAAATTAGAATAAAAATAGAAATAGAAATAACAAGTTTGTAAGAATATTAATGATAATAACAATAATAATAATAATAATAATAATAATAATAATAATAGTATTAAATAATAATAATAATAATAATAATAATAATAATAATAATAATAATAATAATAGTAATAATAGTAATACTGATAAATATCACCATCATTACCATCTTGCTACTTGTGAAGTCATTGGGCGAAATAAGTCGACAAGTGATGGTAGGCTTTTTTAATTCCACTACCAATGACAAGGACTAAGTACCAGTTAATAATTAAGTGTTCAAGGTAGTGATCGAGGTGTTAAGTAATTGAGATTAGATTAGTCTAAGTGTTGATAGCTGTCCCAGTTATGGGTTTATGTTAGAATTGGTAGTATGGCTGAGAGGTTATTGAGGCTGTGCATTATAGGTAGTACGTAGAGATTTGATATTATTGGTAGTTTAGAGGGGTGGTTATATATTTATAGATTCATCATGACTTGTTGGGGTGGGATTGGGTTGTAAATTTGGGTGGGTGGGTAGGGGGTTATAGTGTGTTTTGGGGTAGTGTATAGTGGGGGTTTAATGTTATCATTCATTTTTGTAAAAAAACAAAAAAACTGTTAATTTTATTTTGAAGTTAAGTAGGGTTGGTGTGGGGTTAAGGTGGGGTGTGTGGGTTGCTAAGGAGGTAGAGTCTACTATGTTTACAGTTGATAGATGTCTCTTGTTTTCTATTTAAGAGTTTGTTTTTGTCCTTAGAGCAGTGAAAGTGATCAACAAACTGTATTTGGATCTTGCATGAAGCTATTTGTACTGCTTGTTATTTAACTCACTCAGAGTGCCCAGCCTTTAGTAAAGGGGGCTTATAATAATATTTATAAATAAATATTAATTATTTATTACCTACATATATTAATTATTTATTACCTATATATATATATATATATATATATATATATATATATATATATATATATATATATATATATATATATATATATAAAACAGAAACAGATAGAACAATAACACTTTAAATGTTTAATTTCGTTTTTCCTTCTTTTTGTTGTCAGGAATTAAGACATGCTTTTGAACAGGAAGCTTATAAAAACAGGAGACCTCGATTAATTTTGACATCAGCCGTTGCCGCAGGTCGACATGTTATTGATACGGCCTATGAAGTTCAAAAGCTCTCCGAGTAAGTATGCATTTTTTTATGCACATGTATAGATGCACTCGCTGCAACGACTGGCAGTGTTCGCCAAAACACAATCAACAACTCAGTCTATGCGACTACCTCCATCACATTGCAGTTGAATGTACGCGCGTGTATATGTGTGTGTGTGTGAATGTGTGTGCTTATTCTTTTTTATTATTTTATATCCCCCCTGGGCATCTATGTACATCCACCACTTAGTCGCCCAGCAGAATAAGAAACCAGACCTGAACCCACTTGTACGATCGACGACCACCAAGTATATAACATATCAATGTCCTTGACGCTGCACGCTTGGGGTTCATTCTATGCACTGAAGTTCCCCCCCCCCCCTTGCAGCTGTGCAAGAGCGCTGGGTTTCTTGAGTTTTCCTTTGACATTGGATTCCGCTCTTCGAGAGTCTGAATGATCAATTTCCGCAGGTATTCGTTTCTCGGTGATCATATATTTATTGATAAGTTTGCTATGAATTTCTTTTGAAATTAGCTAAATATATATATATATATATATATATATATATATATATATATATATATATATATATATATATATATATATATATATATATGATAATTGTATTTACACAGACATGTACAAAATCTGCGACACTGGCATGTCGGTGTTATCGATCAACAGTTACTATTAACTGAGATCTCATCAGGGAGAGTTAGAATCCGATCTTAACCTCAGATCATATTTGGAGAGAACCAAATATGATCTGAGGTTAAGATCGGATTCTAACTCTGCCTGATGAGATCTCAGTTTATAGTAACTGTTGATCGATAACACCGACATGCCAGTGTCGCAGATTTTGTACATGTCTGGATAAATATTATTATCATATATAAAGCTCTATTTTGATATTGAGCACTTTTTATAAACCAGGTTAAAGTTTTCTGGATTACCACCCTGTGGATATTTTTACCTGGATTATTACCATTATTATATATATATATATATATATATATATATATATATATATATATATATATATATATATATATATATATATAGCATTATATATGGTTACGAATCCAGTGACTGGTGTGAATAATTATCTCTACACTGACGATTCCACAAAGGATTAAACGTATACGTATGTAGATTAACAAATATTTATAATTATTTGTCGCCCCCCCCCCCAATCTAGGCTGGGCACTGTAGTGAGTAGTATTAACGCAGCCGTCAAAATCATAGCTTTAATGCATGTTCCTTCAGCTGTCGATCACTCTTGACGACGGCTTGGTGTATGTAAGTTCCGTGGTTTTCTTATTCCAAAAGGAATGAAAAATAGAACAAGAAACCCACGGAACTTACATACACCAATGTGAGCGAAATACTGAATTGACTATTCGGAAAATTGAAAAAAGAAAAAAAAATTATCAAGCAAAAACACTTAATTAAATAATGTTCGCATAAGCTCGAAACGCGTTATAAAATCATAAAATTATAAAATGATAAAATAATAAAATAAAATTATAAAAAAACAAACAATTGTTGAAAAAAGTTTTTTTTTTATAAATGTTGGTAGTCACAATTCTTTATATATATATATATATATATATATATATATATATATATATATATATATATATATATATATATATAGTGAATGCTTTTATTCAAACATGTGCAAGGTCTGCTACACTGGCATGTCGATGTTATCGATCTACAGCTCTCAAGAGCTGAGGTTTCATCAGGCAGAGAATTTTTTTATGATCCAACCTGGTCGTTGAATTCCGGTTTGATTCCCTTTGGATTTCTACCCTGTGGATTTTTACCCCACCTGGATTACTATATATATATATATATATATATATATATATATATATATATATATATATATATATATAACAAAAATTTGCTACATTCCAAAGATCAAGATTTTATTAATCTTACGAATCATTTTTTTCGAAACAAAAATCTTTGGTACAATTACGGACCCGTTTCGTTGAACAGAAGACCAACCGACATTTATATGTCAATATCGGATCTTTCTTCTATGGGACTATATTATGTTTTTTGAATTTGTTAAAAAATGTAATTAATTTTCAACCAAGTTTTACTATTAGCTCTTAGAGCAGTTATTATTGGACAATGTTGTGCGTATTTTTAATAGCTCTCTTCAGATTACAAGATGGCTACCTTCTTTAGGTAGTAATTTCTGAATCTCTCTCGATAGAGGTGAATCCAATGTAAGTTGTTTGTTTTTATGGAATTTTGTTTGTCGCATCGCTATCTATTATTTCTGATTGAGAATTTACTGGTTTTCTGATGAGTCAATAGAAGATCGGGTATTGATATACAAATGTCGGTTGGTCTTCTGTTAAACGAAACGAGTGCGTAATTGTACCAAAGGTTTTTGTTTTGAAAATATAATTTGTAAGATGAATAAAATCTTGGTCTTCGAAATGTAGCAAAATGTTGTTTATTTATATATGCTCTGTTATTACATGTTCACAATCATCGAACTTGTTACTTTGAAAAGATTGGTATACATAAAGAATAGGCTAAAACGCTGGACTATAAACATCAACATCGAAGGTTCGATCCTTGTCGTGATGACGGCTGTGAGTCAGAAACACGTGTCCATGGATTACTCGTATGTACGTATAAAATTAATAAATATATATATATTAACGAAATACGTCTTCTAAAGTTAAGGGCGACTAATAATGTAATTGTCTGCACTTTATCACTTAGGAAGTGAAACAATCGAAATAATAATGAGCAAAAACACAACGAACGCTGCAATCACCAATAAAAATAATTACATTAAAATACATTAAATATTTAGGTGATAAAAATCGTACATATTTATAGACAAGCGTCTTGGTCTAGTGGTAAAGACGCTGGACTAGAGACATCAATTTCGAGGGTTCGATCCTTGTCTAAGTTAGTCATTCTGATGACGGTCGTGAGTCAGAAACACGTGTCCATAGATTACTTTTATGTACGTATAAAAACGTATTACTTTTATGTACGTATAAAATTAATAGAAACAAAACATACGTCGTATCAAGTTAAGGGCAATTTTCTGTATCTTAATCACTTAGGAAGTGAGATAAAAAATACATTATATATATACATATATATATATTATATATATATATAAATAATATTTTCAAATTAACCCATATACACATGTGTTTCATGCCAAACCTGCAATCATCAGTATGGGAGGAGACAATCCCTTCCGATCACACGATTCGAACCCTAATACGAAAATCATATTTGACTCAGTAGTCGGAGCGCGTACCGATGTGTTCACCACGTATTGCTGTAGGGGAAAGTAAATTAACGTCTAAATGGCAAATTCATCGGCCATATCCGCAAGCCGTCAAGAGAACTCAATAGGTGGGGCCTAGAGTATTGCATTGCGCTATAAATAACGTCTTGTTGTTAACTTACTTAAAGTACTTAATCTAGCGAGATCTTTAGATAATCATTTATAAATAATATTTTCAAATCAACCCATATGTTTCATGCTAAACCTGCAATCATAAGTATGGGAGGAGACGATCCCTGATGGTCACACGGTTCGAACCCCAATACGAACGTCATATTTGACTCAACGATAGTATTTTTTAGCTAATTTCATAAGAAATTCATAGCAAAAGTCATTTACAATTGTTTCAAAACTAATTTATTCCAGAACTCGTATTATAAATAAAACAAGATTCTGAGTTACCACCATTTCTTTCTGTATACGAAACTCCAAACAATAACATAGAAATAAATTGAAAAATTCTCATTAGAAAATACATGGGACATATCTTCTATGTAAAAATACAAGGGAGGTAATTCATTGACACAATAGATAAAGGGAGGTAATTATTTTAGGAGAAAAAGGAGGAAGTAACCTTTTTTATATTACATTCTATTCCGTAGAGGTTAGACTGAAAGTCTACTTTGAATAGCTTTCAAGCTAGTATATAATAGTTTCTTTGAGATTAACTAAAATTATAAGAGGTTCAGTGTCTTTATTTTGCGGCATATCAACCATTACAGTCGAAAAAGAAAATATTATTATATATATAAAATCGGGGGACTTATGTTTTGAGGCATGTCCGTCCGTCCGTCCGTCCGGATTTTTCTCCGCAACCATCCATTGAATTTCTCTGAAATTTTGCATGAAGTTGTAACTTTGGTCAGGTTAGAAAGTGACATTCTCTGATTTTTGAAAAAAAATCTGGTTAGCCCCCCAGGGGGTCAAAAGGCCCCGAAATGGCAAAAAATGACATTTTTTGGCCCATCACTTTTCATCCATCCATTCAATTTCTCTGAAACTTGGCCAAAATGTGGAGGCAATTGTTCCTAATAGAAAATAAGTATCACTGACCTAGGAAAAAATCTGGTTCGCGCCCCCAGGGGGTCAAAAGCCCCCAAAATGGCAAAAAAATGATCCTTTTCTCCCATAACGTTTGCTCCATCCATTCAATTTTTTTGAAACTTGGCCAAAATGTAGAGGCAATTGTTCTGGATATAAAATGAGCATCCTTGACCTCAGAAAAATTCTGATTCGCGCCCCCAGGGGGTCAAAGGAGGGGAGGGGGGGCAAAATGCCACAAATTGTCCAAATTTATTGCATTTTACACTCGCCACATCGAGTCACATACAGAGGGGGACCACGCACGCGCGGCTTGTTTATTTTGCTTATATGTTGGTTCAGTGTCTTTATTTTGCGGCATATCAACCATTTTGGGGTTATTTAATTTTATTTATAAAATGTATTTATTTTTTCTTTCATAAATAATGGACACTTTTCCTCGGACCAATTAAACGAACTTCTGGACATTGAACATGACAACGACAATGCCAACTCTTCGCCACCGTATGACGACACCTCAGAGCGTTGGATTTCATCACTGTAATGACATACGATTTGCACGGAGCATGGGAGAAATACACAGGGCACAACGCGCCACTTTATGCCCGGGATGAGGACCGGGGTAAAGACAGACAACTGAATGTGGTAAGAAATGTCGTCGCTCTCGTCGGAGATGACGTCACATATGTTTCCTATTTCTTTCCTCTTTCTATTAAGAAAGAACCCAGCGTAACCCGGGAGTAATAACTTTAATCACATTTTAAAATCAGATATTACTTACATGGCTACCTGCATGCCAAGTTTGGTCGAAATCCGTTCAGTAGTTTGTAAGTCTACAGTGGGACAAAAGACATATATACACAGAGATACTTTATTTTATCTTTGTTATGTATTACTAATATACGGTATGATAACGTTGACACACCGGTTCCTGCTTGATCACCGAGGTTAAGCGACGTTGAGCCTTGTCAGTGCAAGATGGGTGACCAATTGGGAATATCAGGTACTGTATGTAGGCACCCAGCTATGGGCAAATTGCGTCGCCAACACGCAGTGCGTTAGCGTGGCGACTATGGCAAAAAACAACAACTGAATGACAGTCACCGATAATGTGGACGGAAAGCAGGGATGTGTTCCTCCTTCGGGAGTAATCAAAAAGCCCTGATTGTGATGGTGATGGTGATGGCAAGTAGAGCTAACCGGCGTTGTCCAGGATCATAGCTAAAAAAATAGACGAATTAAAAAGTCTCTCTATCTTCACATACCCAGTCATGTTACGCACTTTCCACTTTTCCTCCGTGTGCCTAGCCTGAAGCGGAATGTCCGTGAACAAAATTTATTTCCAAGAACGGGTTTCTTCTCTGTAGGCTACAACAGAGCACTCTGACCTACAAAAAATCCTTGGGCTTTTCTTTCTTAGCCTTTTGGCCAAGATCAAGGTGTGGTATGTGTTCCGATGGATACTGCACGAGACTGGTCCTGTGCAGTTCTAGGACGTCACCCTCCCAGGCTTTGCCTCCCCTCTTTGGGAAGGAGTAAGTTTATTGCTTACTGCCTGGGGCGCCTCTACCGGGGAATGCCAGGCAATTTTTAAACAGTCAGAGTGCTCACCTTCTCGGTCGGTGACTTTTCAAGTCCCACTTTCCCGACCTTGTGTCACATCTTACCTTGTGGGAGGTAGATAAATAACTCCTAGTTAGAGGCGCCTCAGGCGATTAGCAATAAACTAACCCCTTCTCAAAGGGTGAGAAGGCAAAACCTGGGAAAGTGGACGTCCTAGAACTGCACAGGACAATAGCACAGACCGGCGGAATCAAGGGCCAAAGGCCAAAACGGTATCGGTCTACAGAGTGTAGCATCCATCGGAAAAGATATTACACTCTGATCTTAGCCAAAATGTCAAGATGAGGACTGATAATTTGTATTATTCGAACTCATATTGGATGTTATTCTCACAACGTTTTGTTTGATATAACCTAGGTCAAATACAAAGGTCAAGGTCACGGAAAAGGTGAAAGTCACATTTTGGGCGATAATTTCGGTTCTGTTGATCGTTGAAACTAGCTGTTTGGACCATACTGTAGCCAATGAAGTCCGCAACGTATACGACCTTGACTTTTGACCTTGAAAAGTTCGTTCGTAGTCGAAATTTTCACGGGATTTCCACTTCCGATTTTTTTTATGGAGCTGATGTTATTTGATGACAGTAACCACCTTGCAAAATTTCAACCTGATCAGATAAATAGCTTTTGAATTATCAAAGTTTCTATGGGATGACGATATGGAGAAATAAAGCTCAGATAAGACTTTGTCTCACCCTTACGTGATCAGGCGGAGCTAATGAATGACTTATGCCCATGTTTTTATATGTGAATATAATTGCCAAAGTGTAGTATCTGTTCCGATGGATACTGCACGCCTGTCCTGTGCAGTTCTATGAGGTCCACCCTCCCAGGCTTCGCCTCCCCTCTTTGGGGAGGAGTAAGTTTATTGCTTACTGTCTGAGGCGCCCCTACCGGGGAATGCCGACGGGGCTGCCCAGGCAATTTTTAAATGGCCAGAGTGCTCACCTCTCGAGCGCTGGCTTTTAACCCCACTTTCTCGACCCAATCTTGGGTCACATCTTACTTGTGGGAGTAAGATAAAACTGGCCTTGTGCCTAACTCCGGGAGGAGTAAATAAATATAATTGCTAGGTTTTGTACATTAAAAGGATTCTTTTTTTTTTATTTATTTTAAACTTGAATATGTGCGATGATTTTGTATTTATTTCTGTCTTGTCCAGGAATGGGTGGCGAACTATTGGGTATCGAAAGGTGCACCCAGAATGAAACTAAACATTGGTCTGGCGCTGTACGGGCGTGGTTTCCGCTTGGCCAACCCAAGAAATATAAGACCGGGAGCACCAGCTTCGGGGCCTTCGCGACCAGCTAATTACACCGCAGAGGGCGGTATTCAAGCTTATTACGAGGTAATCGACTTTAATTCGGAGATGATGTACTCCATTTTAAAAACTTTTTTTCTAAATAATTTTTTTATTCTCATAAAATGTTATTATTTGGCATGTCAAGCTGACGACATTATAGAGCAGTTGTTTTCCGGGCATTATGGCGAGAGAGATCTTTTGGTATCGCCAGATCACCTCGTTCTTTTTTCTCTCACACACACACACACACACACACACACACACACACACACACACACACACACACATATATATATATATATATATATATATATATATATATATATATATATATATATATAGCATCCATTTTGGAAGATTCTCTGCACGGACGGAATTTTCCTCTGGTGTTTATTATTATTTTTGACAAAGGGAAGTTTCTTCTCCCGAAATATTAAATATATGACTTTTATAATCATCCGGACATCACGTAAACAGCTAACACCACACTTGCTGTTATGTAAGATTTTAAGAAAAAATAAATAGTAAGTCACATTTCGCAATCGATTTATTATTTTTGTTCCTTCCAGCTTACATCTTACCCGGAATTTGCATTGCCCTCAGCCTTTTAAAAACACTACTATATATATATATATATATATATATATATATATATATATATATATATATATATATATATATATATATATATATGTATTTTATGTAATTGTTTTTTCTTTTGGTGATGGTAGAGTTTTTTACTTTGCTTACTACTATTTCGATTGTTCACTTCCTAAGTGATACATATTAATGAAGAAAATTGCATTATTAGTCGCCCTTAACTTTAAAGGACCTATGTTTCGTTAATATATACATTTTTATTAATTTATACGTACATAAAAGTAATCCATAGACACGTGTTTCTGGCTCACAGCCGTCATCACTAAGACAAGGATCGAACCTTCGATATTGATGTCTATAGTCTGGCGTTTTACGTCAGGGTCATGACGCCTTGCCTAGAAATATGTACGGTTTTTATCATCTAAATATTTAATGCATTTTATGTAATTGTTTTTTCTTTATATATATTTATGGCAATTAAGCTACACAGAGGCTTCCGCGTTTCATCTTCTTTTACTTTATATTCTTTTGTTCTATTTTCCTTCCTATCCTATTCTAGAACAAATAAATAGGAAGTAAAAGAAAACAGTGTTGTTACTTGTTTCACGTAAAAAACCATTGATGAAAACTTTTGGTGGATTTTGATGGAGATTTTAGATATTGCTTGAGTTGACAGTTGACAGTCGAAAATTTTAAGGGACAGAAGTCACCTCAGCGGAAGTCAATGAAGCAACGTTATTTCCGGTCGGGGATTTCCGCCTCTTAGCTGGCAAAATTTCAAGGTGGACAGACGCGTTTGATCAAAAACTAATGATGGAAATTTTATATATGGCTTGAGCTGACTCTATTTTATGCCAAACTCTTCGTAACAAAAGACCCACATTCTTTGAATTCTTACATGACGGATTTTCTGAACGAAGTCACGTTTTTAAACAGGAACGGGTATTCTTAAGATGCATCCATTCGATCTGCGCGTTTAGTGGTTTGATGAAAATTATCTTTCAAACTTCTTGGACTGAATTTCGTTCCAGATCTTAAATGGAAGACTTACATCAAAACTGTTGCTAAGGTCACTGGAAGAATGGTTGGCCTGTTCTACCGCTCCAGAAAGTATCTCACTACTGACGCAATCATCTACCAATATAAGAGTCAAATAGTCTTAAGATGGAGTACTGATGCCATTAACCCCTAACTTATTTACCTTTATAATCTCATTAACTCTTATCCTCGGGTGGTGTTTGTCCTTTGTAAATGGTGACTCATTAGTATTTTTTTTTAAATATGATAGCCCAACGGGCGACCGACAGAGATGCTTACGTTACATAGTTAGACGTGTTTGAGTCGAAAAGTTCAAGAAACAAGCTACACCAGCGGAAGTCGCTGAAACCACGTGATTTCCGGCTGTGGGGTTTCTGCCTCTTAGCCGGCAAGATTACAAGGAGGGGAGACGCGTCTGGCTGCTGTCCCCAATGGGGGGGGGGGGCAAGCGCGCACAGTGTGGTTATCTGTCTATCTGTATGCCTCCCCTCTATGTCTTTCTCTCCCCCTTTCTCTCACGCGTGTATAAGTTATCTTTATGATGTTTTTGTGTGACTCTCTTTCAAATAAATATTTTTTATAAACATCGGCGTCCGAGTGGGTTTATCAGCAGACGAAAAGAACCTGGGTTCACGACGACGACAACATGGGAGTATAATGGTTTTTACGCCCACTGGTGAGCGAAAATATAACATTTGGACAGATTTAAAAACGCTATTTAAAACATAAGTGTGACAGACTAACTGGTGGACAGCTCCCGGCAGAAGGGAATTTGGGGGAGGACTTCTGGCTTCCGATGAAAAAAATCGTGTATGGATGCCTAAAAGTGATACATCAATTTTTTTATTCATATTAATTTGAGATTTTTCTTTCATCATATTCAAATAATTAACATAATACAGACTATTTGAAAAATAATTTATTTGATTGTTTTCAAAACTTTAAATAAATTTTCATTGAAAAAAATAAACAAAATCAAATCATCTTTTTTTTTCAAGAAATGTTTTTTTTTTTCAACTAATAGTGAAAATATGTTTTTCCAAAAATACGTGAAATGTATTTTTTGGAAATATTTAGTGAAAATAATGTTTTTGGGGAAATTGGGTTAGGGTTAAATGTCATATTACAGAAATCATTTTGCTTTATTATTGTTCGCTTTATTGATTTTTTGGATAAAAACTTCTATTTCTATATTACTTCCGGTGGCACTGAAAACAAATACGTTCTGATTCAAACCTAAACTGAGGAAGTGCCAAATTAATAATAAAAAAATTATTATGAGGTGTAAAAATAATGCATTTCAGACGTTAAATCAAATACGGATGAAAAAAATCAATAGAAAATTGTTTTAATGTTTTGAAAACAATCAAATAAAAACAAATAAATAAATTGTATCACTTTCAGGCATCCATACACTATTTTTTCACCGGAAGCCAGAAGTCCTCCCCCAAATTCCCTTCTCCCCAGCTCCCCATAGAGATCATTTGACTAATCCATGCGTTTAGAGATCTACTTTAGCGTGGCAGATCAACCGACGGACGGACAGAGCCTCTGATAGAGATTCTTGAACTCATCTAAGATGCGTCTGTTCAATCGGTTTCAAACTGAGACAGATCCTTGGACGCTTTTAAAAAGTCTCCATCTTAACAATATTATTAAAAGACACAGTTAACGATGAAAGTTTTATTTATAGATTGAAGCGTGACAGACGGATGGACACAGCCTCGTATAGAAATGATCGGACTTCCTCTGTGTATCTAAAACCAAACGGAACTTCCATGAACAGAGTTTCTTTCCAATAACTTCCCATCTGCAGAACACAATACCACGGAACTGCTTTTTTGCTAACTACAACATAGTCGTCTTCAAGTCTAATGTTAACAAATACTTGTTGAACCGTTCACTCAAGTAATCAAATCCTACCTTCTCCACCCATCGTTTCCAAGCCTCTCATAATATTGTTCATCATCCAACTGACAACCTCATTAACCCTTATCCTCGAGTGGCTTTTGGCCTTGGTAAGCGGTAATTCATTATTAAAAAATAAAATGCGTCCATTCAATCTGTGCTTTTCGCGACGAAAAAACGTATTTCAAACTAAAGTGTGATAGACTAACAGTCATACCGATCGATCGACTGACAGACAGAACCTCTCACATAGAATGCTTGGACGCATCTAAAAATATAATTATTCCCACTTAGAAATGTGTAAAATTATGATCAATTGTTTAATTTTTAATGTTTTTTTGTTTTGCTTCAGGTTTATTTGGCAATTAAAAATGCCATAAAATGTCATGAAAATGTCATTAAAATGTCAATATTTTTTGGCAATTAAAAATATCATAATTCCTACTTAGAAATGTGCAAAATTATGATCAATTGTTTCATTTTTAATGGTTTTTGTTTTGCTTCAGGTTTGTTTGGCAATTAAAAATGTCATAAAAATGTCATAAAAATGTCATAAAAATGTCATAAAAATGTCAATATTGTTTGGCAATTAAAAATATCATTATTCCCACTTAGAAATGTGCCAAATTATGATCTATTGTTTCATTTTTAATGTTTTTTTTTGTTTTGCTTCAGGTTTGTTTGGCAATTAAAAATGGCGCGCAGTCGCACTGGATCCCGTCCTCGGAAGTGCCTTACATAATCCATAACAACGAATGGATCGGATATGATAACGAAATCAGTTTGGCTATTAAGGTAATTCGATTGCAGAGCACACCTTTATTTGATGTATTGCCAACAGTTCTGTAGATTAGATATAATCGACACACCCGCACGCAAAAAAAAACCATGCTGTTCAACTTGTTACATATTGTAGACACTGTCAACGTCGTGCCCGATCGATCATCTAGTCAATGTGGTCGAATGCTTCTTCTTGGTGTACGAACAAACATAGCTTCTGTTTTATTATTTGGATTATTCGGACTACTGTTCTCATCTTGGATGTTATTCTCACAACGTTTCGACCGATGTAACCCCCGATCTTCTTCAGGTGCGTCGTGTCGAACTCGGGGAATCTTTATGTCGAACTCGGGAATCCGTACGGAATTTCGAACCAACCCCTTTATTTAATCCACGGGGATAGCAAGGAGCCGTGGAACAACGGAATCAGTTCTAAATTACAGTCTTTTAGAGGTTGAAGGTTCAATCCTCAGTACGGGCGATAAAAAATATCGCGGTGTCTGCGTTCTCACCGGAAGTCAATAAAATGGAAATATGTCACAACTCCTAAAAGGGTTTTAAAACCTCTCTCTAACCAGGTATATTCTGAAAATGCATTAACCAGAGTACTTAGATAAGTGTGATTCAGTTTAAACAAAAGTAGTACAATAATATTGACGGGTCTTCGTTCGCGCCGGACATCCAAAAATATTTTAACAGACGAAAGATACAACTGTGAAATGCCATCGAGTCCCGCTAATTATAATATCAACGAATGAATGAATTAAATTGAATAACAAAATTTACATTTATAAATAAAAATGAAATTTCATAACTGGTAAACATGACATTTTGCCGACTTCGACTTCCAATAATACAATCGTTTATTCTCGGTAATTTCCGTTATTGGGACGCAGATGACGGATTCTTCTATTATAATATTTACTGAATTTTGTTGAACTAAAAACAAAAGATAATAATTAATTATAGGTTTGTGTTATTGGTTTACAGATTTATCAAAAGAATTATTTATAATTTATATTCAAATAAAAACAAACAATTTCAATCATTATTATTATTATTATTATTATTATTATTATTATTATTATTATTATTATTATTATTATTATTATTATTGTTGTTGTTGTTTTATTATTATTGTTATTATTATTTGTTATTATTATTAATATTATTATTATAATCATTATTTATTATTATTATTATTATTATTATTATTATTATTATTATTATTATCTATTATTATTATTATTATTATTATTATTATTATTATTATTATTATTATTATTATTATTATTCTGCGTTATCCGAAAGCATTTTTAGGTGCCTGAAAGGTAAAAAAAATATTTTTAAAGATAAAAATGGACTAAACAAAGGGAAATAATTCTATATTGGTCAAGACAGAGGTACTTCCCTTTCAAAAAGTAAAATACTGATCAACCAAAGCGATGTAACTCTGTATTGAAGGATACTGAGTTAGTTTCTTTTTTCTTAACAACTGCGTTAAAGATTATTCCGACCGGAATTTAGAAAATTAATTTAATCGAATAACAGTTTGTTTTTTTTGCTGAGAATATTCACCAACATTGCAACCCAGAATCAAACTTTCGTTTCATTCTTTTCAAAGAAAATATTTAACTGACAATAACAATTTCTTTTATGAGAAAGGAATTCTTTTCTAAATATCATAAACTCACGGAAAATATTTAACTGACAATAACAATTTCTTTTATGAGAAAGGAATTCTTTTCTAAATATCATAAACTCACGGAAAATATTTAACTGACAATAACAATTTCTTTTATGAGAAAGGAATTCTTTTCTAAATATCATAAACTCACGGAAAATATTTAACTGACAATAACAATTTCTTTTATGAGAAAGGAATTCTTTTCTAAATATCATAAACTCACGGAAAATATTTAACTGACAATAACAATTTCTTTTATGAGAAAGGAATTCTTTTCTAAATATCATAAACTCACGGAAAATATTTAACTGACAATAACAATTTCTTTTATGAGAAAGGAATTCTTTTCTAAATATCATAAACTCACGGAAAATATTTAACTGACAATAACAATTTCTTTTATGAGAAAGGAATTCTTTTCTAAATATCATAAACTCACGGAAAATATTTAACTGACAATAACAATTTCTTTTATGAGAAAGGAATTCTTTTCTAAATATCATAAACTCACGGAAAATATTAACACTAAATTATGCAGAAAAACAACTGAGGAATTAAAACACCAATATAGTATCTTAATTAGTAATAATTAACACTTTAAAAATAAACTAATGGGGAGTAACTGACGGTAATTGTTACGTAACGAATTTTCGGTTACAGCGAGGCAGACATATCCATGAAGATAATGTTGTATAATAAGAGAAAGTGAGATTCGGGCGAGAGGTGGCTGACAACGATCGCCCTCTTTTCCAGTCGATCGTCGATTGATACAGACGTGTAATGAGGCTGCTCGTAAGGGAGTGAGTGTTAAGTGCAGACAAAAATGTCTCTGGCCAGCGTTTTAATAAAGACCTAAACTGTGAATTCTTGTTGTATTTTACAACGACGCTGGGGTGTGCCACGCGATATCACTTAAAGATGGACACGCACGCGTGACACAAATGCAGAAAACAAAAACAAAAGAAAAAATCAATATTAGTGAAGGAAGTGGTACTTCTATCGAACATGAACCAGTTTCCGTGAACTTCACGTCGGCAGCATTCGGGCATGTGACGTAAACACACGGAAGATGACGAGGCGGATGGTGGCAGCCTATATAACTTCGATACGTTGTTGCGTCGTAGTTGGGGTTTTTTTTTTCAGTTTTATTTTCAAGAAAGATAGCAAATAACAAAACAAAAAATGTGCCAATTCTTATGGAATTCCAACTTCTACAGTTAGTGAATACTTGTCCGTTATTCCTATTCTTTCTATCAACCGGCACATCTAATAACATTTCTGACATGTTTTTGTTTTTTTTGCCAACAGCTTTCTTTCGTGGCAGAAAGAAATGACTCCTTCGGGAGATTCGACATTACTACACAGCTCTTAGTAATTCATTTTTTTGGGGGGAGGGGGGATTTAACAGGAAATAAACATGCACTGGCTTCTATCAATTGCTTCTGGCTTTAATCAATTTCAATACTGGTTAGAAAATTGTCGTCTGGTAGCTGACAGCTGATTGGCTAATCGCTCGGCATCTCTTGGGTGTATACGTAGCATGCCCGAACGCTGCCGACGCGAAGTTCACGGAAACTGGTTCATGTTCGATAGAAGTACCAATGAAGTTCATGAAAATAACAGAAAATTGAAGAGATGCTTCCGGACATGCAAATCCTTCTGATCCGTTATCCACTTTATCTTTGGGAAACCCCTCTTTTTTTATTTTTTGCTGATTTTTCTTTTTACTTTTTGCTTTGCTTGCAGGTTGATTGGATTAAAAGAAATGGATTTGGCGGTGTGGCCGCTTGGGCCTTACCATTCGACGATTTCAACAATGTCTGCGGTCAAGGGAAATATCCACTGATGAAAACAGTTCGCCGAGTGTTGGAAGGGTAAGTTTAGACGATTTAAAACTCTTATACCAGTTGAAATACGTAGATGATTCGTTTTCGGGGTTTGAAAAGATTTAATTTGCATTTCTTACAACATACCAACCCTTTTCGAGTTACTTAATAAAGAAACGTACTGTAACCAGTTCATTGAACGCAAAATGAACTTGGGTTTACTTTCGACATCCTCGTAACTCTCGCTTCCCTTATTTTGTCCTTTAGTCCTCACATTCCTTGAGCGATGTTTCTGACACAGGGGGAAGAATTGCTGTTTTCTGGGTCGGAATCTATCCACCTAACACTTATAGTTGGCTATTTTTTTTTTTTTTACCTTGAAGTAGTATTTTATAACTCTTTACATCAAGTGGCTTCCTGCCTTGTCTGGAGCGATTTCTACTTTAAAAATAACAGATTTTATTTTTACCTATATTTGGGAAATGGCGACTTCGGGGCTTGATTTACGCCGGTCTATGGGTCTGTCCTGTGCAGTTCTAGGGGGTCCACCCTCCCAGGCTTCGCCTCCCCTCTTTGGGGAGGAGTGGGTTTATTGCTTACTGCCTGAGGGGCCTCTACCGGGGAATGCCGACGGGGCTGCCCAGGCAATTTTTAATGACCAGAGTGCTCACCTCTCGAGCGCTGGCTTTTCAACCCCCACTTTCCGACCCGACCTTGGGTCACATCTTACTTGTGGGAGTAGGATAAAACTGGCCTTGTGCCTAACTCCTGGAGAGGAGTAAATAATACTTTAACTACGCAAACACTTCTTGGCCTTTTTGCTAAGATCAAAGTGTAGTATCTGTTCCGGTGGATACTGCACCCCATAGACTGGTATTGTCTTGGCCTTCGGGGCTTGATTTACGCCGGTCTATGGGTCTGTCCTGTGCAGTTCTAGGGGGTCCACCCTCCCAGGCTTCGCCTCCCTTCTTTGGGGAGGAGTGGGTTTATTGCTTACTGCCTGAATCGCCCCTACCGGGGAACGCCGACGGGGCTGCCCAGGCAATTTTTAAACCCCACTTTCCCGACGCGACCTTGGGTCACATCTTACTTGTGGGAGTAAGATAAAAACTGGCCTTGTACCTAACTCCTCGAGAGGAGTAAATCAATACTCAAAATGCTCCGTGTTTGCCACCATCCAAAACTTTCGATGCATATTTTTACTCATTAGTTTTCCCTTTCGTCAAGAAACAGACAGTGACTATGCGTGACTCGCACTCAACCTTGTGTCATACATGCAGCAACCAATATGACGTCATCATTACAGAAACGTTAACATTCGCAATGGTTATTCATACCTCGGTTGCTGGTCGTTCTTCTTGTACGCTCTTCAATGTGATCCTTCCAGACTGAGGGAATGCGTCCTGTAATTAAAGCTTCTTATTCATACCTTCAAAAAGACTTAAATCGAGACAAAACCGATGGAAGACAGCGGACATTTATTCAACTTGATCTTCGTTCCAAATCACTGACCAGCGAGGAGGGTAAAGACAGAGAGATAAGGAATTTAAAAGATCGACTATGCTCGAAAATTATTATAATGTGACCCAATCGGGTTAGGGTTAGGTCACGGCCGGGGGGTGTTACTTGGTGTGTCTGATCCTTGAGGACTTTTTCGGAAGGGATCTTTCGTCCTGGGGGACAGCACACACCAACTCTCCGGGGTCCTAACGACTAGACGATATTCCTTGAATGAAGGGGTTCATACCCGTTTGTCTGGCTGGACGGGTATTTCGCCGTTCTGGCTGTTTGGTTGGCTTGCATGCTGTGTCAATAGGCTGAACTGGCTGGAAACGAAACCTTTTTGTAATGAAGGGCAACCATTACTTTAAATATAAAAATGTTTTTTTTATTATATTTCAAAAAGAATTAACATTTTTTTAAACTCGAAAATTGGATCGTTGTGCGCACACGACTGCCTCCATGCTTGTCCTGTAATATTTTGCTTGTAGAACTAAGCGAGAGAAGATGGAGAGAAAGATAGAAAGAGAGAGAGAAGAGAGAAGGCACAATATACAACCCATTATTCTGAGTTTCGATAAATGTTTTGTTATGATTTAACGACCTGTTCTGGTTTTCCAACACATCTCGGATGACACGTGCTCTGATCTCTTGAACTCACCACATGGCTCTATCATTGAATTGGTTTGCACTTGTCAACCCCGGGAATTTATAAACAATTTCCTGGTGACATTTTGCGAGTTGTCGATTTTTTAATACTCTTTTTGAAATTGCAGCGTTAAGTCTAGCACGAGGATTGCAAAATGTAACGGAGAGCACCAGCTCCTCAGAAAGGGTTACGCATCGTTGTGAAACAATAAAGAAAGGAAAAGATTATTCAAACATAAATTACTGAAAAAGTTATTTATTTTTTTTATTTTTCAGAGATGGAGTCAAAAGACGTAAGTAAACAACAAGTTTAACGTTTATTTATAAAAGGTTGAGGGAAAAGATTGTGCAGCGTCGCGTTAAAATAATGATCTATTATGCGAGGATTTATTAAAAAAAAACAACTATTCTTCAATATTACGACTATTATTATCTACGACCTTCCGCCAACGACCTGCACCAATCTTACACGACTTTGAATGTAAACATTCCTGACAGACACTTTAAACATCTTCGACTGACTCAAATTGTGTAAAGTCGCATACCACCAGAAAGAATTTGATGGTGTAAAAGTCTTGTCGCATCCACCCTATACTTCAAACGTTGCTTCATCTGACTATGGACTATTCCGGTCAGTGCAGCACTTTTGTTTTTGTTTGTTATTTTTTATTCAATCTTTGTGTCGTTTCGTCAGCCGCAAGGACCTGTGGCGCAACGTATATAAGTCCTAAGTAATAATCAGTTCTAAGCGACTGTCTTCTGGAGGTCGAAGGTTCAATCCTCAGTGCGGACGATACTAAGA
The DNA here is from genome assembly GCA_963556195.1 of Sepiola atlantica. NCBI lineage: Eukaryota > Metazoa > Mollusca > Cephalopoda > Sepiida > Sepiolidae > Sepiola > Sepiola atlantica. Next base: position 11,005,947 of record OY744538.1, read on the forward strand.
ATACAATTGCGAATTGCTTAAAGACTTCTACCCGGTCATGTCTAACCGGTGTAGCTTGAAAGATCTTGCAGAGCACAATAATAATGCAAAGGACTGCGCAGAAAGTAGAAAACTGTCGTATGACCACATGACACTTCAAAGACACGCAAAGAAGAAAACTGGAAGGAAAAAGGAAACAGGCCATGTTTACTTTTTAATAACTTCGTGGAAAGGCGATGGTTTAAAATCATCCTTCTCTACCTTCCATTTACAGACCAAGAAAACCATTTCTACAATTAGATAAAACCTTCACAGATAATATGAATTGGAACAAATACATTGAAGACATTGCCAAGGCTGCTGCAAAAAAGGTGTATTCCCTCTACCGTGCTAGTAAACTTCTCACACCTGACATTATCCTATATCTCTACAAAGCAACCATCCGTCCATGCATGGAGTATTGTTGCCACATATGGGCTGGTGCATCATCCACTAGTCTCCCCCTCTTAGACAAGGTCCAAAAAAGAGTCACCAACTTAATAGGACCCTCACTATCCACCAAGCTCCAGCCTCTGTCCCATCGCCGCAATGTTGCTTCCTTGTGTCTGTTTTACAAGTACCTCAATGGATTGTGCTCCGATGAACTTGCTGATCTGGTGCCACAACGACGCAAATTCACTAAACCAGCCCGACAATCTGCAAAATTCCATCCATTCACTGTGGAGGTCCCCAGATGCCGAAGAGCTTTCTACTCCAAAAGCTTCTTTCCTCGTGCAGCTGGACTCTGGAACTCCTTCCCTGCTCCATGTTTTCCTGACGGTACTGACATGCAGAAATTTAAAACTAATGTAAACAGACATCTTGCTTCACAGCTCCCAATTTAGGTTTACCCCTCCCCCTAAAAAGCTAGAAAAAAAAAAAACTCTCACCCTTTTTCTCAGTAGCCCTTACGTCTACAGTGGCGGACTGCCTTGTTTGGGGTGAACTATGTGGGCGGGTATTTTTGCTAGTATATCATAACCCCATAGCCCAACTCCTCGTCATGGCGTAAGTAAATGAGACTAATTTGTAACCTGTAAAGTTCAAAATAATAATGGTGATATAGATTTAAAAATAAAATAAGAAAGAACTTTCGATTATAATTCTTAGTTGAAAACATAATTTAAATCTATATACATTTGAAAATAAAACAAGTCAATATATTCTCCAATCATAAACGCTTGTTAATTACTCATATCGTTAGAGTCAATAGCATTTAACTAAATAACATTATCATGTGCGTTTGAGTCAATTTATATTGCAAAGACACCACTGTGTCCATCTGAAGGAATTTGATAACATAGAAACGGTTTGCAAGATCACAGTAGACAAAGATATATATATATATATATATATATATATATATATATATATATATATATATATATATATATATATATATATATAGTAAGCAATGAAAATATATATGGCAATCAAGCTACACAGAGGCTCCCGTGTTTCATCCCCGGGGGGAATCGTCACGCTAAATGCCTTTAGCGTAACGATCCCCCCCCCCGGGGATGAAACACGGGAGCCTCTGTGTAGCTTGATTGCCATATATATTTTCATTGCTTACTACCTAGCTCTACTTACGTATCGAGCACTGTTGAAGTAAATACTGAAAACTGACACATAAAAAATTATATCTCCTTATAATATTTTATGTGGATACATGAAGTACTAATATATATATATATATATATATATATATATATATATATATATATATATATATATATATATATATATATACGAGGCATGTCTAAAAAGTAGCCGACTCTTATTATTTCCGTGCGAAATAGAGACGATAGGGCACCGCCACTCTACACAGTGAAGTTTTTGTAAATGTGGGTAAATTGAGCTAGAGTTTACAAGATGCATAGTGGGGCGACGGGATAGGGTAGTGCTTGTAAAAACCAATGTAGCTATTAGCTTTATTTTTAACAATGTTTGCATAAATGAAAAAATGCTGCTTAAATACACACAATATATATATATATATATATATATATATATATATATATATATATATATATGACCTGAAATTATTTGTTCTTTTCGTTAACATTTGTTATTTATAGATCACTCGAACATTATTTCATCAGTCGAGACGAAAATCCCAAAAGGTACGTGAATAAACAATTTCGTCTTTTGTCCTTTAAATGTGAAACTTTTTCTTTTAGAATTATCTTTTTAAAAAAAACATAGTCCACCCCAAACAAGGCAGGCCGCCGCTGTTGACGTAAGGGGCTACTGAGAAAAAAAGGGAGAACGTTGTGGGGGGGGGGGGCAACCTAAATTGGGATCTGCGCAGCGGGATGTCTGTTTACATAAGTTTTAAATTTCTGCATGTCAGTACTGTCGGGGAAACAGGGGGCAGGGAGGGAGTTCCAGATGCCAGCAGCACAAGGAAAGAAGCTATTTGAGTAGAAAGCTCTCCGGCATCTGGGGACATCCACAGTGAATGGATGGGATTTAGTTGATTGTCGAGTGGGTCTAGTGAATTTACGTCGAGGGGGCACCAGAGTAGTCAATTCATCGGAGCATACCCGTTCCTCAAATCGTCATCTTCCGCCCCCAAAAAGTTTGTTTTGTCTTATATTAAATTGTAATATTACAGCTACAAGATACCATTATTTGATCAGTAAAATTTAATTCGAATAAAAACCGTTATAAATTACTTCCTATCATTAAATAAATAATATTTATTAATAAATAAAGTGTTTGTTTTTTTTAAAATAAAATGCACACAAAAAGATTTGATTTTACTTACATTATCGAGAACAGAACAGGTGCGCACAGCAAGTCTCCAGGTTACGACGCTACAATTTTTTTTTTATAATAGAAATCGCTCCAGACAAGGCATGAAGCCACTTGATATAAGGAACTAAAAAGAACGACAGATGATTAAGTTGCATAATAACAAAAAGGGAGAGGAAGGTATAATCCCTCCAAAACAAAGTAGTCTTTTAAGTGATTGTGATAAATCGAGAGGCAAAATAATTAAACCTAAGGGCGAAACATTAGCATGGCGGTGACGGATCTAGTCATCTTCATCGGAAATACCTCAAGGGACACACATCCATGCACTTAAGAATACCCTGACATTTAGCGAGTTTTGGGTTGAGAAGCTTCTCGGAAAGCTACCCCTTGAGTTTGGTTTCCTGTACTATCACCCGGGAAAGTGTCGACCAGAAAATCACCATCGCCTCGCCCTCTACCAAGGATAGTTAACTACCTTTATTATCTCTTAGTTATCAGACAAATCAAACATGAAAGAGACCTCACCGCCAGCGTCTAATCCCCCGTAACTCCAAACACACTAGCCAAAAGGTAAGTCCTTCAATAGGCCAATAGAGAGGGAAGGATTACAAGGCTGGCTGACAAAAACAGTCTACCCCTTACAACTCTTATTTATATCTCATTTACGAAATGTGAAAAACCTAAAAGATAGAGAGAGAGAGAGAGAGAGAGAGTCTGAATACATATGCCTTTTAAATATTTTCATGATATTTAAAGTTGAACGGAATACAAAGGTATTTTATTTACGTCCTCTCTAGGAGGTTAGACACAAGGTCATGTGTGGGTTATGATGAAAGTGTTTCTGTTGAACGAACTGGATTCGAACCCGGCACACCCAGATCCTCACTTAGCGACCGTGATATTTTTACTGATAGCTGACGAAAGACAATTCCTGGTTACTTCGTACTTACAACAAACTCTCTCTCTTTCTCTCTCTCTCTCTGAGAGAGAGAGACAGAGACAGAGAGACAGAGAGTAACGTATTAATACCCCGATCATGTCTTTGACATACCGTAATATTATTTAAAATGTGAACACACATAATTGAGATACTTGAATTAATATACAATAACATTATTTATTTTTCTGAATTTTTGGAATGAGGATGGATAATTTGGATTATTTGGATTATTCGGACTACTGTTCTCATCTTGGATGTTATTCTCACAACGTTTTGGTCTATGTAACTCCCGACTTTCTTCAAATGTATCTTGTCGAACTCGGGTATCTTTCTGTCGAACTCGGGAATCTGTACGGAATTTCGAACGGAACCCTTTGTTTAATCCACGGAGGTAGCTTGTTCTCGTTCCGTCAGCCATGACCGGGTAAAAGTCTTAAGTAATTTTATTATATTCTTAATATCGCCTGTACTGAGGATTGAACCTTCAACCTCCAAAAGAGTTCAGAACTAAATTTCACTTAGTACTTTATTCATTACGCCACGGGTCATTGCGGACAGATTAGATAAAGGGGTCCGTTCAAAATTCCGTACTGATTCCGAGTTCGAGAGCAAGATTCCCGAGTTCGACAAGATACACCTGAAGAAGATCAGAGGTTACATCGGCCGAAGCGTATTGATAATAACAATTTTACGCCGACGAACTTGCCGCACTTGTGCCTCATCGACGTAATTACCCTCGACCAAGACGACAATCAGCAGAATCTCACTCCTTCACTGCTGAAAAGCTCTCTACTTTAATAACTTATTTTCTAGGACTGCTTGGCTTTGAAATTCCCTCCCTTCTCCCCATTTCTCGACTGTACCAACGTGCAGAAATTTAAATGTAATGTGAACAAGTATCTTGCTGCACAACTCCCCACTTAGGATGGTCCTATAAATTTGGGCCCTCGATCATAGTAGCCCCTTACGTCTAAGTTGCAATGGGCCTTGTGAATAAAAAAGAACATTTTAAATAATAATAGTCAACAAGAAGGACAAACACTTACAAATAATAGAGTTTGTTGTCCCAGTGAATCGAGAGTGAACATCAAGGAAGCAGAAAAACTAAACAAATACATGGAACTTGCAGGAGTAGGAGTACAAGGAACAGTTCCTGTTGTGGACTGATCCGGATTCACCCATAGTGACAGGATGGATTCGTCAGGTCACTATGAAGTCGACACCTTTTCCCTTACCAAGGAGAACCGCTTAGAAAACCTGCTTAGCACGTCTGCCTAGAGCCGGTAATGGCGACCAACTTATTGTAATTAAGTATTCTTAATACAATTCCTATTCCTTTCAATTCCTGTCTTGGGTTTCTTATTTACTTATTGTTATTCTTACGATATAACATTAACAATAAAAAAAAATTATTTTTTTAATTATGTATTTTAAAAATTTATTTTTCTAATGTAAGTTAATCCTAAATCGCCCATTAACACTATGATGGGTGTTAAGATCAATTAAGTATTCTTAAAACAATTCCTATTCCTTTCAATTCCTGTCTTGGGTTTCCTATTTACTTATTGTTATTCTTACGATATAACAGTTCCGAAGAAAAAAACTGGAAAAATACTAGAAATACCACTAATCCTAGGAGCGCCAGGAACAGCCACGGAAAACCTAGAAAAAAGACTGGATGACCTGTGTGAGAACTTCTAGTGAGTAAAAAAAAATAATAATAATAAAAGTAAAAGTCAATTGATTGATTGAGTTTAATACAGAAATTAAAAACTCGTAAAACAACAAAGCTTTTAAGAATCGGTCATGGGAGACAAAAATGGCCACCAAAGTCATAAACCGACTTAAAATCCGTCTGAGCAAGAAGGCGTATCTCTATAAATAATTCGGCGGGAGAAAGAAACTTGACTTTCAACTTTATATGAATTTTTATGAATTTATATATACATCATTTCCTTTTCGATCATAATTAATTGGTATAATTTCAATAGAGACGAGTGGAGTGATTGGCTCTGCCACACGCGACTTCCTAGGCAGCCTTGGTCTATTAATGACGCGCAACACCGGAGACAATCGCGAATTGTCTTTGCTTTACGAGCGCCTCTCTATCGCCATTGTTCGTGGAAACGCCTTGAGTCTGCTCTCGGCCTGCCAAGTCAGTCGGACATTCGAAGAAAACTATGGACTGTGATACAATTATATATACGGAATCAGGATTTCTCGATATTGTGTAAAAACAATTAACCGAGATTTTTTTTTAGATCTTACAAATGGTATTCATTTATTGAACGACAGACTTGCAGCTGAAAGACTTTTGCCCGACCAATTCAAAAACTTAAGTGATTAACTTATTTTGCACAAATTTTTAAATAAAGGAATTACATTAAAAAAAATTAAATAAAAACATTGATATATTTTATTAGATGTGTTTTCGCATTTCTATAGAAGCCTTTGTTGGTCGGTCAGTTTGAAATCGCATTTGTATCCCTTAAAGTGCGCATTAGATTCACCGGTTGCTTCAATTAACTTTTGAGTACTTCGATTCTTTTCGCCTTCACCTTAATGTACGCCTAGCAGCAATGACTTAATGTTCGTCTGGAGTTGTTGGTTATTGTCATGTCGAGGGAGAGCTGACCACCAATTTCACTAAAGATATCTTGTACTTTCAACAGTTAGGAAGGAACCACGCTGAAATGTTTCTTGTTTGTGTGTGCGAAAAATTCAAATTTATTGAGATATGCAATTGTTGGCATCAGCAAAGAGGGAGAGAGAGAGAGGATAGAGGAGAGATTGAAAGAGGAGAGAGGGGAGAGAGATAGAAAGAAAGAAAGAAAGAAAGAGAGGAGAGAGAAAGAGAGAGAGGAGAGAGTGAGAGAAAGAGAGAGAGGAGAGAGTGAGAGAGAGAAAGGAGAGAGAGAAAGAGGGGAGAGAGGAGAGAAAGAGAGAGAGAAAGAAAGAGAAAGAGAGAGAAAGAGAGAGAAAGAGGAGAGAGGGGGAGAGAATCGCAACATACCGTAGAGCAGCGTTCTTAATCTCCGATTTTCTTAACTCATCCTTATTACGTGTGCCTTTTTGGTCGCTTTTCCGAGAACTGACTAGCTTAACACAAACCCCTATCTTCTACTATCTGACGTCACTTCCCTATTTGTTTCTCTTTACTTCCGTTCTCACGATGCAAAAATCCTTAATCATATCACGGAAACAACATTTCCCTTGAGTCGACAATAATTCATTAACACTACAAAATCATCCGATAGTTGAAACTAGCTAACTTACCCACTTGTTCCATTAGACACAAAGGGAGCTTATTGGTCACTTAAATTCCGGAGAAATCCAACGGTCGTGATCAGCTAGAACTTAATAGCAAACTGCTGTTGCAAGAACACAAAGTGATTTGCAATGGTGGACGTAAGAAGAGAAGGGTATTAAACATCTGGTGAGACTTTTTATTACTCAGACTCCAGGGACACCATTCATTATTGTCAGTGAGCGATACTTGGTAATTACTTCTGTAGAAACTCCTAGTGAGTAAGAAATAATAATAACAACAATAATAATAATAATAATAATAATAATAATAATAATAATAATAATAATAATAATGATAATAATAATAATAATAATGATAATAATAATAATGATAATAATTATAATAATAATGATAATAATAATGATAATAATAATAATAATAGTAATAATAATAATAATAATAATAATAATAGTAATAATAATGATAATGATAATAATAATGATAATAATAATAATAATAATAATAATAATAGTAATAATAATGATAATAATAATAATAATAATAATAATAACAACAATAATAATAATAATAATAATGATAATAATAATAGTAATAATAATAATAATGATAATAATAATAATAATAATAATAATAATAATAATAATGTCTATAGTTAGTAATGCTAGTTAGAATAAGTATTATACTTATAGAATCTTATAATAGTTATAAATTAACTTATTATGAAACCATAACTATTCCTATAATTGTATCATTTTTACTTATTGTTGCTTATATTTGTTTTGTGTTCACAGTTAAAAAGGATTTCACTGCGTCTATTTAATAGATCTTTACAACCACACAGGCATAAACAAAGAGTCGAACTATTTTTTTATATGCCATTCTATGGAGTACATATTCCAATAGTTATACACTCTTAGACACTGGGTGTATTTTGAAAATAATCAAATATACAACTTGTGTATTTGTAATCTAAATTTTTACTTATGTCGTATAACACCTAAATAAGTAAAATGGAATCGTCTGTTTTTTTTTTCTATAAAAGTATAAATACCAACGAGATCTCACGAGACTTGTTAGCGCGTCAATTTGCCCACAACCTACGCTTCGTGGTGAATTGAGAGTAACTATTGCCTGATCGGTCTCAGGAGGTCATCTTTGTGGGCAGTACCTCTTACTCCAGGAAAGGGGAATGGTGTATCGCCGATCGCATGAGGTGACCTCGCCGAGGAATACTCACGGGTCGTTTACAATTAATTTTATACCCGTCTACAATGTTCTATTGAGGGTGAGCTGAACTTCCTATTTCAAACTCGACCTTGAACCCCAGGATTTGATAACTCAAACTAGAGATTGATAAATTACTCTATTATTTTATTTGTTAATCCTTACCCTAATCCTAACCCTAACCCTAACCCTAACCCTAACCCTGATCCTGATCCTGATCCTGATCCTGATCCTAACCCTAACCCTAACCCTAACCCTGATCCTAACCCTAACCCTAACCCTAACTCTAACTCTAACTCTAACCCTAACCCTAACCCTAACCCTAACCCTAACCCTGATCCTGATCCTGATCCTGACCCTAACCCTAACCCTAACCCAAACCATAACTCTAACCCTAACCCTTACCCTAATCCTAACCCTAACCCTAACCCTAACCCAAACCATAACTCTAACCCTAACCCTTACCCTAATCCTAACCCTAACCCTAACCCTAATCCTAACCCTAACCCTAACCCTAACCCTAACCCTGATCCTGATCCTGATCCTGATCCTGATCCTAACCCTAACCCTAACCCTGATCCTAACCCTAACCCTAACCCTAACCCTAACTCTAACTCTAACTCTAACCCTAACCCTAACCCTAACCCTGATCCTGATCCTGATCCTGACCCTAACCCTAACCCTGATCCTAACCCTAACCCTAACTCTAACTCTAACTCTAACCCTAATCCTAACCCTAACCCTAACCCTAATCCTAACCCTAACCCTAACCCTAACCCTAACCCTAACCCTAACCCTGATCCTGATCCTGATCCTAACCCTAACCCTAACTCTAACTCTAACCCTAACCCTAACCCTAACCCTAACCCTAACCCTGATCCTGATCCTGATCCTGATCCTAACCCTAACCCTAACCCTGATCCTAACCCTAACCCTAACTCTAACTCTAACTCTAACCCTAATCCTAACCCTAACCCTAATCCTAACCCTAACCCTAACCCTAATCCTAACCCTAACCCTAACCCTGATCCTGATCCTGATCCTAACCCTAACCCTAATCCTAACCCTAACCCTAACCCTAACTCTAACTCTAACCCTAACCCTAACCCTAACCCTAATCCTAATCCTAACCCTAACTCTAACCCTAACCCTAACCCTAATCCTAACCCTAACTCTAACTCTAACTCTAACTCTAACTCTAACCCTAACCCTAACCCTAATCCTAATCCTAATCCTAACCCTAACCCTAACCCTAACCCTAACTCTAACCCTAACCCTAATCCTAATCCTAACCCTAACCCTAACCCTAACCCTAACCCTGATACTCGGGTTACAACAACTTATTGCAGAACACTCTAAAACTGTCTAGAAAGAGAATAAGATCTATTCCTAAATTCCCTTCATGAGTGAAACAAGTTTTTTTTAAAGACTTTTTAAACAGTTGAGTGCACTCTCTAACGTTTGCCAGAATAGGTCCGAGAGAGATAACTCGGATATAAATCCAAGGGAGATAACCCAAATAATTCTGCCACACACAACAGCACGATTATCGTCAAGAGAGAGTGAGTAAGAGAGAGATAATTTTTTTAAACCATTGAAGAAAGAAAATCATTAGCAGTTCCCACTAATATGGAATCGGAGCCCCCAAGTAACCTGAGATCATGACGTCATCTATAGAAACTGATGGGTCAGTTTTGCACAGAAACAACATGTCCGGTTTGTTCTCCTGTAAATACCATTTACTAAATGGATATCAACCTCTGGAAGGTTGGAACGTAGACGCCTAATGTTGGAAACGAAGACCTGATATAAGTTGGGGTTCTGGGTTTACGTTTATGTTTTGTTTTATGAGTTTTCATAATGGAATTGGAAAGTTTGTGGAAGAAGCCAGGAGAGAAGTTAAGAGCAGAACACAGAAAGAATGAGTAAAAAAGATCATTTTTGTAAACCGTTGAAGAAAGAAAATCCGTAGCAGTTCTTGCTAATATGACATCGAGAGGTCCCACTAGAAACTATTGCATGATCCACACTTCATTCACCAAATGGCAATACAGCAGGACCAGTATTTTGCACCTGCTGATAGGACAACCTCTTTGAGAGTTACTCCAAGGTTTGGTTCCTTGGACTATCAGGTGGATAACGTCAATCCAGGTAAAACACTTACCCCCAGCAACCTTATTAGTGACATGACTGCAAAAATAGAAAGTGAGAAATTACTCAAGTCATGTTCATCTTCAAATCCCGCTCCAACCGAATAACTGCTGATCCAGGGGATATTGAACCCCGTAATCGTATCATGTAATAAACATTTTAAATTACATAAACACAAGAACTACTTGTTTGTTATGGTAATGCGCTGAGATCCTAAGACCGTTTTCATTTTTTTAAGAGGACGCTTTTTTCATGGCGGGGTGATTGTAAATAAGTACCTTTAACGAACATTCATCCAGAGAGTATCGTTTTTTTTTAAGTTGTATTTATTTAATATTTTTGTTTTATTCTATATTTTTCAGTCACGCATGTACTAAAAACGGAACCACCGCAATATCGACCTGGTAAGAAAGAAATATTTCACTTTATCGATTTTATTTGTCGTCATGTTTTTAATGTCTTGAACTTTTCTGTGCATTGCGTTCAACGCGGTTTTGATGACGTATTTCACGTGTTTGCACACGAAAACGGACGTTTCGGTTTAATCATGTAACAAGTCATTCGGAAGGTTTACGAATGCTTTGGACTTCGATGTCTCTCTGTGTATGTTCTTATCGTCGGCAGAAATGACTTTTTCTTATCTTTTTTTTTTTTTACTAATGAGTCGCCACTTATCAAGGCTCAGGGGCCACTCGAGGATAAGGATTAAAGAGATGGTCGGTTGAACGGTGAGCATCACCACGAAAGAGTTGGAAACAACCGGGGGAATGGGCATAAGATTTCTTGATAGGAATTATTAAAAATCTCTCTCTCTCTCTCCGTCTCTGTCTGTCTCTGTCTCTGTCTCTGTCTCTGTCTCTCTCTCTCTCTCTCTCTCTCTCTCTCTCTCTCTCTCTCTCTCTCTCTCTCTACTAACACTTTTGGAATCTTGTTTTCTTGTTTCTCTGTTTGTTTGTCTCCGTGCACAATGGATGAGGTCACAATTTAGTGAGGTCACAAAGAAGTCACGTCATCCTCTAAAACAAGTTGATGACATCGGTTAAAGACCTTTATGACGTCATAAATGCTGAAGTAATCAAATTATGACGTCATCCATGAAAACGGAGAACATAGACGACCCGTGGCCTGACGTCGTCTATGTGGATGAGATATTATAAAACGATAGAATGTCATCCATGGAAGTTTAATTAATTTCTATTGACAACTTGTTAAGACAATGCAAAATAAATGTTGGCAAGGAATGAGACTTCAAAGAGTCAAAGAACGTTCTATATAAATAAAGGTAATTGAGTAGGCGTGTTTATTTTGGCTGGCGCCGTGTGCGTTTTCATCTACAGTGTGTGTAAATAGAATAGCCGTTGCAGATGTGTGTTTTTGTTGGTGAGAGTGAGTGTATTAACTTTGTACATGCGTTCGGTGATATGCTGTTGCTGTGTTTAGTAGTACGTGGTGTATCTTGTCACACGAGTGGTGCTTGTTGAGAGCCTTTCGGGGCTAAGCGATCTAGGTTTGATTGTGACGTACGAACGTGTGTTGTATCTGAAAGAAGAACACGAAAGAAGAAGAAAAACGCTGTGTATGGGATTTTATAGTATGCGCGGATGTTCGGCAGTTAATGTATTTTGTGTTGTCATTGATTAAAAGAAACAGCTGATTTGAGATTTTGTCTAATCGAAAAACAACATTCACTGTCGCTGCTGCTTCGAACAACGTCATCATTTTGTTCTTTTTTTTTTAACTATTTGGGAAACGCCAATCATCAGGAAATAATACTTTGAATAAAATATATTTTTCAAAAGGTATTTATATTTCTTTCTTGTTTTTACAGCTACGCCATTGTATAGGAGGCAGACAACAACCCGTCCAGGTACTTCACGTTGTTATCCTCTCTTTTAAATGGATTTTCTAAGCAATACTAAACATTGACTATGAATGAATAATGAATGGAGTTCATGACCTTATTTTGGTGGTTTTACAAAGTGTTCAGTAGTTGTCAAGTGTGAGAAATGGATTATTCAAATAAACTATAACCAGCTTTAAAAAAGATACAACCTAACCCTAACCCTATAACCAGCTTTAAAAAAGATACAACCTAACCTTAACCCTAACCCTAAAACCAACTTTTAAAAAGATACAGCCCAACCCTACCCCTAACCCTAACCCTATAACCAGCTTTAAAAAAGAAACAACCTAACCCTAACCCTATAACCAGATTTTAAAAAGATACAACCTAACCCCAACCCTAACCCTATGACCAGCTTTAAGAAAGATACAACCTAACCTTAACCCTAACCCTAAAACCAGCTTTAAAAAAGATACAACCTAACCCTAACGTTATAACCAGCTTTTAAAAAGATACAACCTAACCCTAACCCTAACCTTATAACCAGCTTTAAAAAAGATACAACCCAACTCTACCCCTAACTCTAACCCTATAAGCAGCTTTAAAAAAGATACAACCTAACCCTAACCCTATAACCAGCTTTTAAAAAGATACAACCTAACCCTATGATTAGCTTTAAAAAAGATACAACCTAACCCTAACCCTATAACCAGCTTTAAAAAAGATACAGCCTAACCCTAACCCTATAACCAGCTTTAAAAAGGATACAACCGAAGCCCAACCCTATAACCAGCTTTAAAAAAGATACAACCTAACCCTAATCCTATAACCAGCTTTAAAAAGGATACAACCGAAGCCCAACCCTATAACCAGCTTTAAAAAAGATACAACCTAACCCTTACCCTATAACCAGCTTTAAAAAAGAAACAACCTAACCCTAACCCTATAACCAGCTTTAAAAAAGATACAACCTAACCATAATCCTATAACCAGCTTTAAAAAAGATACAACCTAAGCCCAACCCTATAACCAGCTTTAAAAAAGATACAACCTAACCCTAACCCTATAACCAGCTTTAAAAAATATACAACCTAACCCTAACCCTATAACCAGCTTTAAAAAAGATACAGCCTAACCCTAACCCTATAACCAGCTTTAAAAAAGATACAACCTAACCCTAACCCTATAACCAGCTTTAAAAAAGATACAACCTAAGCCCAACCCTATAACCAGCTTTAAAAAAGATACAACCTAACCCTAACCCTATAACCAGCTTTAAAAAAGAAACAACCTAACCCTAACCCTATAACCAGCTTTAAAAAAGAAACAACCTAACCCTAACCCTATAACCAGCTTTAAAAAAGAAACAACCTAACCCTAACCCTATAACCAGCTTTAAAAAAGAAACAACCTAACCCTAACCCTATAACCAGCTTTAAAAAAGATACAACCTAACCCTAACCCTATAACCAGCTTTAAAAAAGAAACAACCTAACCCTAACCCTATAACCAGCTTTAAAAAAGAAACAACCTAACCCTAACCCTATAACCAGCTTTAAAAAAGATACAACCTAACCCTAACCCTATAACCAGCTTTAAAAAAGAAACAACCTAACCCTAACCCTATAACCAGCTTTAAAAAAGAAACAACCTAACCCTAACCCTATAACCAGCTTTAAAAAAGAAACAACCTAACCATAACCCTATAACCAGCTTTAAAAAAGAAACAACCTAACCCTAACCCTATAACCAGCTTTAAAAAAGAAACAACCTAACCCTAACCCTATAACCAGCTTTAAAAAAGAAACAACCTAACCCTAACCCTATAACCAGCTTTAAAAAAGAAACAACCTAACCTTAACCCTATAACCAGCTTTAAAAAAGAAACAACCTAACCCTAACCCTATAACCAGCTTTAAAAAAGAAACAACCTAACCCTATAACCAGCTTTAAAAAAGAAACAACCTAACCCTAACCCTATAACCAGCTTTAAAAAAGAAACAACCTAACCCTAACCCTATAACCAGCTTTAAAAAAGAAACAACCTAACCCTAACCCTATAACCAGCTTTAAAAAAGAAACAACCTAACCTTAACCCTATAACCAGCTTTAAAAAAGAAACAACCTAACCCTAACCCTATAACCAGCTTTAAAAAAGAAACAACCTAACCCTAACCCTATAACCAGCTTTAAAAAAGAAACAACCTAACCCTAACCCTATAACCAGCTTTAAAAAAGATACAACCTAACCCTAACCCTATAACCAGCTTTAAAAAAGAAACAACCTAACCCTAACCCTATAACCAGCTTTAAAAAAGAAACAACCTAACCCTAACCCTATAACCAACTTTAAAAAAGAAACAACCTAACCCTAACCCTATAACCAGCTTTAAAAAAGAAACAACCTAACCCTAACCCTATAACCAGCTTTAAAAAAGAAACAACCTAACCCTAACCCTATAACCAGCTTTAAAAAAGAAACAACCTAACCCTAACCCTATAACCAGCTTTAAAAAAGAAACAACCTAACCCTAACCCTATAACCAGCTTTAAAAAAGAAACAACCTAACCCTAACTCTCTAACCAGCTTTAAAAAAGAAACAACCTAACCCTAACCCTATAACCAGCTTTAAAAAAGAAACAACCTAACCCTAACCCTATAACCAGCTTTAAAAAAGAAACAACCTAACCCTAACCCTATAACCAGCTTTAAAAAAGAAACAACCTAACCCTAACCCTATAACCAGCTTTAAAAAAGAAACAACCTAACCCTAACCCTATAACCAGCTTTAAAAAAGAAACAACCTAACCCTAACCCTATAACCAGCTTTAAAAAAGAAACAACCTAACCCTAACCCTATAACCAGCTTTAAAAAAGAAACAACCTAACCCTAACCCTATAACCAGCTTTAAAAAAGAAACAACCTAACCCTAACTCTATAACCAGCTTTAAAAAAGAAACAACCTAACCCTAACCCTATAACCAGCTTTAAAAAAGAAACAACCTAACCCTAACCCTATAACCAGCTTTAAAAAAGAAACAACCTAACCCTAACCCTATAACCAGCTTTAAAAAAGAAACAACCTAACCCTAACCCTATAACCAGCTTTAAAAAAGAAACAACCTAACCCTAACCCTATAACCAGCTTTAAAAAAGAAACAACCTAACCCTAACTCTATAACCAGCTTTAAAAAAGAAACAACCTAACCCTAACCCTATAACCAGCTTTAAAAAAGAAACAACCTAACCCTAACCCTATAACCAGCTTTAAAAAAGAAACAACCTAACCCTAACCCTATAACCAGCTTTAAAAAAGAAACAACCTAACCCTAACCCTTTAACCAGCTTTAAAAAAGAAACAACCTAACCCTAACCCTATAACCAGCTTTAAATAAGAAACAACCTAACCCTAACCCTATAACCAGCTTTAAAAAAGAAACAACCTAACCCTAACCCTATAACCAGCTTTAAAAAAGAAACAACCTAACCCTAACCCTATAACCAGCTTTAAAAAAGAAACAACCTAACCCTAACTCTATAACCAGCTTTAAAAAAGAAACAACCTAACCCTAACCCTATAACCAGCTTTAAAAAAGAAACAACCTAACCCTAACCCTATAACCAGTTTTAAAAAAGAAACAACCTAACCCTAACCCTATAACCAGCTTTAAAAAAGAAACAACCTAACCCTAACCCTATAACCAGCTTTAAAAAAGAAACAACCTAACCCTAACCCTATAACCAGCTTTAAAAAAGAAACAACCTAACCCTAACCCTATAACCAGCTTTAAAAAAGAAACAACCTAACCCTAACCCTATAACCAGCTTTAAAAAAGATACAACCTAACCCTAACCCTATAACCAGCTTTAAAAAAGAAACAACCTAACCTTAACCCTATAACCAGCTTTAAAAAAGAAACAACCTAACCCTAACCCTATAACCAGCTTTAAAAAAGATACAACCTAACCCTAACCCTATAACCAGCTTTAAAAAAGAAACAACCTAACCCTAATCCTATAACCAGCTTTAAAAAAGAAACAACCTAACCCTAACCCTATAACCAGCTTTAAAAAAGAAACAACCTAACCCTAACCCTATAACCAGCTATAAAAAAGAAACAACCTAACCTTAACCATATAACCAGCTTTAAAAAAGAAACAACCTAACCCTAACCCTATAACCAGCTTTAAAAAAGAAACAACCTAACCCTAACCCTATAACCAGCTTTAAAAAAGAAACAACCTAACCCTAACTCTATAACCAGCTTTAAAAAAGAAACAACCTAACCCTAACCCTATAACCAGCTTTAAAAAAGAAACAACCTAACCCTAACCCTATAACCAGCTTTAAAAAAGAAACAACCTAACCCTAACCCTATAACCAGCTTTAAAAAAGAAACAACCTAACCCTAACCCTATAACCAGCTTTAAAAAAGAAACAACCTAACCCTAACCCTATAACCAGCTTTAAAAAAGAAACAACTTAACCCTAACCCTATAACCAGCTTTAAAAAAGAAACAACCTAACCCTAACCCTATAACCAGCTTTAAAAAAGAAACAACCTAACCCTAACCCTATAACCAGCTTTAAAAAAGAAACAACCTAACCCTAACCCTATAACCAGCTTTAAAAAAGAAACAACCTAACCCTAACCCTATAACCAGCTTTAAAAAAGAAACAACCTAACCCTAACCCTATAACCAGCTTTAAAAAAGTAACAACCTAACCCTAACCCTATAACCAGCTTTAAAAAAGAAACAACCTAACCTTAACCCTATAACCAGCTTTAAAAAAGAAACAACCTAACCCTAACCCTATAACCAGCTTTAAAAAAGAAACAACCTAACCCTAACCTTATAACCAGCTTTAAAAAAGAAACAACCTAACCCTAACCCTATAACCAGCTTTAAAAAAGAAACAACCTAACCCTAACCCTATAACCAGCTTTAAAAAAGAAACAACCTAACCCTAACCCTATAACCAGCTTTTAAAAAGAAACAACCTAACCCTAACCCTATAACCAGCTTTAAAAAAGAAACAACCTAACCTTAACCCTATAACCAGCTTTAAAAAAGAAACAACCTAACCCTAACCCTATAACCAGCTTTAAAAAAGAAACAACCTAACCCTAACCCTATAACCAGCTTTAAAAAAGAAACAACCTAACCCTAACCCTATAACCAGCTTTAAAAAAGAAACAACCTAACCCTATAACCAGCTTTAAAAAAGAAACAACCTAACCCTAACCCTATAACCAGCTTTAAAAAAGAAACAACCTAACCCTAACCCTATAACCAGCT
This sequence comes from Sepiola atlantica, assembly GCA_963556195.1. NCBI lineage: Eukaryota > Metazoa > Mollusca > Cephalopoda > Sepiida > Sepiolidae > Sepiola > Sepiola atlantica. The sequence continues at coordinate 11,023,460 of OY744538.1, forward strand.
TTAAAAAAGAAACAACCTAACCCTAACCCTATAACCAGCTTTAAAAAAGAAACAACCTAACCCTAACCCTATAACCAGCTTTAAAAAAGAAACAACCTAACCCTAACCCTATAACCAGCTTTAAAAAAGAAACAACCTAACCCTAACCCTATAACCAGCTTTAAAAAAGAAACAACCTAACCCTAACCCTATAACCAGCTTTAAAAAAGAAACAACCTAACCCTAACCCTATAACCAGCTTTAAAAAAGAAACAACCTAACCCTAACCCTATAACCAGCTTTAAAAAAGAAACAACCTAACCATAATCCTATAACCAGCTTTTAAAAAGATATCTGAACCAAACTAGAAGGTAATTTATGATTTGTTTTATGGACCGAAACCTCAATTATCACCACAACATAAACACCCTAGCAAGCGTAAACGACAAGCATCTATGACTTTTAATATTGGTACAAAAAGAAAAGGGTATAACTTCCGGAGGAAGTGAAATTTCAAAAGGGGGAGATGATGTGGATTAACAAACACTACGCGAATAAACTAAGTCCAAAAATGACTATAAATAGTGTGTAGTGTTATTTCTTATTGAGTGAAAGAATAAAAATGATATTTAGTTGATTTCCAACATTGTATTCCTATTAATTTTCGAACTACGTGCGCTACAGCAACAATTTTATTTGATCATAAAAATTATGAAGTGTTTCATTTTCCTTGGCCAATCGAATATAAGATTATTTTTTCGTTAATGAATAAAATCAAATTTAAATTTTATACATTTAAATAAATGCAAATTATACAACCTACCCCTAACCTTAATCCTAGGTTTCCTGTTTAGTCTCCCCGGGGGATTTCACCCTTGTTTTCAAATAGTATTCACATTTTCATTTCTTTTTTTTTTTCAGTCACACCATGGTACAGAAAAAAGACAACGACAAAACCAAGTAAATACAATTTTAAATTCTCTCTTTTTTTTGCCTTTCTTCTTCCCGACGCTCACTATTTTTCTATTCTAAAATTTTTGAACGCATCTACAAACGCATCTTCGTGTCACTTATTTGAATCTATATTTTATATTTCACTTCTGTTCCTTCATTATTACTGCTTGATTATTATTATTAGATTGGACAACTATTGAGGAGAGATAGATAATAATTATACTGTTACGTAATCATTCAGTTCTCAGTAATTCTATCAAATTAAAACTATACCTTATCTAGTGGAATGTCATCTACCGTCATTCAGGGGATATTTTCGATTTTGCGCTACTCTTCATTTGTTGCTTGTTTTGGAGCTGAAACAAAAGACCGTCAAAGTACTCTCCCACATGAATTATCATACAATTAATTCTTAGGAAATGAAGGATTTATTCAACCAATTGATCGCGTCGTGAGTGAAAGAAAAAGGGGGATAAATAAAAAGAGGGAAAGTCAATTATTTGTTAAGCGCATTGCTTAATGATATCGTTGTTTCGCTAGAGCAATGTTGTCTCATTGAAATTTCCACAATGACTGAATATCTTATTCTAGAATCTCATCAGCCCCGAACAGGTAACATATCAACCCGATTCTTGGCTTATGTCATACTCCTACCGACTTCTTTATGACCCCTGTCTGAAGCGTTTCCTATTTTTCAACATGAATGCCAATAAGCTAGTATGTACTAGCTAATATACTAGTAAACGTAGCTACCTTAACATTTAACAATACGTCGTTTGTGTTATCTCCGACTAGAAAAATATTTCATAAATAAATGCTTTTAGGGACAGCTATTATAATTTATTTAAATTATTGTTTTTGTAATTATTTTTTATACGTTTTTAATGACTTACTTTACAGAGAAGGTCATATATATATATATATATATATATATATATATATATATATATAAATATATTTATATATATATTTTTTTATATTTATATATATATATATATATATATATATATATATATAGTAACAATGCACATGCATATACATATGCATATATATACATAAACTCCCTCGATTTAGATCATATCGAAAATCCTCATTGAAATAACTATAAATATCAATCAACAACTTGCAAATATCAGAAGCTCAATATTTAGTGGAATAGAGAGATCTCGACAATTCAAAACATTTTTAAAATCCAGTTTCAAATGCCCTTTTCCTTCCTATCCCTGTAAAGAAGTAGATCTAAATTAGAAATAACCGTTTGGCCTCTCTTTCTGAACTTTTTATAATTATGACGAGAAAATATCTCTCAAATAAAAACCCGTTAAATTTTATGCCGGATTCGCCTTTTTCCTCTCTGCATGGAAAGTTTTAATTGCATACATAGACGATCACGATGACGGCGATGGTGGCTACGAGGTCCGGCCCGCTACGACGATAACGACGCCGAAGAGACACACACTGAGATGATGATGATGATGATGATGATGATGATGATGATGATGATGATGATGATGATGATGATGATGATGATGATGATGATGATGATGATGATGATGGACGTCGGGTGTCAGTATACGAAAAGAGAAAGTATACGATAACATTCTGAAGTAAAGAAACATTGATATAAAGAACGTGTTTTAAAAACGAATACGTTACACATACACTAATATATTATTATAGCAGCATTTAGTTTAAGTCATATAATGAATCATAAAAAAAAAATTTTCAAATCAGGAATATCGTAAGTTCTTATACAAAACATACACATTAAATATACATGTACCAAAAAGTTCACCATTCCATCGCAAAGCTTTCTACATAAATGTGTTCGTAATTTCCATCAATTAAAAATTCAATTCTACATAAAAAAAAAGCAGAACGAAGATAAAAAAGCACATAAGTAATGTTCATTTTTTTAATCTACAATCTTCGTACATATACTCGGTTGTTCAATTCTTTTTTATGGTGGTCAGATATGATTTATGGTGGTCAGATATGATTCTAATCTACAATCTTTTGATTTTAATCTTCACGATTTTAATCTACACTTCTTTTTTATGGTGGTCAGATATGATTTATGGTGGTCAGATATGATTCTAATCTACAATCTTCGTACATATATAAAAACTTACACTCGGTTGTTGAATTCTTTTTTATGGTGGTCAGACATGATTCCCGTTATGCCCTTGCGAAAACTTGCCTCCCTTGAATCCTCTTGTTTTCAAATTGTTTTTTTTTTAATTTTTCATCCAGGCACACCGTGGTACAGAAGAAAAACAACGACCAAACCAAGTAAATCAGATCTTAATTTCTTCTTCTACTGGCTTCTTCTTAACAGTCACTATTTTTATTTTGCCTTTTATATTCTACACTCATACCCCTATTGTCACTGATGACTTAGTATTATTGGACTGGGCACTGTTCAGGATAGATCGAGAAAAAATTATAAGTTAATTGAGCCACTTGTAACTATATATATATATATATATATGAGAGAGTGTGTGTGTGTGTGCGTGCGTAAGTGAGATGGTGGGGAGCTTTAATTGATCCACTTGTATTTATTTACCTCCTCTCCAGGAGGTTAGGCACAAGGCCAGTTTTATCTTACTCCCACAAGGTAAGATGTGACCCAAGGTCGGGAAAGTGGGGTTTGAAAAGCCAGCGCCCGAGAAAGTGAGCACTCTGGTCATTAAAAATTGCCTGGGCAGCCCCGTCGGCATTCCCCGGTAGGGGCGCCTCAGGCAGTAAGCAATAAACTTACTCCTCCCCAAAGAGGGGAGGAAAAGCCTGGGAGGGTGGACCTCCTAGAACTGCACAGGACGGACCCATAGACCGGCGTAAATCAAGCACCGAAGGCCAAAACAATACCAGTTTATGGGGTGCAGTATCCACCGGAACAGATACTACAATTGATCCACTTGTAACGATGAAACTGATTTTAACAAACACGTCCTTGAAGATATATATATATATATATATATATATATATATATATATATATATATATATATATATATATATGAGAGAGAGAGAGACAGACAGACAGAGAGAGAACGCGTGTGTTGGAGGATGAGAGAGATGGTGGAGGGAAACAAAGCGATGGAAGAGAGAAGGAGAGGGAGAGAGAGCTATTATCATTAAATTAAAGTTAATTGGCCAACTTGTAACTATGAAACTGATTTTAATAAAAACTATTTTCATCTTGCCTTTTATATTCTACACTTATACCCCTATTGTCACTGATGACTTAGTATTATTTGACTGGGCACTGTTCAGGAGAGATCGAGAAAATTATAAGTTAATTGGGCCACTTAATATAAATACGTCCTTGGAAAGAGAGATAGTGTGTGTGTGTGTGTGTGTGTGTGTGTGTGTGTGTGTGTGTGATGGTGGAGGGAAAGAAAGATAGAGAGAGTGTGAGGAAGATAGTGTGTGTATGTGTGCGTGAGAGAGAGGTGATGGGGGAGATAGCGATATAGATAGATAGATAGATAGATAGATAGAGAGAAAAAGAGTGTGTGTGTGTGTGTGTGTAATGGTGGAGGGAGAGAGCGATGGAGAGGAGAGGGAAAGAAATATAGAGAGAGAGTGAGAGAGATAGTGTGTATGTGTATGAGAGAGAGAGGTGATGGAGGAGATAGCGATGGGGATAGATAGATAGATAGATAGATAGATAGATAGATAGATAGATAGATAGAGGGTGTGTGTTTGAGAGATAAATATAGTGGAGTGCAAGAAAGCGATGGAGAAGAGAAGGAGAGAGAGAGAGAGCTATTATCATTGAATTAAATTGATATCTTTTACATTAGCTTTTATTTGTCAATCGATTAAAGTTATGACATGTCATTGAATAATGTTATTTATGATAGCCATGTAGGTGTTCTTTTATCTCTCTGTGGAGACTTCTTAGTTTTCAAATTGTAGTTACATTTTTCTTTTCTTTTTTTTTTCTAGACACACCATGGTACAGAAGAAAGACAACGAACACACCACGTAAATAAGATGTGAATTATTTATTTGAATGGAGTTTCTAGTTTTACCTCAAGGTTGACTCCCCACAAATTATAGGTGTGATACAAGGTCAACTTGATGTGGGAAGTCCAGCTCCCCACAGAATAGGGACACTCGGCAGCAGACAAACATATCTGGAACAAACATCTTTTGTGGTCCAGTAAGGTGTAAACAACGGTCTAAAACTCGGGAGGAACTCTCTTTCAGACAACACCGGAAACAAAATTCCGAAACGTTCTCCTTACTGCATGAATCTCTTTCTAGTTTGTTCATCTCTACCTGTTTTTTTTCTGCCTCACTGTCATAATAGCTCATCTTTTAAAACGGGTTGGTGTCTATTCAGGCAAATTACTCATACATACAAAAACCCGCAACAGTGATCATGCGCTTTTGACCTCTTGCAAATAGCCACTCGACACTTTTTTTAACAAATGTTCACTCGACATTGCTGATGCTTCAGATCCGGGAAGTGTGAATCTCCATTGTCACAATATCCTTGCCAGATCTGTCGACATTCCATGTAATGACGTATCTGGCAACTGGTCACAAATCAATCTCCGCTCCTAATTGGGTCAATGAAGAAAGGTACTTTCTTCTCTGCTTCCAAAATGCTTGGGAGGGGGGGGTGACCTTCTTAGACCGAACAGGCAGATAATCACTTTCTGTCCAGCTCAAAGGCTAGGAAGGAATTGAAGAATAGAAAAAAATCAGAGGTTTTAGATTCATCAAGGCGACATAAAATAAGGAAAGCTTAATAGCTACTCTTGAAAATGTTATTTATTGAAGAGATCAGCGTAGAAAAGATGAGCGATGGAGCATCCAGCTAGATGGCCAAGATCCCTGGTTTCAAATATGTTGGTTCAACTATCAGTAGTGACTGCAGTATCCACGGTGGAATCATCGCTCAACCCAAAGCTGCATAGCTCAAATGGTGTCCTTTGTGCTCCGTGGATCAATGATCCACTGAATTATCTATGATGAGATTCTCGTTTCTTTTCAAACTCATTATTTCTAGCTTTTTCAAAGCGGAGAATGTCCGCTTAAGCAACGGCGTCATTTAGTGGTGAATTAAATTTATTTTCTTTTTAATTGAATTTTTAACAAATTTTGAAATTTGTTTCCAGTTTTCAGTTTTCCACATATTAAAAATAAAATAGTGCAATGAATGTTTAATTATGATAGTTAGTTGTGGTACCTGTTATATCTTGCGATCACCTGTGGTCTCAGACATCTTTATTTAACATTTGTATTTCCTTTTTTTCTTCCAGCCACTCCATGGTACAGAAGACAGACACCTAAACCAAGTAAATACGATTCTTTAATTAAATGCAATTTATAAACTCTTTCATACAGATAAACAAATATAGCATTTCCGTCTGTCTGTCCGTCTATCTGTCACACTTAAGTTTTAAACAGCAATTCGTCAGTCTGTCATACCTAAGTTTGAAATAGCATTTTCATTGGTCTGTCATGCTTAAGTTTAAAATAGCATTTTCGTCGGTCTGTCATGCTTAAGTTTAAAATAGCATTTTCGTCGGTCTGTCATGCTTAAGTTTAAAATAGCATTTTCGTCGGTCTGTCATGCTTAAGTTTAAAATAGCATTTTCGTCGGTCTGTCATGCTTAAGTTTAAAATAGCATTTTCGTCGGTCTGTCATGCTTAAGTTTAAAATAGCATTTTCGTCGGTCTGTCATGCTTAAGTTTAAAATAGCATTTTCGTCGGTCTGTCATGTTTAAGTTTAAAATAGCATTTTCGTCGGTTTGTCATGCTTAAGTTTAAAATAGCATTTTCGTCGGTCTGTCATGCTTAAGTTTAAAATAGCATTTTCGTCGGTCTGTCATGCTTAAGTTTAAAATAGCATTTTCGTCGGTCTGTCATGCTTAAGTTTAAAATAGCATTTTCGTCGGTCTGTCATGCTTAAGTTTAAAATAGCATTTTCGTCGGTCTGTCATGCTTAAGTTTAAAATAGCATTTTCGTCGGTCTGTCATGCTTAAGTTTAAAATAGCATTTTCGTCGGTCTGTCACGCTTAAATTTTAAATTGCATTTTCGTTGGTCTGTCACGCTTTAGTTTAAAATAGCATTTTCGTTGGCCTGTCACGCTTAAGTTTAAAATTGCATTTTCGTCGGTCTGTCACGCTTAAGTTTAAAATAGCATTTTAGTTGGGCTGTCATGCTTGTAGTTGAAATAGAATTCTCATCGCTAAACGTGCATGTTGAATGGACTCATCTTAAGAATTCCCGTTTTGTTTTAAGTTGAAATTAATCAACACATTTGATCTTCGCTACGATATTAAAGCAAGAACTTTGTTTGATGACGAACAGAATTAGATTGTCTAAAATTTTCATGAAGATGGTTAAACTCTTTGACTAGTTGCATTATTGGTTTACGGTCAATATTAAGATGGTGATTCGAAGAGAAATCAGAGATTGCTGTTCGATTAATAAGTTTGCTGATAGTTTTCGATGATCTGTATTACGGCGATATCGCGTTGAAACTTCGGTTCGGATCATCGCAACATCAAGATCGGTCAGTGTTACACCGAACACAACAAATCTTTGTGAAAACATAATCGAGTAAATGCCTTAGGGAACGTTACATCTTTCGAACAAATCAATCAAGAATCGAAAGAAATAGACAACATTTTTATATGACAACAAAATTTATTTACAATCAAACAATTAATTTTTTACATCACTTGTTTCTTCTTGGATATTGTTCAGTGAAATATATTTTGCGTATTATAGAAGAGAAAATAAAATGTATTGCCCTATACAGGGATCGAACTCGCAGCCTTCAGCTTGTTAAAATGTGTGTTTAATGTACTCTCTCCCCTATTCCTGTCTTCTCACAACTGCTAGTTTATTATGCTCTTCATTGTCACCTGTTACATAATTCTTGGTAGTGATCAGGCGGACGGACTGACAGAAATACGCATAGACAAACACACATCTGGTCATTATATTTATCGACAATGCTTTATTTATTTGCTTTTCTGCAAGTTCATGAAACAATTCTTTTTTGGACCGGTTAGATCTTCGATAGTCGGACGTCTTCAGAGAAAACGAGTACTTGAAAGATGACCATGCAAAATGCCGGGTAGGTTGTAAGCTGGAAGGAACAAAAATAATAAATCGAAATGTGACTTACTATTTATTTTTTCTTAAAATCTTATATAACAGCAAGTGTGGTGTTGGCTGTGTGTGTGTTGTCCGGATGATTATTAAAAATAATTTATTTAATATTTCGGGAAAAATCTTCCCTTTATCAAAAATAATAAACACCAAAGGAAACATCCGTCTGTATAGAAAATTCACCAAATTTTGTGAATTCTCTACACAGACGGATTAAAATGCTCTACCCCTAGGTTGCGTCTCTTTGTCCGGATATCATCTCCCGTATCCGCCCACTCGCTCCTCTTATAAGTAAGATCCACCCACGCAACGATTGAATCTGCTCCCGCATATATGAAAACACCTCACTCGTTAGTTATTTCCTCATATGGCCCACGAAATCATTCAACTTGCTCGAGGTGATTCGTTCTCCGGATCGGCCTTGTCTCATTCAATATGTCACAATCATTAGTGAGATGAGCGCGGATTTGGAAATAACAGGTGCCGTAAGTTTGGAACAATAATTGGGGGCCAAGCCATCTTCTTTAATTCCGTAGGAAATGTATTAATCTATCTCACCTCGCCCTACATATAGATGAAATAGTAGAATAGACTAGACTCTCAAGTCTTGGTAAAGCAATTAGTCTAGAAGTAGAAACATTTCAAATAACCCTAGCCGTTCAATGTTAATCCCGGCATTGCTTTCGGCCGAATAAGATTTCTCATTGCCATTAGATTTGAACAACGCCGGGCCAGAAGTGCGGTTGCAAATTACGCAACCCTTGCTTTGCTATAAATTTATACTTGCAAAAGAAATGTTGCATAGCCCCACTCTTAGGCCGCGGCGGTACGCGTTTCGTATACTCGTCCCTGAAAGGGCCGTGGCAGTTCACATTTAATACTCGGCATTTTTAAAACATCACAAAACACATAGTTCATATATTGCTTGCATACCTTTAGTTTTCTCCACCGCCGTG
>OY744538.1:11037494-11044994 GCA_963556195.1 Sepiola atlantica
GGGTTTAGGGTTAGGGCTAGGGTTGGGGTTAGGGTTTAGGGTTAGGGTTAGGGTTAGGGTTGGGGTTAGGGTTTAGGGTTAGGGTTAGGGTTGGGGGTTAGGGTTAGGGTTCCACAATTGCAGGTTTCTTCGCCAGAAATAAATCCATGAGCTTGCAAGAAATCGATCTGTGTTGCCTTTTCTGAAGTAAAATAAAGTAGGTGTTCAAACTGGAACAAGTTAAGATCTATGATCGCAATTTAAGAGAAAGTCAGGCTTGTTAGAAATTAAAGAGAAAATCTGGCTCAAAATTATAATTAAGAGTTACTGCCCCTTATTTACCTCTCAAACAGTAAAAGACAAATAAATCTTTTAAGCAACAAGCACCAAATATTTATAGGAGCTATTCTTCACATAAATTATAAGACTATCTCCTATAATAATCTGTTAAAAAAGGATCGCCAAAGAAAGGAAAACAAGGCCCTTCTATAAACAACAAGTGATATAAATGTATTTATATGGCATACACTGTTGGGTGTAGGTTGACAGAAGTTACGACAGTGAATTGAACAGAATTAAAGTTAATAAGTGTCGGCTGCTAAAAGTCCATTTCTTGAAGCAGTATATATTCAAGCAAAGTTAGCCGTGCTCAAAGTGTTTTGTCGACGAGTGTCAGAAGAGAGTGTCTTCATCTTTCTTTGTGACTGCCTGTGAGCTCTCCGATTGCTTTGCGAACCCCTAAAGGGCTCCGGATCTCTAGAGTATGATTGGTCAGTGTGTGACCAAACAACCTCATTAGGGCTGGTCTCCGCCAGAGGAAACAAATGTCAGTGTTTATGATTGGTGCATCTTTGCATCTGATTTTTTTTATATATCGAGAAACAACTACGGTGGATAATGATGGTAAAATAGGATTACAACCCTAACCCTAACCCTAACCCTAACCTTAATCTTAACCCTGTTGTTGGTCAAAGCTACGATTAGCAATAGAACCTCGAAGGGGGACACTGTAGTCCCTTGGGAACATTTAGCTGCAATTTTATATCCCAGCACCGATTCTTCTCTTCCAGACGCCACCAAGAATCAATTTTTACACTTAGTATTTTGATCTGTATAATCTTGGGTACAAATTCACAAATCTTTTTAAAAAATGAGTCGGGGTGTCAGTGTTTTAAATATCCGGATCGTTTGTACGAACAATCATGTTAACAATAGGAAGATACACCTGAAAAGATAGGATGATTATCGGATGACAAATAGGTCATTTGAATAAAAAATAACACACCTAAGACAGGAAGACGCAACATAAGATCAATGTCAAAAGAAAGAGAAATGTTGGAAGGTGAAAGGTCAGTTGACAAAGAAGTACATGCCAGGTGCAATTGAGTCGTACCAAGAAGAGATATAGACAGATCTGTTGGATTGTCAAATGATTGAAACTCTGTCGTCGAATAAAACGCACCCAGGGGAGGCGTGGCTGCAGTGATAATGCCGTACCATAGAGGAGTTGAGGTAGCCACAAAAAATGTTATATAAAAATAACACGAAATTGATATCCGAGGTTTTGACGATCGGGCATCAGAGAAGAATCAACCATCATATTCCTGTGTTCGCATCTCACTCCTACCAGACCCGCCGTCATCGTCGTCACCAACAATAAATATACATCTTATATTTTCATAAGATCCATGTGTTGTCATTTTTATTAAGCACAGCAGCAATACCACAAGTGAAACGATTTAAAAGGGTTCACAGAACCAGTTTTGAAGTCCCTTTTCTACTGGCATTTATAATACATTTATCACGTGTCATTTATCACGTGGTCTTTCAGTCTGTCGACAACGTCTGCCATATTGTTACATCGGTGTAGAGCGTAATCAAAATGATCCTATGTAATCATTTGCTCCTAAAAAGTCACTTAATCTTTTATATTCGAATCAAATTAAATATATACATTCGTTGAGATACCGGTGCTATGATCCTTCCCGACTGATAACAAGTGTGTGTTGCCTTCCTCTCAGGACCGAGGGTTAAACTCAACCTTATGCATGAAGGAATGAAAGAATTAGGGTCAAAATAACCAGTTCGTCATCGTACTTAAGTACTTTATTTACCTCAACTCCAGTCGAAAAATAAATAGCAATTATGAGGACAACAGTTCGAAGAAAGTTAATGCAAATACAAATTTAACTATAATATTTTTCTCTTTCAGTTGTCGGTCGAAAACAGAGGAAACCCCGAAGAGGTAAAATTCGTAATTTTCATTCATTCAAAATATTCACGAATTTGAAGTGAGATTGTAGACGCACCAACGCATTTCTTTATTCACAGACGCACGGGCACCATCGGCGTTGCCCTAGAATTAGTGAATACCTCTGTTGACTCTTAACTCCATACAACAATTTTTATTCCTTTTTTATATTTCTATAATTTTTAATTTTCAAGGTAAAAAAAAAACAATATTCATACAATTATGTTAGTATATTTCCTATATAAATTAGTATTACCATTTCTGATGACATAAAGAAAAGATATAAAATAAAGTATAAACATTAAAAATAAACACACTGTTCCAATTTTCTCCCCTTATGGCTTTGGAACAGCTTATTTTTTAATCTTTTGTAAGAAAAAAAAGTATCTGATGAGCAGCCCGTGAAAAGTGAAGACTATATTTGTTTACGGGTTGTGAAACGTTCGTAAGACGGAAGGAAATATAAGCATTCGCTAAAATAAAAAAAAATAAAAAATAAATAAAAAATTACGATTGTGGACTGACATTTTTTCTTGGTCATTGGAATGAAGCCAATCAATATATATATATATATATATATATATATATATATATATATATATAATATATATATATATATATATATATATATATATATATATATATATAAACATTCAATAAATTAAAACATTACAATTGTTCCAATAATTAGAACATCAAGATCGTTTCCAGAACAGTTTAGAAATACTTTATTTTATTTTATTTTATTTTATTATATTTTATTTTATTTTATTTTATTTTATTTTATTTTATTTTATTTTACTTTATTTTATTTTATTTTATTTTATTTTATTTTATTTTATTTTATTTTACTTTATTTTATAAATTAATAAAGCTAATCCAAAACGTCACTTCATCAGCACCACGTCTTACAGAAAGTCAGAGAAAAAATTAAAAAAACTCGTTGTAGAGAAACATCCACTGACAGAAAGAGCCACCAGTTGATATGTTAGTAGTATAGGAGGAGAAAGAACCCACTGGCACCCACAAACCAAAACACTGGTACATACAGAAGAAATAACCCCATATTTCATTAAATGTTTTCATATATATATATATATATATATATATATATATATATATATATATATATATATATATATATATATATATATGTATATATATATATATAAACATTCAATAAATTAAAACATTACTATTGTTCTAAGAATTAGAACATCATATTATCCAGTATGGCGTACGATAGTTTCCAAAGCAGTTTAAAAATATTTTATTTTATTTTATTTTATAATTTGATAAAGGTAATCCAAAACGTCTCTTCATCAGCGCTTTTAGCAACACATCTTACAGAAAATGAAAGAAAAAACAAAACAACTCGTTCTAGAGAAACATCCACTGACAGAAAGAATCACCGGTGGATTTATTGGTAGCATAGGAGGGGAAAAAACACAATGATACCTATAAACCAAAACACCGGTACATATATATAGGAGAAGAACCACATTATCTCTGGCTCCAGTTTTGTTTGGACTTGTTGATCAGCTTCTTTGTATATTTCAGTCGCTTTTCTTTTGCATCGCTGTGACAGCAATTGTCCATTCTTCATCTTGTATGAAACGTAGCGGATATCCCCGTGCAATTTCAGCCGAATGAGCTTTTCATCTACGTATTTCCTCCGTTGCAATTGCGTGCATCAACTTGCCAGGTTCATTTCTGATTATCTCCTGAACCTTAGCGACACAATCCGGCGTTTTAAAGCGTCAGATCGTAGATCGTGCGTTTTTTTCTTGTTCTCTTTGGAATCGTCTCGAAGTCGAATCCCGAAACTTTCGATTTCTTTCTAATCTTTTCTACCATCGTCCTGCTGACGCTGAGGAAGTCTGAAATCTTATTTGTTCTTCCGGCACGAAAACCAAGGAAAACTCTATGTGTCTTCCAAAAATATGGAGGCTTGAAATTGCCCATAATCAATTATTCTGACAAAGAATAAGAATGGACACATTGTCAGTGCTTTACTGAAATCAAGACTTATTTGTTAATAAATCTTGATATTTTGTTTTAAATATGCATAAAATGCATATAATATAATATAATAATTAAATATGCATAAAATGCATATAATATAATATAATAATTAAATATGCATAAAATGCATATAATATAATATAATAATTAAATATGCATAAAATGCATATAATATAATATAATAATTAAATATGCATAAAATGCATATAATATAATATAATAATTAAATATGCATAAATGCATATAATATAATATAATAATTAAATATGCATAAAATGCATATAATATAATATAATAATTAAATATGCATAAAATGCATATAATAGAATATAATAATTAAATATGCATAAAATGAATATAATATAATATAATAATTAAATATGCATAAAATGCATATAATATAATATAATAATTAAATATGCATAAAATGCATATAATATAATATAATAATTAAATATGCATAAAATGCATATAATATAATATAATAATTAAATATGCATAAAATGCATATAATATAATATAATAATTAAATATGCATAAAATGCATATAATATAATATAATAATTAAATATGCATAAAATGCATATAATATAATATAATAATTAAATATGCATAAAATGCATATAATATAATATAATAATTAAATATGCATAAAATGCATATTATATAATATAATAATTAAATATGCATAAAATGCATATAATATAATATAATATAATATAATAATTAAATATGCATAAAATGCATATAATATAATATAATAATTAAATATGCATAAAATGCATATAATATAATATAATAATTAAATATGCATAAAATGCATATAATATAATATAATAATTAAATATGCATAAAATGCATATAATATAATATAATAAATAAATATGCATAAAATGCATATAATATAATATAATAATTAAATATGCATAAAATGCATATAATATAATATAATAATTAAATATGCATAAAATGCATATAATATAATATAATAATTAAATATGCATAAAATGCATATAATATAATATAATAATTAAATATGCATAAAATGCGTATAATATAATATAATAATTAAATATGCATAAAATGCATATAATATAATATAATAATTAAATATGCATAAAATGCATATAATATAATATAATAATTAAATATGCATAAAATGCATATAATATAATATAATAATTAAATATGCATAAAATGCATATAATATAATTATTAAATATGCATAAAATGCATATAATATAATATAATAATTAAATATGCATAAAATTGACAGTTCAAATTTCGAACAAATATTGTCCGCAAGAAGTTAATAAAGTTTTGGATTTTCTTAATGGAATAAATGTTATTCTGAGAATGTAATCGAGTATCATCGAGCTTATTTTTATTGGACTGATTCGGAGATCACGTCAGTTTTGAAAATACGTATTTTGTTTATAAATATCGTCACGTCAGATACGGTGTCATTCTAAACCCGTTCCTTTCAGATAGAGGCCAACCTAATTGCGATGTTGAATCTACACTTTGTTCCTCTGCTCACAACCGGAAAAAAAAGTGTGGTTCTGTTAACAACAGTGGGCTCCCTCTACCGTGCTAGTAAACTCCTCACACCTGACATTATCCTGTATCTCTACAAAGCCACCATCCGCCCATGCATAGAGTATTGTTGCCACATCTGGGCTGGTGCATCATCTACTAGTCTCTCCCTCCTTGACAAGGTCCAAACAAGAGTCGCCAACCTAATAGGTCCCTCACTGTCAACCAAGCGCCAGTCCCTGTCCCATCGCCGCAATGTAGCATCCTTGTGCTTGTTTTACAAGTACTTTAATGGGTTATGCTCTGATGAATTGGCTACTCTGGTGTCCCCTCGACGTAAATTCACTAAACCAACTCGACAATCAACTAAATCCCATCCATTCACTATGGAGGCCCCCAGATGCCCGGAGAGCTTTCTACTCAAATAGCTTCTTTCCTCGTGCTGCTGACCTCTGTAACTCCCTTCCTGCCCCCTGTTTCCTTGACGGTACTGAAATACAGAAATTTAAATCTAATGTAAACAGACATCTCGCTTTGCAGATCCAAATTTAGGTCGATCCCCCCAAACCTTCTCCCTTTTTTTCTCAGTAGCCCCTTACGTCCATAGTGGCGGCCTGCCTTGTTTGGGGCGAACTATGTTAAAAAAAAAGTTTCAACTGTGTACTCTGTTCCTAGTTACTTGCCTCACCACGAGGGCAGAGTTAGTCACAGTGCCGTTTTTTAATGTGAGGGAAATCCAGCTCCCCAAAAAGAGGCACTCTGGATTAGAACAAAAATTTAAATTGCCTCCGTCTAGAAAGATTTCTTCTTTCGCTGACCAAGGACAAAAGAGACCAAGCGTAATATCAGAACAGATACTACACTTTGACCTATAGCCAAAAGGCTTCTGTTAACATCACTGTTTTGTACAAATGATTATCTTTGATAATACAGCGTTTGTTTACACTGGGGAAAATGCGTCACGTTAAACTCGTTCGTTTCAGATGCTAACATATTTAAAGCGCTTAACAAAAACTTGTTTCTTTCGAATTTCTTTTTAATTTTGGCTTCGTTTATTTATTTCTATTTTTAGATCCCATGATCGCTCCGTGTAGCGGCAGGATGAACGGTTTCTACAAGCTTAAAGGACGATGTGATTCTTTCCTCTGGTGTTATGTGGGGCGGGCCTTCATTCAATTATGTCCTCCAGGGACTCTTTTTAATAGTCGACGCAATTTTTGTGACTTCCCGACCGCAAACCAAGAATGCTAAAAATCAGCCTTATTCATCTTTAGTTGCTCCCTTATTAAAAGGACAAAAACGTTTTTTTTTAACTAATAAAGAAGAAAAAAAAAAGAAGAAAAAAAAAAAGTCAAACAAAAAAATGGAAAATTATGAAGAAGAAAAATGACGGAAAGTAAAAATAAACTAAACAGTACGAAAAACCAAAAAAAAAAAACCACAAAAAACATTAACAAGCATATAATGTTTTTTAGAAAAAAAAAGCAAACAAACAAAATATACTGTTAAACAGGCAAAAAAAATGGAAAAATAAAATAATCAGAAAAAAATATCAAACAAAAAAATTGAAAATTTATAAAGAAAAAAAAAAAAAAAAAAAGAACCAACCAAAAAATAACAAACCAAACTGTACGAAAACAAAAAAAATCCAAAAAACATTAAAAAAAAACCTATAATGTTTTTTTAGAAAACAAACAAACAAAATATCC
>OY744538.1:11049994-11102494 GCA_963556195.1 Sepiola atlantica
TAACTGCCGAATTATTATCGTGTTGTTGTTTAACGAAGCGAAAAAATCCTATCCCGCAAAAAAAAATTTTTTTTAATTTATTCATATATCAAAAATAAAATGTAATTATAAAAAAGTTTTCTACAAAAATCTAGTTATTATTTTAAATAATTTAAAATATTTCCTTAACGGCTGTGTCTGTTTGCAACTCTCTGGGGAGAATATTATTCTATATTCCATAAATAAATATTACTACGGAATATCGTTATCAGAAATCTATTTTGGGTATATGTTACGACGCTCAGCACAGTCGCGAACGGGGTCCAAAAAAAGAACGAGAAAGGGTTTAAAAGCATAAATTTGCAACAAGTGAAGTTGACCTGCGACGAGAATAGATATTTTTCTATTTACCTATGTAATTTGTTTTTATTTTTACGTATTATAAATGGGTTTTTATTAGATGTAAAAAAAAATGTATTGTTTTTTTCCCAAAGGCTTGCACAAAATTCAAGATGGCGATTCACGTGTTTCCTTACCAAATGCCCCCCCCCCCCCAAAAGCAGCCATGTTTTTCCCAAGTTACGGTGATAAAACTATTGATTTCTAATAAATAGCGGTTGTAACGGTCTAAAAATACAAACAAATGCCACAGGCAAGTTTCAAAATAACTTTTACAGCTTACAGTTACTTTTATTTGTTGTATATTTGTTTTTTTAGCGTTTTTACTCTGCTGAGTCTCGTAAAAGATGCCCTCTATTTTCTATTAAAAAAAACAAACATTTTTTAATGGACGGGGTCATTTTATGCCACTTTACGGGAAAATATCACTCTAACTCGTTAAATGACGGGAGACTTTGTTATTACTAATTTAAAAACCCTGTAGAAAATACTTTTTATAAAAATCCAATTGTTTCTATTTTTAGAAATTAAGTCCGTGTCGGCATGCATGTTTTTTTAATTATTTTTTCCTTAATTATTTTTTCCTCCATTCCTGCCACCCATTGTTTTATTTATTTTAATCTAATTAAAAACTAATTTAATTTAATTTAACCTAATTTAATTAAATGGTGATAGCATCCAGGTTGTTATTTCTTATTTTTCACTTAAAATTACTTGAAATTCCCAATGGATTTCGTATAATATATCTATTTCTGAGAATAATTGTGATTTATTATTTATTCCGTTATCTTTTTATATGTTACAAAATCCCCCCTCTATTCAGCTGAAGAAGCATTTACTATAGTTGACTATCAATGGGCCTTATTCCGATAGAATATTCCTACCTTATCACCCCAACCTAAGTCCCGAGCCTCCGCTAATAATCGAATCAAGTCATATCTTAGCATAAGTACGCGTTACTAACTCTTAGCCTCTATATTATACACTAATTATTGCCCCAGATTGCCTCAGGAAGGGTCCATCCTGCCTATCTCTACTGTAAGTTTATACTTCCCCAATTCCCCTCTTATCCATGTTTTAGGCTTGATAACAGGTAACGGTTTCTATGCAGACAGCATTGTAGTATTTCCTGCCTAGCGTTCAGTAAATTATCTCTAGATGTCATGATGTGGTACGACTCTAATGCACATAGGTTTTTTGTTTGTTTTTTTAACATAGTTCACCCGAAACAAGGCAGGCCGCCACTGTAGACGTAAGGGGCTACTGAGAAAAAGAAAAGGGGAGAAGGTAGGGGGAGTCAATCTAGATTGGGATCAGCGCATCTCTTCCTTTTGTTCGGTTTATATTTGCTAGCCCTCCCCAAAATTGACCATTTCAGTTCAAAAGGGTCTTGCCTAGCAATGAGGTTTCTCACAAAACGGCCAACAGAAGTGTTAGGCCTATCTATGTCTTCCCTTTGGCCTCCCCTGAATGAACTCATGTGGTTTCTGAATCTATCTTTGAACTCACCCCCGGTGGATCCGATATATGATATCCTACTACTTTCTGTTATCACATCGCATTTGTAGACAATGCTTGAAACTCTACAGTTCCCCCCAGTGGACAGATGTTAGAAGCTCTGCAGTTACAGTTGTGTGCTGAGCCGTTGCTGGATGTTCTACTACTACGCATATTTACAACGGAAGTTCTCACTG
Source organism: Sepiola atlantica (assembly GCA_963556195.1). Classification (NCBI taxonomy): domain Eukaryota; kingdom Metazoa; phylum Mollusca; class Cephalopoda; order Sepiida; family Sepiolidae; genus Sepiola; species Sepiola atlantica. Next base: position 11,052,067 of record OY744538.1, read on the forward strand.
AACTGGTGTTACTGGGATCAACACGAGAAGAGAACATGGCATCCCTTGTTTTAGTTATCTTAGAATTATTATATCCTATGATGGATGTGGCTATATTTCTACAGGTTGAATAAGACAGTTTTACAGTATTTTTGTTAATGATTCGCCCCAATCTGCTATCCCTTGGCAACTTTTTTTCCACTATGCTATAAAAAATCTTTGGGATATTAGTCTTAATATGCTGGCTATAGGAGGGGGGGGGGTGAACCATGTAGTGGTCCTTCTATTTTTCTTCTTACCTTCCCCCCCCCCCCCGATTTGGGTAGCATGTGTGTTCAATTCGCTACTTCCAACTTCACGAATATTTTTATCAACCGGTTTCCTCCCTACCTGGTTTACATTACCGTGGGATACACCAGGTCTCCTATATCTAGCCTTGCCCATTGCCCTATTATATGAAACCATTGATCGAGAGGCAATCGGTCTCTCGTTTAGTCCTCCATTCCCAACCGAAGGAGGCACAAGGTAATTAATTTATTCCTTATATCCTGATCTGGTTAAAGCTTCATTGTAGAACTGCTTACTGCTGTCGAATATTTGTTGATTCTTGGACAGCTTAGATATCCTATTCGAGATTGCAGGAATAATGGCTCTTTTCACCATCGGTGGGTGATTCGATTTAGCGTCGATATAGTAGAATGTGTGATTGGGCTTGTGATAAGGTTCATATGTGTTGTTGCATAGATCAAGTGTAATATCCAAAAAATTGACCCTTCGGTAGTTTATATCTATAGTTATGCTAAGTTGTATTGAGCTGAAGAATAGCATAGCTCCATTCTTTTTTGCAAGGAATTTACGACTCTTTGTAGCATATTTGATTGATTATGGTGTTGTGCGAAGGCGGCTTTCTGTTCACATCACGTTTCCATTGCCTAACACAAAAAGCAGTAATTAGAGAGTAAGATAACAATTATCAAAAGTTCATAGTATGTCTGTGCTTCATATGGTAATCATTTTAAATAGCTTAGTGAAGTGACTTATGAATCACCCTGTATATATATATATATATATATATATATATATATATATATATATATATATAAGAAACAAGGAAAGACAATAGACAGGATAAAGAAAAGGAAATGAAAAGAAAGCAATAAGCTAAAAGAGGAGAGGGCAGCAATGAAGTGGATCTTTATTGGTGCATTAGATGGGTTCAAGTGTACTTTTACTTAACTTCTTGAATATTTGATTCTGCCTGTGAAAACGGTAACAAGAGAGAAATAGGGAGGGAAAGGGAGAGGGAGGTGGAGAAGAACAGTAGAGAAAGTAAAGTGCTTAGTAGAAGGGAGCCACAGGTGCAATGGTTTCAATTCATTGCAAGTCAATATATACCATTAAACTGAAGGGCTGTTTCGACCATTCCAGCCGTCAAGTGAGTTTATTTTCTGTCTCTCCAGTTTGCAAGAATTTAAGTCTGTGTTTGTTTGTTTGTTTCGCTGTGAGCTTATCTGTATGTTTGTCTGTATGTCTGTATGTTTGTCTGTTTATTTGCGCTTTTGTTTCATTTTACTTCAGTCGAAGTTCTCAGAAATCAAGGGGCCCCTTTCCTAACACTTGATCTCTATATGAGATCCATAGATATTCGAGTGTTCCATTAAACTTCTCCTTTACCTGTTTTTTTTTTGTATTAAAATCAAAAGTTTATTTTTTGATTTCAATACAAAAAAGACCGTTAGAAAAATTGAAAAAATAAAAAAGGTATAATTAAACAGACGAATTCTGTTATATTTTACAATGTTCGCATAAATGAGAAAAAGCACAATATATATATATATATATATATATATATATATATATATATATATATTGTTTCATTTTATTTCATTCGATGTTCTCAGAAATCAAGGGGCCCCTTCCTGAGGCTAACACTTGATATATATATGAGATACATAGATATTCCATTAAAGTTCTCCTTTACCTCTCAAACGTTGATTTTGTAAAGAAGTTAAGAACATTAAATTTCCTCTTTCCAATTGACCAGTTGATTATGTTATAGTATATGTTTCTTTTAGTCTCTTGGATTCCAGGACAATAATTCATCTAGTCTGGTGGAGTATCCAGCTAAGTGCTATTACTTTAGATTACATCACTAGGAGAAGGTGAACTATTTCTCGTATAGTTGTGTAGCCAAACGGTGGAGATCTTATTTGAGCTTCGAATACTATGTTATTTTGAATATTTTGTCAGGGTGTACTTGTAGGGTGAAGTATCCTCATCTCAGGTTTTCCTGACAAACCCTTTTACAGCGAGACCGAATACATTCGAGGATTGTGCATCGTAGGTAATTCAAACTCTTTTTTGTCTGAATGTGAATTCAAACTTTTGTCTGAATGTGAGATTGTTTGTTTTTCTAAGTGTTTGTTTTTATAAGTGTTTGTTTTTCTAAGTGTTTGTGTGTTCAGCTTTTTTTGTCTATTTTGTTTTTGTCTATGAGTTTGTATGTTTGTTTGTCTGTGTGTTTTCCAGTTTGCAGTTTAATTTGTCTGTTTGTGTAATTTTCAGTGGGGTTTTGAGTTTGTGTTTTTCTCGCGTTTTTCTGCTTGTCTGTGAGTTTTTGTCTGTTTGTACGTGTTTCTATATACGTTTTTCTGCCTTTCTGTTTTTTTTTTCATTTCTCTGTCAGTTTGCCCTTCAGGGAAGTTGTCTATATGTTTGAGTAAGTCTATGAATCTGTCATTATTACAAATATGTCTAAATCAAGTAGGATTAAACAGAAAAAGGGGGGAAAATGCTTACACTTTTGAAAATGGCGTATATCGCTGAAAGTACTCAAGTATTTAGAATAGATAAATAATTAATTTATAAAGCAAAAAGAAATGCGTTGTTCAGCTTTTTCAAAATATGTTCTTATTGCCATTCCATCAACGTTTCAAGTGTGGACATTTTCATTATTTATATATATATATACACACACACACACACACACACACACACACACATATATATATATATATATATATATATATATATATATATATATATATATATATATTGGTACAGAAACATTCGTAACAGAAGCTGAAGAAAGCCGGATGGCTAAGTCAGTCTGTGCTTGAAACTGACGGTACGAATGTTGTACTAATTTTTCTGTACCAAAATAAATAAATATTACGCTCTTAATTTTTAATTTTTAATTTTTAACTTTAATTCTTAATTAATCGAGCCCTATGCTGGGATTTTTCCTGCTATATTACAAAGAAGTTATATATATATATATATATAGTTCACCCCAAACAAGGCAAGTTGCTACTGTAGACGTAAAGGGCTACTGAGAATTAGAGTGAACGTTTAGGGGGGTCATCCTAAATTGGGAGCTGTGCAGCGATATTCTTGTTCACATTAGTTTTAAATTTCTGCATGTCGGTACAGTCGGGGAAACAGAAAGCAGGATGGGAGTTCCAAGGGCCGGCAGCACGAGGAAAGAAGCTATTAGAGTAGAAGGCTCTCCAGCATTTGAGGACCTCCACAGTGAATATATGGGGTTTAGCTGATTGGCAGATTGGTCGAGTGTATTAACGTCAGTGGGGGCACCAGAGCAGCAAGTTCGTCGGAGCACATTACATTGAAGTACTTTTAAAACAAGCAGAAGGATGCAACATTGCGGCAATGGGACAGGGGCTGGAGCTTGGTGGATAGTGAGGGATCTATTAGATGAGAGACTCTTTTAAGACTTTGTCCAAAAGTGAGAGACAAGTGGATGGTGAACCAGCCCAGATGTGACAGCTATACTCAATATATATATATATATATATATATATATATATATATATATATATATATATATATATATATTTCTACCCACAAACGACGTCGTTTCGGGGTTTCTACACTCATCAGTGCAGGAGTGGTGGTTGCAAGCGGTCGTATGGGAACGCAGTTCGTAGATTCAGCCTAGAATCACGAGCTTAACGCCCAAACCGACACGGCCGCAATAAATCACCATAGACAGTAACTAAAATTACTGTACACACGGGGGGCGGGGGCAAGATTTATGTTGTCGATAGTGTTCAACGCTCGAGCTGAACTTGCTTATCGCAAGATGACAACAATCTTGTAATTTCAAACGTGGCTCTACTATTAAGACAATTAAATCTTAAAGGGGCATTAACTATATATATTTTTTTAAATATTAAAGTGTTTTATACCGACACCCCCCCTACACACACACACATATATATATATATATATATATATATATATATATATATATATATATATATATATATATATATATATATATATTAAACACCTGATAATAAACTTGTAAAGTGTGTAATTACTGTTTTCATCATTCCACGTCGTTTCACGTTTTCTACCCTAATCAATTCACGATATATATATATATATATATATATATATATATATATATATATATATATATATACAGGGTGTTTCAAAAGTCTTGGGAACATTACAAATGCGTATATCTCATGAACTATTCCAGGTAGAAAAATGAAACTGGTGCCATTTTAAAGCTTGCTTAATCAAGTTTTTGGTCATACTAATGATTTTCGTGTTATCTTTCCAGGTGCAGTAATGGCGTTCTCTAAACAAGACAAGGCATTTTGCGTCTTCCAATTTGCAAAGACTGAATCGTGGACATGTGTTCAGCGTGCATTTCGCAGGAAATTTAAAAAAGAAGCCCCTGAAAGGAAATCCATTGTCAGATGGCATGCTAAATTTGTGAAAGATGGGTGTTTGTGCCCAAGTAAGCGAACAGGTCGCCCTTCAACTTCAGAAGATGCAGTTGAGCAAGTTCGGACAGCCTTTCAGCGGAGCCCCCGTAAATCAGTGAGAAGAGCCAGCAGGGAACTTCAGCTTGCTCCAGCAACTGTCTGGCGTGTCTTAAGGAAACGACTGCAAATGGTACCTTACAAGCTCAAGTTGGTCCAAAAGTTGAAGGACACTGATAAGCCACTTCGCCGTGACTTTTGCATTGCAATGCAAGAGAAGTTGGAAGATAACGGCTTTGATGACCGGCTTGTTTTTAGCGATGAGGCGACCTTCCATCTGAATGGCAAAGTTAATAAGCATAACACTCGCATATGGGGTACTGAGAATCCTCATGAACTTCTTGAGCACGAGCGAGATTCACCAAAAGTGAACGTGTTTTGTGCAATTTCCAAGAAAGGTGTCTATGGACCGTTCTTCTTTGAAGAGGCAACTATCACTGGTGAATCCTATCTCAACATGCTGGAAGACTGGTTAATGGCTCAGTTGGAACAAGCAGAATCTGATGACTTCATTTTTCAACAAGATGGTGCACCACCACACTGGAGTCTTAGAGTAAGGCAGTTTCTTAACACAAGGCTGCCTGGTAGATGGATTGGGAGATCTGGGCGAGGTGATGACGTTCTCATGCCCTGGCCTCCTAGGTCTTCAGATGTTACCCCGTGTGACTTTTTCCTTTGGGGCTTTGTCAAGCAACAAGTCTATGTGCCGCCCCTTCCAAGAGATATTGACGAACTAAAGGCTCGAGTAACGGCAGTTGTGGGAACCATTGACGTCAAGATGCTGGAACGCGTTTGGCAGGAAATGGACTATCGACTAGATGTCTGCCGTGTGACGAATGGTGCTCATATTGAGCAACTTTGAAGATTCCCCACAAAACTTGAAACTTTAACCTTTCCAACGGTACCAATTTCATTTTTCAACTCCTAATAGTTTTTGAGTTATTAAAAATCGTTATGTTCCCAAGACTTTTGAAACACCCTGTATATATATACATATATATATATATATATATATATATATATATATATATATATATATATATATATATATATATATATATATATATATATATATATATATATATACATATATATATATATATACATATATATATATATATATATACATATATATATATATATATATATACATATATATATATATATATATATATATACATATATATATATATATATACATATATATATATATATATATACATATATATATATATATATATACATATATATATATATATATATATATACATATATATATATATATATATATATATACATATATATATATATATATACATATATATATATATATATATACATATATATATATATATATATACATATATATATATATATATATACATATATATATATATATATATACATATATATATATATACATATATATATATATATATACATATATATATATATATACATATATATATATATATATACATATATATATATATATATACATATATATATATATATATACATATATATATATATATATACATATATATATATATATATATATATATATATATATATATATATAGTAAGCTATGAAAATATATTTATGGCAACTAAGCTACACAGAGGCTCCCGCGTTTCATCTCCGGGGGGAATCTTCAGGCTAAAATGCATTTTACGCGGGAGCCTCTGTGTAGCTTAATTGTCATAAATATATTTTCATAGCTTACTACCTAGCTTTACTTACGTATAGTAAATACTGAAAATCGATACAAAAACAATTATATCTCCTTATAAAATTTTATGTGGATACATGAAATATATATTATTTATGTATTTATAAACGTTTCGTCTTTCTATGATATTAAAAGAAGTCGGGGGTTAGGATATATTAATTAAGGACAATAACTTAACGGAGAGAGAGAGGTAGAGAGATAGAGAGAGAGAGGGTGGGCTCTCAGAGGTAGGGGTATGTTAAAAAGTAACGTGATGTGTTTAGTAGGAAAGAGAAAGAGAGAAAAGGGGGGTGGTAATTTAAAACTTTTTGAACACTTCTTTTTTTCTTTAAAACTCATGCCCCGGATGACGCTGAGTGGCCTTGCTAGTCAATTACAAAATAAAAGATATCCCAACAACAGATGTATGATTTCTTTTAAATTGAGAAAATGACGGATCGATCAGTGGTGGTGTATTCAGACTATTGTCTTTCTTCTTAAACAATAACATATAGACATCTAAGACGAAAGGAATATGAGAAAGACTTCGATTTTTAAGATGCCATTTTAATGTTGCATTATGAACAAAATGAGTAGGATTTATATATATATATATATATATATATATATATATATATATTCCCATAAATTTAGTTTTTTTACCACAATTTCGCATCTGTGGAACACGTTGCCACATGATTATTTCTCTAAGGGCTACGACATAATCATCTTCAAATTTAATGCCAATAGATAATTGACATAAACCGTCCCCATAAGTCATGAACTATTATCCTCGAGTGGCTCTCCGCCAATAATATATATATATATATATATATATATATATATATATATATATATATATTATATATATTTTTGAAAGAAGAGAAAAAAAATATGCTTATACTTTTGACAAGGGTGTATATCACCGAAAGTACTCAAGTTTTTAAAGTAAATAAATAATTTATTTTAAAAAACATAATGCGTTGTCCAGGTTTTCAAAATATTTTTCAAAATATTCTCCCTATTATTGCCATTTCATCAACGCTTTCTATGTGTGACTTCTCATTATATATATATATATATATATATATATATATATATATATATATATATATATATATATATATATATATACATACATATATATATATATATATAACTATAAAGAATTAGAAACATATCGTAGCATTTCCACGAGTCACAACAATTAAAACATGACGCGCCTGTCTTTGATCTGCAAGTTGCACCGATTCACGTTCAATTCGAACCAAATTGATTTTCCAAATGAAATCCACATGATCTCTGTAGAATACCAGCGAATGGCTGGAATCACTTTCAGCTGCACGATGACTCGCCATACCCCCTCCCCCCCCCCCTATCTCCATTTCTACCTGCACGACCCACGGACACCTGTTATAAAAGACGACACTCCTGTGCGTCTTGTACTGCGGAGAAGTCGGACAAACCAGTGCCGATCGCCATCTTTCCGATTTTTTTGCCAGAAGAGATCAAAACACAACAAATATCATTAGGTAACATTTTTCTTTCACTTTTTTGATGCATATTCTCAATAGGAGGATTTGTTTCGGCAGTTGGTCTGTCACGCTAAACTTTTAAACATCATGTTTGCTGGTCTGTCATGATTAAGTGTGAAATAGCATTCTTGTCTGTCTATCAGGTTAAGTTTTAAATAGCATTTTCGTTGGTCTCTCATGCTTAAGCTTGAAATAGAATTTTTGTCGGTCTGTCAAGCTTAAGTTCGAAAAAGCATTTTCGTCGGTTGATCATACGTAAGTTGGAAATGGCATTTTCATCAGTCTGTCAGGCTTAAGTTCGAAATAACATTTTCATCAGTCTGTCAAACTTAATTTTTAAATAAAATTTTCAGCGGTTGGTCATACTGAAGTTCGAAATAGCATTTTCATCAGTCTGTCAAACTTAATTTTTAAATAAAATTTTCGTCGGTTGATCATACGTAAGTTGGAAATGGTATTTTCATCAGTCTGTCAGGCTTAAGTTTTAAATAGCATTTTTTGCGGTCTGTCAGGCTTAAGTTCGAAATAACATTTTCATCGGTCTGTCAAAATTAAGTTTTAAATAGCATTTTCGTCGGTTGGTCATACTTAAGTTGAAAGTGTAATTTTCATCAGTCTGTCAGGCTTAAGTTTGAAATAGCATTTTCATCGGTCTGTTAAGCTTAAGTTCGAAATAACATTTTCATCAGTCTGTGAAACTTAATTTTTAAATAAAATTTTCAGCGGTTGGTCATACTGAAGTTCGAAATAGCATTTTCATTGGTCTATTAAGCTTAAGTTTAATATAGCATTTCCATCGGTCTGTCAGGCTGAAATCTGAAATAGCATTGTTGTTTGTCTGTCAGGCTTAAGTTTTAAATGCATTTTCGTCAGTCTGTCATACTTAAGTTCGAAATATAATTTTCATCGGTCTGTCAGGCTTAAATGTGAAATAGCATTTTTGTTAATTTTCCAGACTTACGTTTTAAGTAACATTGTCATCGCGTTGTTTTAAATGCATTTTCGTCGGTCTGTCATACTTAAATCGAAATAGCATTTTCATCGGTCTGTCAAGCTTAAATATTAAATAGCATTTTCGTTAGTTTTCCAGACTTCAGTTTTAAGTAACCTTTTTATCGCTAAACGCACAGATCAAGAATAGCCGTTCTTGTATGTTTTTCTCTTTAGATTCTGTTTTCTATTTTTCCTACGTTTTCTATTTTTCCTACGTTTTCCTAAAATCAGACGAAATTTCCATGAATGGGTGGACCGCGTTGCCACAAGATTACTTCTTTAAGGGTTACGACATGATCATCTTCAAGTTTAATGCTAACAAATACTTGACTTAACCCGTTACATTAATGTAAAGACTAGAACTTTGTTTAATGACTCACAAAAATGGTTAAACTATTTGACTTTGTAGAATGTTGAATATTCAGACTACTATTCTCATATTGGGTATTTTTTATCACAACGTTTCGGCCGATGTAACCTCCGACCTTCTTCAGGTGTACTTTGTCGGGAATCTTTCTGTCAAACTAGGGAATCTGGACGGAATTTCGAACGGAACCCTTTATTATCATCGTTCAATTCTTCGTATCGCCCGCACTGAGGATTGAACCTGCAACCTTCAAATGACTGAATTGCACTTAGTACTATATCCACTGCGCCATGGACACAGTAGTCCGAATATTCAAAATTCTACAAATTGTCAACCCTCATCTCAAAAATTCCGAAACACCATTTGATTTATTGTCTTATTGGTTTACGGCAAATGCAAAAATCGTGATTCGTGGAGAAATCAGAGATTACTGTTCGAGTTATAAGCTTCGTGATTTTTTGGGTTGATTCGTTTTATGACGATGCCGCGTTGAAACAACGCATTTTTATAAGAAGCTCCGTCGGTTTTTCACGCTTCACTTCAAAATAGCATTTTTTTCACGAAAAGCCCGAATTGAAGAGAAATAACACCCGTCTTCTTTATTAGTAGTTTGCCTGTTTGACGGCATATCAACCATTTTAAGATTGTTTAATGCCGAAAATCAATACATATCATCAACGATAAATTCCATACGATTAGTTGATAACAATTTTTTTAGGAAACAATTGTGGGTTCAACCGTGACCTTCGCAAAAGCAAACTAAGGCGTGTTCACTCGAAAGTGACGTCATGCTAGTAAGTAGCAAGCGAGATCTATCGAAAGTGACGTCATGCTAGTAAGTAGCAAGCGAGATCTATCGAAAGTGACGTCATGCTAGTAAGTAGCAAGCGAGATCTATCGAAAGTGACGTCATGCTAGTAAGTAGCAAGCGAGATCTATCGAAAGTGACGTCATGCTAGTAAGTAGCAAGCGAGATCTATCGAAAGTGACGTCATGCTAGTAAGTAGCAAGCGAGATCTATCGAAAGTGACGTCATGCTAGTAAGTAGCAAGCGAGATCTATCGAACAGTCAGACTGTAGATGATGAATGAGCTTCTTTTTTTTTAAAAGGATTAGAAAAATTTAAAGATTACATTTTAAAAAGAAGAGAAAGGAAAACGATCCAGTTTATACTGAAACTGAACTTTATTCAATATAAATTTTAAAAAAATAAATAAATTGAATTTTTTTATCAGGACAAACAAAACGTTTGATGTTATACAGACTTGTTATTGTGTAAAAAATAATTTCAAACTCTTGCGAAAACAAGCAAGTATTAGTTTTTTTATTTGATATTTTCCTATCAAGACAGGTTTGTCATCCATCTTGAATTTTAGTCTAAACGGGTTTTTGTGTAGTTTTATCTTCAAATCACTATCAGACTTCCACCTTGAAAACAAAACCATCAGTATCCTTTTTAAATATCAAACAATTACGAGATCAGATATCAAATAATCTAAGAGAGAAATTACCACCGTCATATGTCTACATGTAGTGTGTAACCATTCCCTTCGAAGTGTCTTCTTTATCTTCTTGGTACCAACCACTGTGACGTCATCAGGAAAACGAGACTAAGCGAAGTTATTTATCTTCCTCCCACAGCGGTAAGATGTGACACAAGGTCGGGAAAGTGGGATTTGAAAAGCCAGCGCCCGAGAGGGTGAGCACTCTGGCCTACAAAAAAAGTCCTGGGCAGCCCCGTCGGCATTCCCCGGTAGGGGCGCCTCAGGCAGTAAGCGATAAACTTACTCCTTCCCAAAGAAGGGAGGTGAAGCCTAGGAGGGTGGACCTCCTAGAACTGCACAGGACAAACCCAGAGACCGGCATAAATCAAGCCCCGAAGGCCAAGACCATAACAGTCTATGGGGTGCAGTATCCATCGGAACAGATACTACACTGTGATCTTAGCCAAAGGGCCAAAAGCGAAATGGCCTTTTCTGTACGAATGTCACGGTTCAACCTTTTCCGAACGATATTAGTGCAGATGGCAAGTATTTCGAAATTTCGTTTTATGCTAGGCAGACGAACGAGGAAAGGAAAGTTCTTTGCAGTTGTGGTAGTGAGACGAGAACTTGCTGTGAATATTTTATAAGAAAGAATGCAAGATTGAAGCTGTTTACCAGTAAGAAAATAATTGTCTACCTCCTTCACGCACTAATTTTATTCCTGGTGATCCTAAGCGAATGAATATTACAACTTTTTTTTATTATTATAACCAGCTCGGGGTGGTACTGGATCAGAATTTAATTTGAATTTCAGCTTATTTAATTTGAGGTTCAGTTTTCTTAATTAGAACTTAAGCTTATTTAATTATTGAGTGTTATGTTGCGAAGTGCTGTGTGTATAATATACAATTTACACGCCCGTTGTCAGAAACTCTGCGTGGCATCTCTTCCACTGACCGATTACCGGACACAAGTCTTATTTAAAATAGAGGTTTTATTCATATCAGAAAGATATGTAAAAATCAATTGCAGACAATCAAAGATATATATATATATATATATATATATATATATATATATATATATATATATATATATATATATATATAGAGAGAGAGAGAGAGAGAGAGAGAGAGATAATTACTAAGAGAGAGAGAGAAAGAGATAATTACTAAGAGAGAAAGGGAGAGATAATTACTAAGAGAGAGAGAGATGGGGGGGGGGCATTAAGTCACCCTTATGCTAGGCTTTTTCATGACTCGCCCTCTCCTATCCACACCGGAGCTTGGGACGAGCGATCGCCTCATGCGTCGGATTGCTGCGAAATCTAACTGGCAAGAGACCGCGATACCCTTCAACGGAAATGGCGTCTCATAACTTCCGCCATCCACCGGTGTTATAGTATGACCTCACACCCGTCAATCATTCAACGAATTAGTTGCTCATTCCAGGATCCTTTCAACTAATCCCTCGTGCTTTCCATTTCAGAATGAGAGACCGGCTATGACTATGCACCAATTGCACTTGATTATTTCATGTTGTTTTTGTTGATTTTTTTTGGTTTTGTTTTTATTTTTTATTTGTTTTTGTTTGTTTTTTCATAATCATTTACCGCATTTTTATTTACTTATTTATTTTTTGTACTTCTTATCCATTTATTATTTCTTTTTTTTCTCTCCTTTTTTTTCTAGCCCGGAAGTAATCTTTAGAAAAAAAAAGATGGGGTCGTCATGGCCGCGAGTGCTGCTTTTCTTTGCGCTTCTGTCGTTGGGGATCGGTGGAGCAACCGTAGCGGTTGACAATAGTCAAGTCGACATTCTTGGAATGATCAACACGACGGGTCCAACCGAAGTTGAAACCCCCGTCGTGAAACAAATGGAAACACCGTCAATTTTCCTGCTGACGACCCTCGAAGAGGTCGACACTGATTTTGATAAACGCTTGGAAACAATCAAAGACAAAAATAAAAAGACGCCCGCCAAAATGACCTCATTTGGCAACAGTATGAAAAAGTTTTGCTCTATGTTTAGTGTGATGAGCGGCTTTTTGAGTCTGTTGTCTGTGGTCTCAACCACATCCGATCTGCAGGCCATTACAGATATGTTCGACGGCGTGAACAAAAAGCTGGATGACATAAGCGATCGGTTGGGCCGGTTGGATGATTCGGTCGAACTGCAAGGACTCTTGTCGAGTTATATCCCCTGGCAATACTCGGTGACGAACGGGGTCGAAAAACTGACAGAAACATATTCAGCAATGTCGAAAGTGTCTGAGATAAACAGGCGACGAATCATCGCTGAGAATTTCATCTTATTTTTCGAGAACAACCACATCGAAGCGAATATCAATAATCTGGTACGAATTACGACCACCTCCGATACAATTCAACAAACGAACCTTTTCAAGGAACTGATTGAGAAATCCGATTGTGACATAATCCGATTAACGAATGTCTATCTACATGTGAAACGGATCTTTATGCAAGGTTCACAACTGGTTCAAGCCTATCACGCCTTCAAGCAAATGGAGATGCCGAATATTCAAAAGTATCTCGACGCCTTGGTGTACATTCGGACAGTTTACGAATCCCGCGTCTGGCGCTGTAAGGAAACATCGATCGTTCGATCGAAGAATGATATCATAAAGATTGCCAAGAGAGACTCGAACGTCGGGATCATAAAACTACTGGGAAACATTAACAGGGATCTTTCGAAGACACATCCTTGGTACAGTTGGTCGATTGTGAATCTCCGGAGAATGATCGGAGCGGAGGCTAATGCGACATCAGGGAATCAGTTTTATGAGATGGAAAAGGTTGGATCATACGGTTGGAATTTGGCTGTCGCTTGGCAGGGTACCGACGAGAAGTCTCAGTGTCAAGACATCGGAAAGGCCAATACTGTTGTATTCCTGAGTATCTGCACGGCGTGCCATACCAGTCGCGTCTCCATTTCCAAAGACATGCTCAGCAAGAACAAATGCCCAGCAGAGACTTATCCGGAAGTAAAAGCCTTTATCAATCAGAGGGGCTCACATCTTGTTAAGAATGAAAAGGAATACGATACCTTCTGGGTTGCAGCAGGATTCAAATCGCCTGGAAACCCATGCGACCATCGATGCAACGACCATGGCGAGTGTAAGATAATTCCGTATACCGATCAATTCCAGTGTTTTTGCCAATCGAATTATGAAGGCGAAAAATGTGAACGAAAAATACAAATGAATAAAAACATTATGAAGCTCGTGTCGGATCTTCAAACCGGCTATCAAAATGCGTTCAAGGTTCCGTCGTTGGCAAATGTTTTGATTCAATCAGAGAATCTATCGAAGCAGTTAAAGAAAATGATGCGACGAATTAATAATCAGTTCGAGTTGACACAGATTTTGATCAAATATATCCGAGATCTGCAAAAGTTGGATTATATATTAAAGCTTAGCTTTAATTATAGCAAACGGAAGATCAGCATTGACTCTTTCAATCGAAGGATGAAGACGTTTTTGTCGCTCAATCCGATCAACTTCATCTTTCAGCAATTGTCAAACGCCATCATGGCCGACGGGTTTACAGACACAAAGGGGAAAGATTTCTTTAACACTTTCAAACGGATGATTGCTACCGACCGAGATGCTTGTACGGAAGAATACGGAATCGAGGCAAGTAGGTTGTTCGACCGGCTGAGTCAGTTTGACATCATGGCGGCTGAGGCGATCCTTGCCCATTATCATTTCCAAAGTAATTACCTCACGCCGGAACATATGAAAACGATGCAAGCGAGCGCGAAGCAGTTGGTACGCGATTCAAAGCGCCGTATGCGAAATTATGCCCGCTATTGGGAACGCACAAGTTGCCCGGCGTTAAATGTCACTCACCTCAGGCAAAACGGATGTGGCGACATGCTAAGCTTCGAGGGGATGAAGGTGAAATTGTCCTGCGTTGACGGTCGAGTAGCCGAGCCGCGAAATATTGAATGCGTCAACTCGCATGGTAAATTGCAATGGAGTGCCACACCAAGATGTCTGGCGAAGTGGTCTGAGTGGTCTCAGTGGGGCTCCTGTTCTGCCACTTGTGGCGGTGGCGTTCAATCGCGAAGACGGTTCTGCCAGGGAGACGATCAATGCCAAGGTCGGGCTGTTGCCACGCGAAAATGTTTCATGCAAGATTGCTGTCACGCGAAATTCGGTAAATTTAAATGCGACAATAGCACATGTCTACGCATTTCTCAGGTCTGCGATGGAATTGATGACTGTTCGGATGGAAGCGACGAATCGTCTACGAAATGTAAATATTTGCGCTCCGGTGACAGAATCGCTCTTCGTAACATGGACTATTCGCAGGATTGGATCAGTGTTCAGTATACGGACTACGTTCAAGCCAATTTATATTATGGCCGGGCGTATTTAGACCGCTGCATTAAAGGTGACGAGGTTACTGATAACGAATGGAAGAACTGCCCTGGACAGTCGATGCTTGCTTACGGAAATTACGAGAACGGTAAAACTGGCACGGCTATAAGGTATGGTGATAAGATCGCTCTCTACTACCGCAAAACCAATTATCATTATCGCTGGTTCCGTTGTTACACGAAATACTGTATGACTTACACCTGCGAGGTAAGATATGGAAGTTTTGATTTCAGCAGCAAAGGAGATTGTAAAGAGTACGAATTCGACATCACAAACTACGACGATCCCCAGGCTAGGGGTCCAGTAAAGGCGGGAGATGTGGTCGTCATTTCAGACGGAAAGGGTGCCGTGAGAGGCAACGGCTATTACAAAGAGATAAGTCAGAGTGATTGCGTTCAAAAACGACAACGGAATAGAAATATGAATTGTAAAGCGAGCAGTTGGCAGATTCATATCAAATAAACAATAACCACCAACGACCCGACGGAGTTGCGTGAAATGATATAATTGAAAATTGTGAACAGAAGTGACCCCGAGGTCATGTACGTACTCTTCTCTATTGGGTTACGTGTATCAGAATTGTCAATTAATATTATGTAATAAATATCAAAATAAAACAGATATACGAATAATGTTATTTTTTTTTCTTTTGTTATTTTTCCAGTCTTCGCATTTTAAAAAAACTTTTTCTTGTGATGACGAGTTTTAGATCGTCCGCTTTTTTTACGGGGGAAAAAAATGCTTCGTCAGTGTTCACACTAATATTCATATTCATATAAAATAACGTCTAAATCGGCGAAGTAAAATAAAAAGAAATAAGAAAGAAAGAGAAAGTCTCAAACTGGAAAGTTTAAAAAAATAAAAAGAGAAAGGAAAAACGTATAAATCGGTATAGAAAGAAGACAGGAAGAAAAGAAATACAGGTGCTGCTACAGATTAGGACCCACGCTAACTTTGACCTCGTCGTCAGGGTTAGGGTTAATTTTAGGGTCAGGGTGGGGGTTAGGGTTAGGGTTAGCGTTAGGGTTACTGGCAGGGTTAGGGGTAAGGTCAAAGTTAACGTGGGTCCTAATCTGTTAAACTACCGAAATAAAGCGTCTCATTATGGAAATAGAGCGAATTAGTTCTTTCCAAAATTCATTTAAGACGAAGGAGGATTGTCTATCTTGCTTTCACCATTCCCCTAAAAACTTGAAATATTTTTTTTTACTTGTTAACTTTTCTGTGACGGGGCGGATTTGTATTTATTTATACACACATTGGTCTTTATTATAAAGTGGGGGATTTTTATTATTTCCTCGATATTTATGAAAATACAAAAGCTCGAATTCTAGGCAAACATCGATCCGGTCCAGCTGTTTATTGTTCTCGTATTACAAGCCTTATCGTTGCGTTTATTTCGAAAATGCTTCGTTGGTTCAGGGAGTGGGACACGCGTCAATAAAACACCAGGCAAAACCTTTAAGAAAGCCCAGATACATCGAGGAGAAACCTCGTTTATTCACATAAGTGTGCGTGTTTTGTCAAAGAGTAAACGAAAATATCACTCTCGCCGCCCTCTGTAGTGTAGGGTGATGGATTGAAGGTAATCAAGACATCCGAAGTTATGAAAAGTTCCATTCTGGGAGATTGGGGTATTCTAATCCAAGTAAAAGTTCATTGGCAGTGAAATGAATCACCAAAAAATATAGAAGTATAATTGAAAAGTCACACATCAAAGCGTTGCTGAAATGGCAATAATAAGGAGAATATTTTGAAAAAATATTTTGAAAACCTGGACAACGCAATTTATTTATGTTTGTTTTAAAAAAATTATTTATTTACTTTAAAAACTTGAGTACTTTCGGTAATATACACCTTTGTCAGAAGTATAAGCATTTTTTTCTCTTCTTTTTTCGTGTAATCCTCCTTGATTGAGACATATTTATCTCAGTCAAGTTGAAATTCGTCTTGATGCTATCGACGATTAATTTATTTTAAAAATTTATTTTAAAAAACATAAATAAATTGTGTTGTCCAGGTTTGCAAAATATTTTTTTCAAAATATTTTTTTTAAATATTATTTCAATATATTTTTTCAAAATATTTTTTTCAAAATATTTTTTTCAAAATATTTTTTCAAAATATTTTTTTCAAAATATTTTTTTCAAAATATTTTTTCAAAATATTTTTTTCAAAATATTTTTTTCAAAATATTTTTTCAAAATATTTTTTTCAAAATATTTTTTCAAAATATTTTTTTCAAAATATTTTTTCAAAATATTCTCCTTATTATAAAAAAATATTTTAAAAAAATATTTAAAAAAAATATTTTTTCAAAATATTTTTTTTAAATATTTTTTTCAAAATATTTTTTCAAAATATTTTTTTCAAAATATTTTTTCAAAATATTTTTTTCAAAATATTTTTTCAAAATATTTTTTCAAAATATTTTTTCAAAATATTCTCCTTATTATAGAAGTATCAGTTTTACAGGAATTGATGAAATAATGATATAAAATCAGAAAGCAGTCGTGTCGAAAGCCATTATTTTACTTCCTGGACAGAATAAAAATGGTAGTGTCTTTTCGAGACGGGCCTTTAAACAATCGCTGCTGTCAAGTTAAACAACTAAATGCAGTAGAGGGAAAGACAATATCAAAGAAAGAATGACAGAACCTATCCATACATAAATATATCAATCTTATTAACTTTTATTCACAACTTGTTAAGACAATTAAAAGTAAAGAGTTGATAATGAATGAGAGCTAAAAGTATCCCAGAACGTTCGAGATGAAAAAAAAAATTTTTTGAATAAATAAAAAGATTTGCAGAATAAGATGCAATCGACCAAATATCAGCAATCAATACCTGTCTTTATAAAGTTAGCTATGTTTATATATTTGTATGTATAGGATTAACTCCTAAACTAATTAACCGATTATTATGAATTTTGGAACGCAGCTGCTAGGCGTAAGGGGTCAAAAGGTAGGTTATGTTTTGTGCAATTTCATTTCATGCAAAGACGGTAAAAAAGAGGGGGTTCGCCCTTTGTGAAAATTCAGTTAGCTCTGATTTTTTGTGAAATTTTAACAATAAACATTAGACAATTAATAAATATTCTCCAAATTTCAGTTTCTTTGCGGTATTTTAAAGGATTTTTAGGGGCATAATATGGGCACAATCTCCCATTTGAAAATTCAAATATTTCAGATTTGCATTAAATTTGATCCATAATTAAACACGAAGCAAGATTCTCTGAATTTGAATTTCTTTTGAAGACCCCTTAATCTTAAGACTGAACTCTTAGACATTATTAGAATCAAAATCATGTAATGGATGTTGATAAAAATTGGAATAAGGATTCTAGACATGAGGTCTAGCATCATTTAATCTTTATTTTAATCTTCGTAAAGGGACATAAAAGTGGTACAAAACTGTTCAGTTCGGAGTATTCATTTTACCTTTCCTGGGACGGGTATTCTTCTACGTATATAAAAAAAAGAATAAAAGCAATTTTAAAATAAATAATATTGGCAGATAACTCTCATCTCTTCCAGTCTCATGATCTTGTTTGCTACCATTTTTACGTTAAATTTATATACGAAACTGATCCCACACTCTAAATTTTAAAATAATAAAATACAATAATCGCCCCCAAAAAAGTAGAATTTCATTGGGGGGAGGGGGAGGGCAGTTAGCGGAAAGTGTTAATCTACAAATGTACAAACATACAAAATGTTGGCCTTATTTTTTTAGGTGAAGAAAATAAAGTAACACCGTAGTTACAGTCTATAGAAAAGCCAAAATTAACCGGAACGAAATTGTTCAGCCGCAAAAAAGTTCAAAAGTGCCGATAAATCTAGAAAGATTTACAAAGACGATAATAATAATATATATATAACAAAATAATCAACAACGAAGTTACAAAATTCTATAAAAAAAAAACCCCGAAATCAATAATAAATAAACACAATAAAGATAATTAACAATATAACTCTAATAGTAGTGTTTATAATAATAATAATATCAGCATGTAATTGTAGTCACCATAGTAAAAAAGTCTTCTAAGGCGGAATAATTTATTTTTCAAACATCCTGAAGCGAAAAAGATGTTGGTATCGTAAATAACATGCTGGAGGGTAAAAGAAGACAAAGTGGCTAGGCAGAAGCAAATATCGATGTGTCAGATCTGATACTATCTAGGTCCAGTATCAAAAATCCGACCGACATAATTTTATATATAGAGATGTAGTTTCGTTTTCATTAAAGCTGTTATTTATTTAAAAGAAATATTATACTAAGCCCCTTTAAGAAATTAAAGTTGAGCACTCTCGGGGATGTTAAAAATAGATTGTCAAAAAGCTCTAATGCATAGTTCCGAATACATTCGTCGAACACTCTCGACTAGTCTTCTATCTGTGCCCGCTTCAAGGTACATATAGATCTTAATTTCCATTAATTACGTGACAGTTTCCGTTGCCCGAGTGGATATGACGACTGCTTGCAGATTCTAGGCTGACTCTGTGAACCGGGTTCGCACCTCTCGACCGTCTGAAATTGTTACTTTCCTGCACTGATGAGAGCAATAAGCTTGAAACGCTAGCGTCTGTAGGTATAAATAATTTAATATTTATTTATAAATATTATATATATATATATATATATATATATATATATATGAATAAATGCAAAATTTTCAGAATATTTATACATCCATGTGTAAACAAAATGAACACTATTATTATCCAATCAGAAATGCACAAGATTTAACTGAAATATCGCCTAAATAATATTCTGAAAACATGTTCAGGGATTAATTCGACATCTAATTTGCATATAAAAGATGAAACTCCCATTTTGTTTTTTCTTTACTTTACATTTTTCTTTTCTTTACATTTGAACTGGTAATCTTTAATAAAATTAATGAGTCTTATTGAAAAATGACACTGTAATAGTTATCTTTTAAAGTTAAATCATGCTTTTATATCCCCCCCCCCCCACCTCGGGCAACGCCGGAACACGGGCCCTGCTAGTAAAGAAAGACACTGAGACAACTAAACTGTGACCTATTTGCGCTCTGTTGCGATACTGCATGTCATCTGCTCTGTGCTGTCAGGAAAAGAGGAAATCCTTTTAGACTGAGGCAATAACATTGCTCTTTTATTTGTTTTTATGTTTTTTATCATTTTTCTCTATATAAAAAATAATTTTACATATATAACAAAGTAAAACAAATATGTTATTCATCACTTATATATATATATATATATATATATATATATATATTCTTTAGTTTACGATAAAAGTCAGTAATGGCAAATTTAGAGGAGCGACTCTAAAATGTGTTGTTTTTTAATACTATCGATTAAACATCAATTTTCAGAATAGATTGTTTAAATACCTGTTTAATATTTAGATGGGGGATCAGTTTTCCACATTAATTTGTCCCGGTATCACCAGCCATGTTATCATAGTCTATCACTGGTTGGACCTCTCGTTGTGGCTGTCCTTGGTTTTGTTGCAAGGGTTGAGTACGGAGTTTGGTCCTACAACTCCATCAGAGTTTAATAGAATGGGCCTAAAAATGGGCGGTAACATTCAATGCTACCAAGAGAAAGCTCCTTTCCTTAAACAATTATAAAAAACCTTTTCAACCACCGATTGCCATGGCCAATAGCACCTTTTCTAAGAGTCCAACGTTCAAACTCCTTCATCTGACATTCACAGTTAAAATGACTTGGAATAAGTACATAGAAGATATTACCAAGATACTATGTTCGTGCACAGTAAATTTCTTCCACATTGCAATATATCAAATAACACTACGACAATCATCATTTTGTTGTTTTCCTCCAACTTACTAAAATGTCAATTGAAAAGTATTTGTTTCTGAATTTTTTTCATGAGGATTGATAATTTGTAAAATTTTGATAATTCGGACTACTGTTCTCATCTTGAGTGTTATTCTTGCAACGTTTCGGCCGCTGTAACCTCCGGCCTTCTTACACTGACCAGTATCTTATATCTCTATAATGCCACAATTCGCCCATTCATGGAGTATTGTTGTCACATCTAGGCTGTCGCATCAACCACTAACCACTCCCTCTTGGACAGGGTGAAAAACAGAGTCTCTAGCCTAATAGGTCCCGCACTGTCTGCCAAGCCCGGCCCCTGTAACATCGCCACAGCAGTATTGCATCCCTGCGCTTGTTTTACAAGTACTTCTATGTTCCGATAAACTTACTGCGCTTGTACCACTCTCATCTGAAATACCTCCGACCCACCTAACTAGCAGCAAAATCCCACCCCTTCATTGTAGAGGTTCCTAGATACCAGAAGATTTTCAACTCTAATACTTCTTGTCTCGGACTGCTTGCCTTTGGAATTCCCTCTCTGCTCCATGTTTCCCCCGATCGTACGTTGCGGAATTCATGTTTAACAGGCTGAAGACATCGATGGTCCATAAATATATTTAACATCCGGTTTTGTTCAACCTGGTAGGGAAGGCGATGAAAACTAACAGTGTCAAGTTTGTTATCAAGGAAGTGGTGGTTGTAAACTGCCGACGACGGTTACTTTCCAACAGAAGTCATGGTTTTATTTGTGTCAAAGGCGAGTAACACAAAACCTTTAGTACTTTTAAAAATTGTCTTTTTATTCTATTTGGCTTCTCTGGCAATAAAAAGTCAAAGAAAGATAAAAAAAAAAATCTTTAAAAGGGAGAATGTATCCATATCAGTTTTCGCATCTGTGTGTTTCCCACTGATCATCCGTTTGACTAACTTATATTATTGTTTCTTTTGTTTGACTTTTCATTCAATTCGCATGTACGTTTTAAAGAGACAAAGATCGTTTGTCAAAAGAAGTGTTAGGGTTAGGGTTAGGGCTAGGGCTAGGGTTAGGGTTAGGGCTAGGGTTAGGCCTAGGGTTAGGGTTAGGGTTAAGCCACAATATTTGCATTGCTTGCATTCTCTCTTCCCTTGTCCAACAACTCAGTCATTCGACAGTAGCCTTGCTTCTGGCCGGCTGAGGTATGTTTCTGTTCATTCCTAGGGGAACAAACCTTCCCAGTCTTTACTTTCTTTCTTTGAGAAGGGGTTAGTCCATTGCTAATCCTCTGAGGCGCCCTCACCTGGGAATGCCAACCGGGGGGGGGGGTGCTCAGACATTTTTGTAGGTCACAGTGCACTTCATCTTCTCATGTGTTGGCTTTTCAGAACCCCACCTGACCTTGTGTCTAACCTCCTGCGGGAGGAGGTAAATAAAAACTCCGCCATATAATCTTCCTTAGCCTTTTGATTAATAACAAAGTGTAGTATCTGTTCTAATATTATACTTCATCTTTTCTGTCCTCCATCAGTGAAGGAGAAATGTGCTAATCCAGAGTGCCCCTTTTTGGGGAGCTGGATTTTCCGTACATTAAAAATCGACCTTGTGTCTAACTCTGCCCTCGTGGACAGGCTAGTACATAGGAGCTTGAACATATTTTTAATTCCTAACTATTATTAATATTATTAATTATTATTAACTATTATTAATATTATACAATAATGGATATAGCATAGCATGGGGGAATCCTTCGATCCAGACAGATATTTTCCGTCGACAAAAACAGCCGTTCATCCCTCTGAAGTTGTTGGTGACGTCTAGATGTAAAGATGGGGTTGTTGAGATGTTGAATCGCTCTTCTTCCTTCTTTTAGTGGCAGAAATAAAAAAAAGTCTTTAAAAAGAACAACATGTAACTCCATTAATTGCTCTGGGATTTGGATTTACTTCTTATATCAATTACATCAAAATGAACTGTATCTTCCGCTTCTAAACCCCTGTCGGGTGGACGGGGCTCGAAACTCACGTTTGACTTCAGATTCACAGAGACAGAAACTCTCTAGCTTTTATGCTACATATTTCCCTCATGACGTCATATCCTGCCACGTGATCCTAATTCTAAACTTTTTACTTATGAATGGAATTTTCCATTCTTTGTTTAATTTTAACTTCAAGTGGAAAATTTCCGAATTAATCCTTACCTTTACGCAATCGCATCTAAATATTCCTGCAGGGAGAGGATAAATAAAACGAATGTTCAGCGTGTGCGTTTTTTCTACCTCTTTATAATCATCATCATCATCATCATATTCGGTTTAACGTCAATTTTACATGTGTTGGACGGCTTTAAGAAATTGACTTACAAACTAACCTATCTCTGGCCAGGTCTTTATTCATCCCTCTTTCCCTCAGGTCGATCCTAATCACTTCCTCCCATGTTTTACTTGGCCTTACCCTGTGAATTGACCCTTCTACCTCAACTGTTCTACATCTACTAACCCCAAAACTCTCATCTATTCTTTCAACATGGCCATACCATCTGCACCTATCTCTCTATACTGTCCAGATTTAATCTTCCTCTGAGGTCATCAGATCTAAGACTGTCTTTAAGCTTCACATTACACATCCATCATATCATTCTCTTATCATTTCTCTCCATGCAACGTATGTCCTTACCCTCAGACTCATCTTCCAATAAAGAGTAATATAGCTAACCCAATCCACACGAGGGTTCAGATAAAAAACACAAGATCTGAATGCAAAAATATATAACCGCTTCAACCATCATTACCAATCATCACAGTGTTTTCTCACCATCCTCCTGACTAACTCATTAAACCTTGTCCTCGAGTGGTCTTTGGGCCTTGATAAGTGGTGACTCCTTAGTCAAAAAGCTAAAAGCTAAAAATCCATTACATTCCGTGTAAAACAGTTTTGGCAATGTTGAAATGTTAAGATAATCGAAAATAACGAAAGAATCTGAAATTTCCTTTTTCAGATTTTTTTATATTCATTTTGCATATGCACGTCTTATATTTACTTAAAAAGAAACCAAATTAAAAAGTGAATTCTTATCGACACAATCTTTTTGGAAAAGGACATACGAGAAATTAAATTCTAGTGATCAGGGGCAAAGAATGGAGAAGAAGCTACAGATCCACACAGGGTGGAAACCCATAAGATTCCGGAATATGTAATGTAGTTGGCTTGGCTAATACACTAATTAGCATTGCCGAGCTTTATCACCTATAAATAGCTTGTATACAATAATCCGGTACTCAATTAGCATGTCTACTAAGTGAACTAAGTACGTTAAATATCATAACAGTAAGTTTAATGTAAAATGATCCTCTTTTTTGAGCCAAAAGATTCCCCCCTCTAAAAATTTAACAGTGAAACTTTCTCTTTTTATCATGAAAACCAGGTGTACATCACATTTTTATGCTTTTGATTTGAAAATCAAAAGAAGAAAAAAAAATGCCTTATCCGTAGAGGAAGTTCGCAAATAATAAAACCGCCGATTCCCATGACCCACGGAATTGCCGATGAAGTAAAGAAGGAAAAAGGAAAGCAATGCTATTCATTTTGTCGTACGAAAAAAAATCTGCATTTTCACGGACACGTGAAATCATTTGCACATGACGAACTATTTCATTCCTTTTTTTTTTCTTTTTTATTTATTTGTCTTTGTTATCTGAGAAGATTTTTTTTCTCGGTCAAAAACTACACGTTGAAAGCTTTATGAACATTGGGTGATTTAATTCCTTTGTTTTACGGCATATCAACCCTTTCTGTTAAAATTTGTCAAGCTTTAAGTTCTTAATATATTCAAATATTTATATATTAACTAGCGGGACCCCGTGGAAATTCCACAGTGTTTTCTCCATCGATCTGCATAATTTACTGTCAATAATATTTTACTTGTTAACTTTTGTGTGACGGGATGGAAGTATATATATTTATTTATGTTGCCCGGGGGCAAAAGCTGTCTTCCGCGGTCGCCATCTCACCCCGGTCGCCCCTCCTCCTACTGTCTTCTCGCTCGACACTTCCCTCCTCTCCCCTTCCCATCATCTCCACTCCCCCTCTCCCCGTGGCAAAAGTAAGTACTAACTTTGCCCCCCCTTCGATGTATATTAAGCTCACCGTTAAAAAAAATAAAAGTAAATAAATCTCCAGCGATCAGGCGATCCCATCTTCTTAAAAAGGGGCGTCAGAGCGTAACACAAGTAGGTAGACACTCGTGTATTAATATATAGACTAGTGAAAATAGACTCCCTAACGGTCGTCTATTTTTGCTAGGCTGCCGCGTTCTTGGGTGGTGAGACATTGATTTTCTTTGTTTCGGACCAAAAATATTTAGTTAAAAAAAAAAAATTAAAAAAAATTGTCTCCCAATATTTTTTGTTTAAAAAAGGAAAAAAATAATTTTTTTTTTTTTGTAGGCATATATTTTCTAAATAACTTTATGAGATTGAATTGTTTGCTAGTCATTTTGAAAATTGTTTTATTTTTTTAAATTATAGGCTTAAATAGAAAAGCAAATATTGGTTTATGTGACTGCATTTAGCGATAAAGATAAAATCTGACAGTATGTATAGGCAAAATAGAATGGAAAAAAAAAGGACGAACCACAAAATGTTAGAAGACAAAATTACATAAAACAAAAAAACATGCTATAGACTAATAAGTTGCTTCTTAAATTTAGTAGAAACTTCATAGGTGTGAAGCAGCGGTATATTTGATACGTTTTATACAGAGACAAATATGAGAAGGAGGGAACTGGAAGCGGAGTGATGGAGACGAAGTGGCTTGGGAGGGAAGGAAAAGAGGGTTGGGTAGAGCAATTGAAATAGAGGTAGTCACCATCATGGGAGGAATTGGGAGGGGGCTAATAAGAAGGGGAAGATTAAATGGATGGTCACAGGAAGGAGAGGGGGGGGCAGAAGACTGTAAATATACTAATGAGTGAAGAGGAAAAGAAAAAAGAAATGGAAACAGGGGGGGGGGGCTCAGAAGTCCGAATAAAGTGTGCAAATGATAGATTCAATTTGGGAGTGTAGAGTCATCCCTTAATTGTCATTACTCTCAGGTCCATTCTAACCCAGAGTTGTATCACGTTTTAGGGTGCCATCTGTTGGGTTAAATAGAATTTATGGCACTCCAGAAAAACATTCGACTCTTCATATTAAAATCTGGAAATTTACTTCTTGGTTCAATTTTATACAAAAATAAAAATTTAATTAAAAAAAAAAAAATTTAATATGTGTCATCCAAATAACTTGTGTCTCAGTCTGTGTTGTAAGTAAAATAAAATCTTGTTTTTTTATGCATAAATTTTTAATTTAATGAAAACGTTAATTATTGTAAAATGTTATTCAATTGGTGATAAAAAGTAATTCATAATTGCTTTTAGATGCGTCTAAGCATTTCTATAAGATACTCTGTCTGTTGATCGGCTTGTTTGTCAAGCTTTAGTTTGAAACAGAATTTTAGATGCATCCACTCATCTCAATAAAAGGCTCTGTCTGTCTGTAGCGTTTAAGTTCTAAATAGTATATTAACCGCTAAGTGCAGATTGAATAGATGTGACATAGCCTGGAGAGGGGGGGGGGGGGGGTCATCAAAATGACTCTACATAATCATTTGGTCTTCAAAAAGTTATTTAATCATTAATATTTTAATCAACTTAAAATCATACCTTGTTATTGGCTGGCGTCGTTATGTGAGCGTGTTGTCTTCCTCCAAACACTGAGGCTATTTCATTAGCTGTAACCAAAAGCCATCTGACATTCAATAACAAAAAACGTTCTTAAAAGAATAATGGATTTATTCGACCAGTTAACGTCTTGTAGGTGAAAGATCAAAAGCGGTGAAAGAGAGAGTAAGAGAGTTGCTTATGTTTTAAGCGCATCACTTAATGATTAACCATTTTGTTAGACCATCTTAAAAACGTACCTTGTCTCATTCAGTTCGAACCAAGACTCTCTATCTTCTCCCAGAAATTCCCTCAGCCTGAGAACAAGTGAGATCATGTCTGCTTACTTTATCGCATTCTTTCATCAACTTTTTCAGGGGATCTAACAATTTTTCTCAAATCTTGAGATAACGAATAAAGAAAACATCTTAAATTTATTATGTGTTGCTTTATAATCATCCAAGTTTTCTGACTAATATAAGTCATCATCAGGATGAAGAGGATATCTTGTGGGAAGACCTGTATAATTTTCGACTTATGCAAGTCATCATCAGGATTGAGAAGATACCGTGTGAGCAGATCTGTACAATTTGAAGGTTTCAATTTTTTCTTCATAACTTGTAAATGTAAATGCCAATTGACAAAATAATGTTTAAGTAATTTCACGTTATTTTGTAAATCCGTTATTCTCATGTTGATTGCCATCCAGATTTGAAAACAAAAAATAGAAAAATAAATTATTTAACCATCCAAATTATACAGGTCTTCCCACAAGATACACTCGTAATCCTGATGATGACTTATCAAAGTTGAAAGCATGGATGATTAAAAAAATAACCCCCAGATGAATTTTGGAGGTTTCCTTTATTGTGTTTCACATTCCCAAAGGAAGTAATCAGGTTAAAAGGCATTTAGCCTGATAATTTATTTGGGATGAAGCTCACTTGCCATAAGTATATATATATATATATATATACAGGGTGGCTAAGAAGTCAAGATGTTATTTTTCATAAATAAATTGTTTTTCATTTTTTTTCTTTTTTGCAAACAAATCTCCATTGTCTTTGTCATATTAGAATCTATTCAAGTTTAAAATCCCTCAGTGATCTCTCAGTGACTTCTTGGCCACTCTGTGTCTATGTATGTATATATATATATATATATACATATATATATATATTGTCATAGTCAGCCATGCTGCTGAGCTGCAGTAACGGCGAAACATGTCTGTGGATAACTATTTTATATATATACATATACATATATATATATATATATATATATATATATATATATATATATATAGTTTCAGAAATTCATTCAAACCACAAATATTCCAAAATAGTAAATCATTTTAATCTTCAAGATTTACACGCATTTCTGAAAGCCAGTCTGGTTATTATTGAATCAAAATGAAAAAAAAAAAACAACAAAAAAAAACAATGCATTGTCATTGCTACATTTTCTCATATTTCTAAGACTGGAAACAAGTCATCATAAGAATCAGATGGCTACTTTGCTCAAAATCAATATTTATAACTTCTATTAAATATTATTTTTTCAACGCAAATAGATCACAAGGCTTTACCTTCTTCTGGGAAGGGGTTACTTTATAGCTAATCACCCGAGGCACCCGAACGGGGAATGCTGACAGGGCTGCTCAGGGATATTTTGTAGGTCAGAGTGCACTTCACCTAGTGTGCTGGTTTTTCAAAATCTTGCTTGACCTTGTGTCAAACCTCCTGCAGAGGAGGTAAATAAATATACTAGAAAGTAAACAGTAAATTGTTGATATTTGAATTTCCTTTTATGTAAACAATTGGAAATAATTTCTGATTTCCTATTAAGAAGGTCAGAATTTTTTATTCACTAATAACCAGACCACGCTCTCAGAAACACATGTAAATCCTGAAGTTTAAAATGATTTTGTATTCTGAAACAAAGAAACCTTTAAGCTCTTATCCTTTAGGATAATTGAACTGTTTACTTAAAAAGGCTGATACTTTGTTTCCTAGTGATGTATTATAGGAATAAGAATTCAATTATCAAGAATAATTTAACTGCAAATACACACACAAATTGTGTATGTAATTATTACTATATGAACCATATCTGCGAAAATGTTTGGTTAAATTTTGGGTACTTTTATCTATCCTGAACCAGCTGTTGTGACGTTCGACTCGGAATCGTTCGGCTGTCCTACGCAAACGGCCGAGTGTTGACGAGCCAAAGCAGCGAGCAGCCGATAACTTTGTTACAAAGTGAAAATAAGTGCTTTCGAAGACGGATTTTTTGTCAGGAAGTTTTTTTGAAGAAAATAAACCCAAAATGAATTATGAACAGCTTTGCATTGCAGTATCATCGCGAGCAAGTAAAAATAAATAATAAAATTTAAAAAATATGTCGTGATAAAAGTAATTTTGGTACGTTTTTTTTTTTTTTAATACAGTATTCATTTTATAACAGTAACCTCGCTATGTTTTTTTTTCCTGTTGTTTCTTTCAAAAAAATTCATGTAAATATGTTTAATTTTCTAACCTAACCCTAAAAAAAAAACAAAAAAACAAGCAAAACATTATTATCATAGGACGCAGCACCGTATCAAAAATGTTGGCTGCTTGCTGCTTCAGTTCGGCAACTCTCGGCCGTTTGCGTAGAACAGCCGAACGCTTCAGAGTCGAACGTCACGACAGCTGGTTCAGGATCGATAAAAGCACCAAATTTTGTAGTATTTCTTTTTACATAAACTTAAGAAAATCCACAACCAATGGGTAAAAATGTTCTTCAGAATTGATTAATAATTTCTCATTCCAATCAACACAAGATAATCTGGGTGTATGAAGATATGTATTTTTAGAAACGTCATACACAGATTTAGTGGAACCATTTTTAAATATTGAAAAAAGTATTGAAGAAAACAAAACAAAAAAATAATTGTTTTTTAAATAAGATTCTTACAACCCGAAATACAAAAATAAACTTATTTCCTTAGAATCACACTGTTGTAAAAAAAAAAAAAGCGTCTCATTATTTTTTAAAAATCCGATTATTGAGGTGGATACTCCAAGAGTGATAAATTATTTCAATAAGAAACAAATGTTTTTTTTTGTATTTGAATTTTATATTTGGTTTAATATATGATAGTATATCAACTTTTTTTTTTTTTTGTTAAAATTCAATTTAATTTCCAAAATTTTATAATTTATTAAAATACAAATAATTTTTAAATAACTTATTTGAACATCTCTTATAAGTTATTGTGACCTTTTTCTCATATGTTCAAAATTTGGAAAGACCCAAAACATAGGTTCCCGAAGAGACTAGACATGAAAATAGTGACCGTATATTTTAGCGCTGCTGTAGTCTAATAAAGAGTCAAACATGGCTAAAACTCGCATTGCTCTGAAGTAAAATTTAACATTCAAAACTATTTGTTTGCTATTGAAACAACGTTCGAAATGTTTTAGAACTATCGAAAAATTTAACTATTTAAAAAAAAAAAAAGTGTGAGACGGTTTTCTTTTTTTTTCATGTTGAGTTGATTCTAAAAAAAGCCCATAAATAAAAAAAAAAACTCTTTGACCACGTGAGTCTTTTCGACCTTCTTTCGCTATTCCTTGTTTCTTGAAAATGCTTGTCAGATATTGTTTTCTTTTCTAGACATTTTCTAACAGGACAAGATATTCAGCCAAAACATCCGACTCGTCCGTTAACAAAAGATTTAAATGGTCCTCGTGGTCCTCAGGTAAAATATCCCTAAAATCATCGAGGACTTTCTTTTCTTGTTTAAGGCGTTCTTCTGCAGTGGAATCCTTTTCTAAAGACAAAAGCCAAAAAGTTCAATTATTAATTATGAGCAACAAAAGTGTGATAGTAACCCGATCATCCAACGGAGAAATCAACACATAAACATGTAAGTGATATACAATAGCACAAGTTGGTTTTGGTTTCCTCACACGAGTGATTAGATCGCAGATGTGCAAGTTTGAATTCAAACTGTTTTCCAACAGTCGGGTGTCGATTTTATATCAAAACAAAATTGGAAATTCTGAAGATATCTCCATTCATCTGCATGAAGAAGAAGAAATATATATGAACTGACTGAAGAAGAAGAAGAAGAAGAAGAAGAAGAAGAAGAAGAAGAAGAAGAAGAAGAAGAAGAAGAAGAAGAAGAAGAAGAAGAAAGAAAAAGAAGAAAAGGAAGAAAAAGAAAAGAAAAAAAAAAGAAAAAGAAAAAAGAAAAAGAAAAAAGAAAAGGAAGAAGAAAAGGAAGAAGAAAAGAAAAAAAAGAAAAAAAAAAAAGAAAAAAATAAGGAAGAAGAAAAAAAAGAAAAGGAAGGACAACAACAAAAAACGGAAAGAGAAGGAAGAAGAAAAATAAGAAAGGGAAAAGTCGTAGTAGTAGTAAAAGAGGAGAAAGAGGAGGAGGAAAAAAGAAAAACAATAACAAGAAGAGGAAAGGGAAAAGAACGAGGAAGGAGAAGAATATGAAGAAGAAGGAAAAATAGTAGTAGTAGTAGTAGTAGTAGTGGTGGTAATAGTAGTAGTAATAGTAGTAGTAGTAGTAAAAGAGGAAGAAGAAGAAGAAAAACAACAACGAAGGAAAAAAGGGAGGAATGGAGGACGGAATGATAAAAGAGATAGAAACATATATTGGAAAAAACACAAGTGTCATTCAAGTCATTTTGCTAGAATTCCAAATTCATAGAATTAACGACTCGGTTGACCTTCCCGTGTTGAAAATGCTATCGAAAACTTGAGTATGACAGACCAATGAAAATGCTATCGAAAACTTGAGTATGACAGACCAATGAAAATGCTATCGAAAACTTGAGTATGACAGACCAATGAAAATGCTATCGAAAACTTGAGTATGACAGACCAATGAAAATGCTATCGAAAACTTGAGTATGACAGACCAATGAAAATGCTATCGAAAACTTGAGTATGACAGACCAATGAAAATGCTATCGAAAACTTGAGTATGACAGACCAATGAAAATGCTATCGAAAACTTGAGTATGACAGACCAATGAAAATGCTATCGAAAACTTGAGTATGACAGACCAATGAAAATGCTATCGAAAACTTGAGTATGACAGACCAATGAAAATGCTATCGAAAACTTGAGTATGACAGACCAATGAAAATGCTATCGAAAACTTGAGTATGACAGACCAATGAAAATGCTATCGAAAACTTGAGTATGACAGACCAATGAAAATGCTATCGAAAACTTGAGTATGACAGACCAATGAAAATGCTATCGAAAACTTGAGTATGACAGACCAATGAAAATGCTATCGAAAACTTGAGTATGACAGACCAATGAAAATGCTATCGAAAACTTGAGTATGACAGACCAATGAAAATGCTATCGAAAACTTGAGTATGACAGACCAATGAAAATGCTATCGAAAACTTGAGTATGACAGACCAATGAAAATGCTATCGAAAACTTGAGTATGACAGACCAATGAAAATGCTATCGAAAACTTGAGTATGACAGACCAATGAAAATGCTATCGAAAACTTGAGTATGACAGACCAATGAAAATGCTATCGAAAACTTGAGTATGACAGACCAATGAAAATGCTATCGAAAACTTGAGTATGACAGACCAATGAAAATGCTATCGAAAACTTGAGTATGACAGACCAATGAAAATGCTATCGAAAACTTGAGTATGACAGACCAATGAAAATGCTATCGAAAACTTGAGTATGACAGACCAATGAAAATGCTATCGAAAACTTGAGTATGACAGACCAATGAAAATGCTATCGAAAACTTGAGTATGACAGACCAATGAAAATGCTATCGAAAACTTGAGTATGACAGACCAATGAAAATGCTATCGAAAACTTGAGTATGACAGACCAATGAAAATGCTATCGAAAACTTGAGTATGACAGACCAATGAAAATGCTATCGAAAACTTGAGTATGACAGACCAATGAAAATGCTATCGAAAACTTGAGTATGACAGACCAATGAAAATGCTATCGAAAACTTGAGTATGACAGACCAATGAAAATGCTATCGAAAACTTGAGTATGACAGACCAATGAAAATGCTATCGAAAACTTGAGTATGACAGACCAATGAAAATGCTATCGAAAACTTGAGTATGACAGACCAATGAAAATGCTATCGAAAACTTGAGTATGACAGACCAATGAAAATGCTATCGAAAACTTGAGTATGACAGACCAATGAAAATGCTATCGAAAACTTGAGTATGACAGACCAATGAAAATGCTATCGAAAACTTGAGTATGACAGACCAATGAAAATGCTATCGAAAACTTGAGTATGACAGACCAATGAAAATGCTATCGAAAACTTGAGTATGACAGACCAATGAAAATGCTATCGAAAACTTGAGTATGACAGACCAATGAAAATGCTATCGAAAACTTGAGTATGACAGACCAATGAAAATGCTATCGAAAACTTGAGTATGACAGACCAATGAAAATGCTATCGAAAACTTGAGTATGACAGACCAATGAAAATGCTATCGAAAACTTGAGTATGACAGACCAATGAAAATGCTATCGAAAACTTGAGTATGACAGACCAATGAAAATGCTATCGAAAACTTGAGTATGACAGACCAATGAAAATGCTATCGAAAACTTGAGTATGACAGACCAATGAAAATGCTATCGAAAACTTGAGTATGACAGACCAATGAAAATGTTATCGAAAACTTGAGTATGACAGACCAATGAAAATGCTATCGAAAACTTGAGTATGACAGACCAATGAAAATGCTATCGAAAACTTGAGTATGACAGACCAATGAAAATGCTATCGAAAACTTGAGTATGACAGACCAATGAAAATGCTATCGAAAACTTGAGTATGACAGACCAATGAAAATGCTATCGAAAACTTGAGTATGACAGACCAATGAAAATGCTATCGAAAACTTGAGTATGACAGACCAATGAAAATGTTATCGAAAACTTGAGTATGACAGACCAATGAAAATGCTATCGAAAACTTGAGTATGACAGACCAATGAAAATGCTATCGAAAACTTGAGTATGACAGACCAATGAAAATGCTATCGAAAACTTGAGTATGACAGACCAATGAAAATGCTATCGAAAACTTGAGTATGACAGACCAATGAAAATGCTATCGAAAACTTGAGTATGACAGACCAATGAAAATGCTATCGAAAACTTGAGTATGACAGACCAATGAAAATGCTATCGAAAACTTGAGTATGACAGACCAATGAAAATGCTATCGAAAACTTGAGTATGACAGACCAATGAAAATGCTATCGAAAACTTGAGTATGACAGACCAATGAAAATGCTATCGAAAACTTGAGTATGACAGACCAATGAAAATGCTATCGAAAACTTGAGTATGACAGACCAATGAAAATGCTATCGAAAACTTGAGTATGACAGACCAATGAAAATGCTATCGAAAACTTGAGTATGACAGACCAATGAAAATGCTATCGAAAACTTGAGTATGACAGACCAATGAAAATGCTATCGAAAACTTGAGTATGACAGACCAATGAAAATGCTATCGAAAACTTGAGTATGACAGACCAATGAAAATGCTATCGAAAACTTGAGTATGACAGACCAATGAAAATGCTATCGAAAACTTGAGTATGACAGACCAATGAAAATGCTATCGAAAACTTGAGTATGACAGACCAATGAAAATGCTATCGAAAACTTGAGTATGACAGACCAATGAAAATGCTATCGAAAACTTGAGTATGACAGACCAATGAAAATGCTATCGAAAACTTGAGTATGACAGACCAATGAAAATGCTATCGAAAACTTGAGTATGACAGACCAATGAAAATGCTATCGAAAACTTGAGTATGACAGACCAATGAAAATGCTATCGAAAACTTGAGTATGACAGACCAATGAAAATGCTATCGAAAACTTGAGTATGACAGACCAATGAAAATGCTATCGAAAACTTGAGTATGACAGACCAATGAAAATGCTATCGAAAACTTGAGTATGACAGACCAATGAAAATGCTATCGAAAACTTGAGTATGACAGACCAATGAAAATGCTATCGAAAACTTGAGTATGACAGACCAATGAAAATGCTATCGAAAACTTGAGTATGACAGACCAATGAAAATGCTATCGAAAACTTGAGTATGACAGACCAATGAAAATGCTATCGAAAACTTGAGTATGACAGACCAATGAAAATGCTATCGAAAACTTGAGTATGACAGACCAATGAAAATGTTATCGAAAACTTGAGTATGACAGACCAATGAAAATGCTATCGAAAACTTGAGTATGACAGACCAATGAAAATGCTATCGAAAACTTGAGTATGACAGACCAATGAAAATGCTATCGAAAACTTGAGTATGACAGACCAATGAAAATGTTATCGAAAACTTGAGTATGACAGACCAATGAAAATGCTATCGAAAACTTGAGTATGACAGACCAATGAAAATGCTATCGAAAACTTGAGTATGACAGACCAATGAAAATGCTATCGAAAACTTGAGTATGACAGACCAATGAAAATGCTATCGAAAACTTGAGTATGACAGACCAATGAAAATGCTATCGAAAACTTGAGTATGACAGACCAATGAAAATGTTATCGAAAACTTGAGTATGACAGACCAATGAAAATGTTATCGAAAACTTGAGTATGACAGACCAATGAAAATGCTATCGAAAACTTGAGTATGACAGACCAATGAAAATGCTATCGAAAACTTGAGTATGACAGACCAATGAAAATGCTAAGCTAGTCACTCTCTGCTGATGTGCGGCCATTTTTGAATCGGTTGAAGCACTCCTTAATTTGTATTACACATCACATCTTCTCCAAACACCTGCTGAATCTAACGCGATGGCAAAGATGAACACCATTCCAAAATAAGACTTCCAGAGGTGTTTCCGGCAATGGATGGATCGGTGGGCTAAGTGTGTGCAAGCACAAGGGGTCTACTTTGGAGGGGATTAGGGTCCCAACCCCGTCACATATTTGAAATATTTTTTCTGGCCTAAGGTCGGATACTTTTTAGACAGGCCTCGTATATACACTCCCTTACGCTCTGGTAGGGAAAAATGATGGTTTCCACTTAGCTTAATGCAATACTCTTCTGTAAAAAGAATTGAGTTCTCTAAGTTACTAGTATCTTTGTAAACAAATGAAAAAATTCATTTAAGCGATATAATTTCTGCCACTGTAAGTCACCGATTTGTTAGCTCAGATGGGATGGTCACTGGAAATAATGGCAACACACTACCAAAACCTCTCGAATTGGGGCCTACCTTATTGGATGCATTTTTTGCCAGGTAATCCAGCTAATATATACACTCCCTTATGGGTGGAGCACTCTGGTAAAAGAAATGATGGCTTCCATTTAGCTTAATGCAATAGTCTCCATAAAAAAGAATTGAGTTCTCTAAACGATATAATTTCGCCACTGTAAGCAGCCAATTTGCTAGCTAGATGGGCAGACATCCGACATCGATGGTCACGGGTGGAAGTGATCTGTTATCTAAGTTTTGAATCTTGCGGTTTCTCTATTTAATCACACTGATGAGTCGTGTGAACGAAAATATTATATATCTCATGTTAGCAGAAAGAAAATATCAAATTCATACAAGAGCCAATATTTATTATTTTATTTAAATGCTGTACATTACTGCATCCACTAGAGATACCCAGGTTTCGTCCGTCTGATCATCCAGGAATTAGGAAAAATTCCAGGTGACAATAACCAAGACAGAGTGGGTATTTAATTTCTTCCCACTACAGGAATATGTGACACAAGGTCGGAAAGTGGGGGAAAGTGTCAAGCCAGCGCCCCTAAAGAAGGAGTATTCTGGCCTAGCAAAAATAGCCTGGGCAGCCCCGTCGGCATTCCCCGGTCAGGCGCCTCAGGGGAGGCAAGGCCTGGGAGGATGCACCTTTTAGGACAACCCAGGACAGTATACCTCAGCCCGACAGATAAAAGGCCATCGAAATGGCCCAGTTCCTGCCGGACTGATTGTCGAGAACGAATCCTCGACTGGTATTTCCCCATCCCGATGTACTCACTCAACCAAAGTTAATGAGAGACTGATCGTGCTGGGGCCAAATCAACCAAGACAGAGTCATCAGTCTCCGTTAGCATTAAAAGGCTGGTGAAAAACGCCCAAAGCGGAAGTATGATGTCTTTCTTATACGCCATATTTCCGCTTTTGGCATTTTTCACCAGCCCGTTGGGAGGTGACGGTAGTTAAGTGGATAACGATACGCACTGACGACCTGTGTGTTCCAAGTTCGAATCCAGTCGGTTCCACAGTACCACTTTCACTTAGGGATATTAGCAACCTTCACGTGGTCCCCTCTCGTAAGTACCCGATGTCTTTCTAGAAAGAATTCTAACTAGAAAGATATCGGGGAAACCAATGCCAACAATAGAATCCTCTGATTCACACGAAATGAATGAATGAATAAACCAGCCCCTTCATGCTAATGGAGACTTACAACGAAACCTGGGTATCTCCAGCGGATACAGTAATATATAGTATTTAAATAAAATTATAAATATATATATATCAATCATTATGTAGAAATGATTTATAAAAATGTATAAAACGGTTAAAACTGAACGGACCTGATGTGGGTGAACTGACAGGAGAGGTTAAGTCTGGAGGCAAAACGCCATCGTATTTATCGAGCAGATCGAGGGCTTTGAAGACGTCGTTCTCTGAAGTCCGCAAAGCTTCTTGCGCAAATTGAATATTATAACCAAGACCAGTTATCTAAACAAAACAAAGAAAAAGCACATTAATAATAATAATCATAATAATAATAATCAGTAGTAGTAGTAGTAGTAGCATTAGACAAATCAATTTCTATTTCAGAGAAATATCAAATCAATCAATCAATCAATCAATCAATTCTTACTGAAGTCTTTTTTTCTTTTAACGACAGATCATTTCAACGTTACAGAGATTCTGCTGGGTGGCAGGAGGTGGACCAAATTATAATAGCGAATCTCGCTTTTTCAAAAGAAGGATAATTTTTATACAAGAATCAGATATTTTTACATTTTGTATAATTTTAATTCAATTGTTGTAAATTAAAGGCGACACCGATTTTCCGCCAACTAATAATCGGGCACCTCTTAA
The DNA here is from genome assembly GCA_963556195.1 of Sepiola atlantica. Taxonomy (NCBI): domain Eukaryota; kingdom Metazoa; phylum Mollusca; class Cephalopoda; order Sepiida; family Sepiolidae; genus Sepiola; species Sepiola atlantica. The sequence continues at coordinate 11,090,009 of OY744538.1, forward strand.
TCCGGACAAAATCACGAACGGGAACTGAATAATCTTGCTGCTACCGCCACACTACTTTATTGAGCAGCCAACAAATGGTCGTGTGTATAGCACGTTATCAATTTGCTTGTTTAAACTGCACCTGCTGGTGATAGTCCCTCTTTATTTTTTGCTTAAATTTATGACTTCACCGGCAAATTCAAGTGGCAATCATGCTGTGAAACAAACATCTGTTTCTTTCCATCAAAGAAAATGTTTACGTTTCTAGCGATTGCTTGTTTGAAGACGTCGTAGGTGGATCATCAGTGGTTTAGTTGCTCATCGATTAATTATTATTAAGATGAAATCAGATGATCTGGAGAAAGGGTTAATCCGGCAAGACTCTGAAACAAAATCGGTGTGTCACCTGTTTTTGTTATTTTTAAAATCCGCCGAACTTGTTTTTATGCTGTTGTTTTTTTAGGACCTGCGTAGCATGGAGAGAAATTATATGAGAATGATATGATGGATGGGTGATGTGAAGCTTTAAGACAGGCTTAGATCTGATGACCTCAGAGGAAGATTAATTCTAGACAGTAGAGGCAGATGTGTGCAAAAGAATGAATGAGAGTTCTTGGGTTAGTAGATGTAGAACAGTTGAGGTAGCAGGGTCAGATCAGAGGGTAAGGCCAAGTAAAACATGGGAGGAAGTGATTAGGGATTACCTGAGGGAAAGAGGGATGAATAAAGACCTGGTCAGAAATAGGTTACTTTGTGAGTCAATTTCTTAAAGCCGTCCAACACATGTAAAATGGACGCTAAACCAAATATGATGATGATGATGATGATGATTATAAAGAGGTAGAAAAAACGCACACGCTGAGCATTCGTTTTATTTATCCTCTCCCTGCAGATGCGGCTGCGTAAAAGTAAGGATTAAATCGGAAATTTTCCACTTGAGGTTAAAATTAAACAAAGAATGGAAAATTCCATTCAGAAGTCAAAAGTTTAGAATTAGGAAAACATGGGAGGAAGTGATAAGAATGAACTTTAGAGAAAGAGGGATAAATAAAGACCTGGGCGGAGATAGGTTAGTTTGGAAGTCAATTTCTAAAAGCCGTCCAACACATGTCATCATGTAAAAGACCTCAGATAGAGATTAAATCTAGACAGTACGGGGAGATGTGTGCAGAAGAGTAGACTTAGATGGTATGGCGACGTTGAAAGAATGGTTGTTGGGTTAGTAGATGCAGAACAGTTGAGGTAGCAGGGTCAGTTGGTAGGAAAACATGGAAGTCAATTTCTAAAAGCCGTCCAATGCATGGCAGCATGGCAAGTGGACGTAAAGCGAATATGATGCTGATAATGTTTCAATTAAGATTTTTTACTAAATAATAAAAATAAATTTGTCATAATTCTCAAAATATACAGTTTAATTGGAATATGATTAAGTGTAAACATTGTTTTTAATTTTTAATATTAAAAAAAAATTGAATAAAATAAAATAAAGTAAAAAATATTTGTTCTGTCAATTTGGAATGATTAACATTGAATTACCCAGGGACTCATTCAAATCACAACCTGTGCATGGGGATTCACTACATTAAAAATGAGGTACTTCTGCAGTTTGCAGTCCGTGCTGAAACTGACGTTTTGTCGGCATCTTCCGGCAGGTTAGGTAACTCATAGGAAGATGCCGAAACGGCAATCAGATTGTAGCAGAGGACAACTGGCAATCGCGAATTAAATACTGCGCAAAATTGAACAAGAAAATTATTGTTGTCTGTGCACAGAAAATCATCCGTATTTTGGTAAGTGAAAACAAAAATTTTGAACTCGTAAAAAAGACAATGCAACAAATGGGACAAAATTTTGAACTCGTAAAAAAGACAATGCAACAAATGGGACAAAATTTTGAACTCGTAAAAAAGACAATGCAACAAAATTTTGAACTCATAAAAAAGACAATGCAACAAATGGGACAAAATTTTGAACTCGTAAAAAAGACAATGCAACAAAATTTTGAACTCATAAAAAAGACAATGCAACAAATGGGACAAAATTTTGAACTTGTAAAAAAGACAATGCAACAAATGGGACAAAATTTTGAACTCGTAAAAAAGACAATGCAACAAACGGGACAAAATTTTGAACTCGTAAAAAAGACAATGCAACAAATGGGACAAAATTTTGAACTCGTAAAAAAACAATGCAACAAATGGGACAAAACTTTGAACTGCACCATTTATTTAATTCACGGGGGTAAATTGTTCTAATCCCATCAGCCATGACTGGGTGGAAGTGTTAATTTCATGTTATTTTTAAATTTTTTTTTTTTTTTCAACCTCAACTAGTAGCCCAAATAATTCAAATTATCAATTCTCATCTCAAAATTTCAAAAATGTAGAAAAATTTAAAAAAGAAAAAAAATTACCTTTGTTTTGCGATATAGGATGATTAAAATTATATTTTGGATGATGGTAATAAAATTATATTTTGGATGATGGTAATAAAATTATATTTTGGATGATGGTAATAAAATTATATTTTGGATGATGGTAATAAAATTATATTTTGGATGATGGTAATAAAATTATATTTTGGATGAATGTAATAAAAATGTTAAAAATTTTCTGAACGCATGCAGTTTAACGCTACAAGAAACTTGAGCTGGATTTTCCGGGACCCATTCCAAGTACAACTTGTGGGTCTCGATATTCACTACATCAAAAACCTATAAGCATCAGTGGAGGCGTTAGCATAATTGATTGAATGGATCTGCTTACCTGCTCCAAAAGTTCTTGATTAATTTCTGCATCGTACGCGACATCAAAAGAATCACAATTTTCTTCCAGTAGCTAAAAAATGAAATTAAAATTTTTTTATTTTTTTAAATTGTTAGTATACAATTATAGAAGTTAAAAAAAAAGATTTTAAATAAGATTTTTTTTTAAATTGTTAGTATACAATTATGGAAATTAAAAAAAAGATTTTAAATAAGATTTTTTTTTTTTAATTGTTAGTATACAATTATGGAAATTAAAAAAAGATTTTAAATAAGATTTTTTTTTTTTAAATTGTTAGTATACAATTATGGGAATTAAAAAAAAGATTTTAAATAAGATTTTTTCAAAATTATTAGTATACAATTATGGAAATTAAAAAAAAAAAAGATTTTAAATAAGATTTTTTTTTAATTGTTAGTATACAATTATGGAAATTAAAAAAAAAAAAGATTTTAAATAAGATTTTTTTTTAATAATGTATTGAAGTGCATTTACCTCCAGAGCTAAATTAATATCGTTGTTTGTCAATCGAAGACACCTCAAAGCCGCTTCCCGGGAATATCCCATCTCAACAAGAGATTTGTAATTTACAACAGAAATGCTGAATTTAAAAAGAGACAAAAATAAAAAATTTAAAGACAAATAAATATTTCAGTTTAATTCGAAATCATTAAAAAAACATTACTATACAAAAAAATTGATTTAAAATTTTATAATATAAAAAGTTGAAATACAACGTGACATGCCCAAAATGCCACCCATGGAATCGCTAATAAAATTCATAATCCTTTGTGAAATCCAACCCTATTTGGTACAAATAAACCTCAGTCTATGCCTGACTTTTCCACCAAGTTTTAGTCAAGAATGTCCAATAGTCTTTCTTTTATCGCGATTCAATGATATGCCTGATTTGGCTGTGATGACCCTCTTCAATTTATGCGGATTGATAACCCACAAATAAAAATCAAATCAAAGTATTAAATACCAAATCAAAACAAAGTCCAAACAAGTACACATAAGAGGTGGGACTTCATTGACTACAATATGGGCCAAGTAGTGAATCTCTTTATGATGAACAGAACTGAAGCTATCACTAAAAGTGACTTTCACTATAACATAGATATCGCAAAATTAAAAGCTCGAAGTTCGACCATGACCGAGTTTAGTGATGATTGGTCAAGACAATGTGGACCGTAAGCTGTGCACATACGGTAAGCTGTGCACATACAGTAAGCTGTATACATACGGTAAGCTGTACACATACGGTAAGCTGTATACAAACAAACATAGTGACAGATTTGACCAAATACATAACCTTCTAGGCAAGGGTAAAAAGAGTGACCCCAAAGAGAATGCCACCCATGAAATCGTTAATAAAATGCATAATCCTTTCTGTAATCCAACCATATTTGGTACAAATAAACGTCAGTCCATGCCTGACTTGTCCACCAAGTTTCAGTCATGAATGTCCAACAGTCTTTGTTCTATGACGTCATAAAACAGGATTAAAAAAAACAAAAAACTTACGGATCTCCGTTTTCCGTTTCCCCAAGTTTGTTGCAAAGTTTCCGTTTCTTTCGATCTTTTTCAATCTCTTTTTTGATTTTCTTCTTCTCCTAAAAAGCAAATAAAAACAATTTAAAAACAGGACCTGTGACGTAACGGATATAAGTGTTAAGTAATAATCAGTTCTAAGTGACAGTCTTCTGGAGGTTGAAGGTTCAATCCTCAGTGCGGGCGATACTAAGAATACAATTATGAATTGCTTAAGACTTCTACCCAGTCATGGCTGACGGAATGAGAACAAGCTACTCCCGTGGATTAAATAAAGGGTTTCATTCGAAAAATTAAGTACAGCCTCCCAAGTACAACAAAATTCACCTGAAGAAGGTCGGAAATTACATCGGCCGAAACGTTGTGAGAATAACATCCAAGATGAGAACAGTAGTCCAAAAAATAGAAATTATCAATCTTCATCTCAAAAACTCTGAAACAAAATTTAAAAACAGATGTCATTTAATTAATTTAAAAACAGATGTTATTTAATTAATTATTAACAGAAGAGATTTGTAGACGTGTCCAAGCATTTCTATATTATTATTGAGATGCGTTATTGCATTTACACACATTTAAACGAAATTTGCTGGTCACTTCTGGATGAAATCGTCTGCGATGTTCTTTTGTGGATGCCAAAACAGGGATGTAGTTCAGTGGGAGGACCACACAGAACTTATGCCAAGCAACTAACAGACGACTCACAGTACACCTATGAAAACCTACCTGGTGTGATGGAGGACAGAGCGAGATGATGTGAGAGAATCAGGAAGATCCGTGACACTACCATGACTAGATGATAATGACCACTACAATGACGACAACGACGACGATACTACCAGCTGCAAAACCTCCAGCCAGTACATCATTAAAATGGCTGGAATGGAAAACCCGAGATGGGTTAGGGTTTTAGTCTGAGGACTAAAACCCTAACCCTAGATAGTCTGAGGACTAAAACCCTAACCCTAGATAGTCTGAGGACTAAAACCCTAACCCTAGATAGTCTGAGGACTAAAACCCTAACCCTAGATAGTCTGAGGACTAAAACCCTAACCCTAGATAGTCTGAGGACTAAAACCCTAACCCTAGATAGTCTGAGGACTAAAACCCTAACCCTAGATAGTCTGAGGACTAAAACCCTAACCCTAGATAGTCTGAGGACTAAAACCCTAACCCTAGATAGTCTGAGGACTAAAACCCTAACCCTAGATAGTCTGAGGACTAAAACCCTAACCCTAGATAGTCTGAGGACTAAAACCCTAACCCTAGATAGTCTGAGGACTAAAACCCTAACCCTAGATAGTCTGAGGACTAAAACCCTAACCCTAGATAGTCTGAGGACTAAAACCCTAACCCTAGATAGTCTGAGGACTAAAACCCTAACCCTAGATAGTCTGAGGACTAAAACCCTAACCCTAGATAGTCTGAGGACTAAAACCCTAACCCTAGATAGTCTGAGGACTAAAACCCTAACCCTAGATAGTCTGAGGACTAAAACCCTAACCCTAGATAGTCTGAGGACTAAAACCCTAACCCTAGATAGTCTGAGGACTAAAACCCTAACCCTAGATAGTCTGAGGACTAAAACCCTAACCCTAGATAGTCTGAGGACTAAAACCCTAACCCTAGATAGTCTGAGGACTAAAACCCTAACCCTAGATAGTCTGAGGACTAAAACCCTAACCCTAGATAGTCTGAGGACTAAAACCCTAACCCTAGATAGTCTGAGGACTAAAACCCTAACCCTAGATAGTCTGAGGACTAAAACCCTAACCCTAGATAGTCTGAGGACTAAAACCCTAACCCTAGATAGTCTGAGGACTAAAACCCTAACCCTAGATAGTCTGAGGACTAAAACCCTAACCCTAGATAGTCTGAGGACTAAAACCCTAACCCTAGATAGTCTGAGGACTAAAACCCTAACCCTAGATAGTCTGAGGACTAAAACCCTAACCCTAGATAGTCTGAGGACTAAAACCCTAACCCTAGATAGTCTGAGGACTAAAACCCTAACCCTAGATAGTCTGAGGACTAAAACCCTAACCCTAGATAGTCTGAGGACTAAAACCCTAACCCTAGATAGTCTGAGGACTAAAACCCTAACCCTAGATAGTCTGAGGACTAAAACCCTAACCCTAGATAGTCTGAGGACTAAAACCCTAACCCTAGATAGTCTGAGGACTAAAACCCTAACCCTAGATAGTCTGAGGACTAAAACCCTAACCCTAGATAGTCTGAGGACTAAAACCCTAACCCTAGATAGTCTGAGGACTAAAACCCTAACCCTAGATAGTCTGAGGACTAAAACCCTAACCCTAGATAGTCTGAGGACTAAAACCCTAACCCTAGATAGTCTGAGGACTAAAACCCTAACCCTAGATAGTCTGAGGACTAAAACCCTAACCCTAGATAGTCTGAGGACTAAAACCCTAACCCTAGATAGTCTGAGGACTAAAACCCTAACCCTAGATAGTCTGAGGACTAAAACCCTAACCCTAGATAGTCTGAGGACTAAAACCCTAACCCTAGATAGTCTGAGGACTAAAACCCTAACCCTAGATAGTCTGAGGACTAAAACCCTAACCCTAGATAGTCTGAGGACTAAAACCCTAACCCTAGATAGTCTGAGGACTAAAACCCTAACCCTAGATAGTCTGAGGACTAAAACCCTAACCCTAGATAGTCTGAGGACTAAAACCCTAACCCTGCTGGATGAAAGCATCAGTGGTGTTCTTTTGTGGATCCAAAACAGGGATCTAGTTCAGTGGGGAGACTGCACAGAATCCACGTGAAGCAACTAGTTTGGTCTCTTCCTGAGATGTTGTTAGGGGTTCGACATGGCTGAGAAAGCTTCTCTTTGACTTCAGTCGTTGAACCGTTGGTTCACGTCCATGAAGGAGATGGCGTTCATCACTGATAGTCTTCGTAATCTCCACATGAAGATGAAAACCGATCAGGACGTCCATTTGAGTTTGAGGAAGAACTCCTTCTGTCATCATTAAAAAAAAATATCTGCAGTATCAGTTGAAGAATTGGCAATGAAGCTTTCCTCAAACCATACAACTGTCTATCATCATCTTCAACTTGGAAATTTTTTTAAGTTTGGAAAATGGATGCCTTGTGAATTATTTGAAGGAAATTGTGAAACGTGTATTGATCTCATCATCATCATCATGAACCGGTTTATTTGTTGAATCAGGCCACAATTAATCCTCTGATGAGGGTGGGGCCTGATTGTCTAGTCTCGAAATCTAAGTCTTCCTCTCCACTCCTGTCTTTGGCAAGGCTTGATGGAATCCATACCCATGGCCTTCCTATCACGTTTGACTACGTCCTCCCAAGTCAACTTGGGTCTGCCAGTGGTGATGTTCTCTGCTGGCACATTCAACTGTCGGACTTTAGCAATCCAGCCATCGCTACGCCTAATGTGACCCAACCAACGCAGTCTGTTCTTTCGCATGATGTCCACAAAGCTTTTCAAGTGGACCTGTGAGAGCAGGGATTCAAAAGAAACGTACTGTTCAGGCCTCACCAAACAGATCAATCTGACCATTTCCCTGTCATTACGGTGCAGCTTCCTTAGTATGCCAGCAGAGACAGCCCAAGTTTCTGCGCCATACAACAGCACACTTCTGACACATGAGGAGTATACACACCCTCTCATAGTTGTTGGCAGGTGTTTGTTTGTCAGGATTGGTAGCAGCTCTCTAAACTTTTTCCAGGCACACTTGCAACGTGTAGCTGTCGCGAGTTCACAGCCTCCACCTGATGACAGCACATCTCCAAAATAACAAAAGTCTGTCACTACTTCCAGCTTGTTGTCAGTGGTCTGCCATCTATTGGTCTTGCCGTGCCAGTGCAACGAAAGCACTTAAAGTGAGGATCTGCTTTGAGAGAGCCCTTTATGCCACTGCACCTTTTGTGGACCCAACCTGAACAGTAGGTGCAGATGATTGAGTTGCTGCCAGTTCCTTTCAGACATACAGCACACGGGTATTTTCCTGTTTTCTGTAGTAAGCTGAGGTCTGGACCTGCGATCATGACCTTAGTTTTACCCATGTTGACTCTGAGACCTTTCTCCTCCATGCTACTCTTCCATCTATCCAGACGTTCCTTGAGTGACTGAAGTGAAGTATCAATGATCGCTAGGTCATCGGCATATAGCAGCTCCCACGGGCAGCCAGTATGGAATTCCAGTGATAGAGCCTCGAGTACAATGATGAATAGAAGGGGACTTAAGGCAGATCCCTGATGGACGCCTACTCTAACCTCAAATTCGTCGCTGTAGCTGTTACCGACTCGTACCCGACTACGTACATTGGTGTACATAGACGTTATCACCTGAACCAACCACTCAGTAACACCCAGCTTTCGCAGGGTCCACCAGATGACCCTTCTGGGGACACGGTCAAAAGCTTTCTCCAAATCTACAAATGCCATGTACAGTGGTTTGTTTGCTGCTAGATGTTTCTCCATGACTTGGCGTATGATGAAAATTGCATCTGTGGTGCTCCTACCGGGCATGAAGCCAAATTGCATATCAGCAATCTGTATTTGTTGTCTGATCAGCTGTTCAACAACTCTTTCCAGGACTTTCATGACCTGATCAATGAGCTTGAGTCCACGGTAGTTATCTCTTTTTAATGCATCGCCTTTACCTTTGTACAGACTTACTATAATGCTGTCTTCCCATTCCTTAGGTATGCATCCTTCTCTGATGATGGCTTCAATCAGTTCATGCACCAAACTGACCCCTAGTTCACCGGTTGGTTTGAGCATCTCAGCAACTATACCAGATGGCCCAGCTGCTTTATCAGCTCCCATTTTACGGATTGCTTCAGTGATCATCTCCTGGGTAATGGGGGTACTAGGACCTTCTATAGGAGGTTCATAAGTCAGCTCATCGGGGTTCCATGGAAATTCAACGTTCAGCAAGCGTTCGTAGTGCTGTTTCCATGACTGTTTTTTCGCTTCATCATCCAATGAGAGTTCACCAGAGTCGTTTCTTATAGGTTTTTCACCCAAGACATCTCGATTGTCACGGTGCATCTGTTTTGCGAGCTTGTAAATGTCACTTGACTTGGGATTTATTTTGAGAAAAATCTCTTTATCGGCCTCTGACTTAGCATGGTGTACAGCAGCTTTAGCAGCACGCTTGGCTCCATTGTATGCTTCCCTACTACCTCCTGTTTTCCATGCTCTGTAGCATCGCCTCTTCTCTCTAACAGCTTGATCAACAATCTCATTCCACCACCAGGTTTGTTTCCTCCAATTGTGCTTGGATGACACTCCACACACCTCCGTCGCTGCATCATTCAATCCATCCTTGAACCTCTTCCAGTGCTCTTCAACACTCACTGCCTGTGTATCCCGATGTGAAGAAACAAATCTCTCAGCAAATTTAGCCTGAATGATTGGATCTTTCAGATTCAACTTCATTAAATTTTAGTTGCAAAGCAAAATTGCACATCAAGTGAACTAAATGCGGGAATTAGCAACGGTTAGGGTTAGACTGGACAAGACAAAAGCGCTCTGGAAGTCAAATCTTCTTTGAAGCAATTATTACATCAGTTCTTGTATATGGAACTAGCACCTGGAATTAAACCAAAAGATTGAAGAAGAAAATTGATGGAAAATTGTGGTTAGGTTGTTTTGTTTTACGGCATATCAACTCTTTTCGGGTTGTTTAATGATGAATCCGGTGATTTTGGTAAAAGTTTTTGGTAAAGGTCTTATATTTTAAAACTTGAAATAATGGAAATCAATTTTGTAAGGAAAATGTTGGCTCGAAATTGTAGCAAACAAAATGGAGTTTGAGATAGGAGTCATTGCTAAAGTAGAAATAGAAAGGAAAGACACAACTAGTGTTTTACGGCATATCAACCTTCCTCGGGTTATTTAATGCCGAATCCGGTCATTTTGGTAAAAGTCTTTATGCTTCAAGTTCTTTAAATGTTCAAGTATTTATTCATGGTGTTTGGTTTGGTTGTTTTGTAGAGGAAAAATGTTGTTTTTGTTTTTGGCTTTGCAGAACATGATTGAGTTTTGCAAAGGGAAAGGAAAAAACAATAACATCAATGTTTGGTGCATTTTTGGTCAGGAAGCCGGCATTTTCAGACAACCGGATCTGGTAGCATCAGAGAGTCAAGAAGATCCGTGGCACTAGCTTGGACTGGATGATGATGATGATGAACAATCATAGAACTGGATGTGAAAGTCTTGTGCATGTAGTTTTAATCAACATTGCAAGAACTTCAAAATAAATTATGCAATTAATGTGTATTCTGACTCCATTCAAATGTTGTCCAACTGAAGAAATATGCAAACATAGAAAGAGCTTGAAAGATCTTAGTGGACCAAATTATCTGTGTAATAATAATAATACGCTTATTCACGTCTGTACATACTCCTTCCACATCCATTTTTCAAAAATGAAATCGTCCAATCATCAAAGATGAAATGCAAACAAAAACGTAATTGAAAATTAACTGGTGTCGTTAAGGTAAAAAACTTTCAACTTTTAAAATGAATTGTTTCCAAATTGAATCCTGGTATTCGATTGACCTAAACAGTTTTTAAAACCTACCCGTTGCATTCTTTATTTTAATACACATCTAACTGTTACAATTTTAAATAAATAAATGAAAAAGTGGCATCCATTTTATTTATTTAAAGTGAAAATGAAAAAGTGGCATCTATTTTATTTATTTAAAGTGAAAATGAAAAAGTGGCATCCATTTTATTTATTTAAAGTGAAAATGAAAAAGTGGAATCCATTTTATTTATTTAAAGTGAAAATGAAAAAGTGGCATCCATTTTATTTATTTAAAGTGAAAATGAAAAAGTGGCATCTATTTTATTTATTTAAAGTAAAAATGAAAAAGTGGCATCCATTTTATTTATTTAAAGTGAAAATGAAAAAGTGGCATCCATTTTATTTATTTAAAGTGAAAATGAAAAAGTGGCATCTATTTTATTTATTTAAAGTGAAAATGAAAAGTGGCATCCATTTTATTTATTTAAAGTGAAAATGAAAAAGTGGCATCCATTTTATTTATTTAAAGTGAAAATGAAAAAGTGGCATCCATTTTATTTATTTAAAGTGAAAATGAAAAAGTGGAATCTATTTTATTTATTTAAAGTGAAAATAAAAAAGTGGCATCCATTTTATTTATTTAAAGTGAAAATGAAAAAGCGGCATCCATTTTATTTATTTAAAGTGAAAATGAAAAAGTGGCATCCATTTTATTTATCTAAAGTGAAAATGAAAAAGCGGCATCCATTTTATTTATTTAAAGTGAAAATGAAAAAGTGGCATCCATTTTATTTATTTAAAGTGAAAATGAAAAAGTGGCATCCATTTTATTTATTTAAAGTGAAAATGAAAAAGTGGCATCCATTTTATTTATTTAAAGTGAAAAAGAAAAAGTGGCATCCATTTTATTTATTTAAAGTGAAAATGAAAAAGTGGCATCCATTTTATTTATTTACAGAATATTTAGCTGACAATTATTTGTTACGGTAAGGAGGAAGAGAGATTTTATTTTTAAAAGATTTAAATTATTACAATAAAAAATTAAAAGTTAAACCGTTTGTTGCATTTATTTTAAAAAATACTTATATAAAAATGACAATTATTTTTATGGAAGAAGAAAAAGTATATTTTTTTCTTAATATTATTACACCTTACATACATTTATTATTTCAAGAGAAATATTATCAATTATAATTTCATGTGCCATTACTTGGTTATTTCTGACTAAATCACTCTGCGTCTTCTTCGACCTACCATTTCCTGGATTACACTCAACTGTGCTCCGTTCAACATGTTCATACCACCACCGGCAGTTGCAACACAGAGCCGACTCTAGTCTGAGCACCTTTAGCCTCAATAACTGAGAGTCGGAACTAACTCTGTCGTCAAGACTTATACGCCAAATCCACCAAACTATAGTTCTGTCATTCGTCTGCATCGACAGAAAGACCGAATTAGTGAGAGGCCAGCATTTACTCGCATATAACATTGCACTCGCATGAAATATGAAATTGAGTATGCAGAGTTCAAATCATATCGGATCTATTTTGGTCATTTACTCACCGATACTGTTGGAAAAGGAATGAACATACAATCCTCCCCCACGCTATAAATCAATCAGCAACTTGTATTCAATTAATCATTTACAATAGG
>OY744538.1:11107494-11137384 GCA_963556195.1 Sepiola atlantica
AACCCAACAGAAACAAAACAATTCTGGAGCAAGATATGGGAAGAACCAAAAAAGCACAACAAGAATGCCCAATGGTTGAAAAACATGAAAGATGAACTGCAAGAAATCGAAGAAGGAACCGAAACAGAAATCAACAAAGAAACGATCAAGAAAACCCTAAGAAAAATGGCAAACTGGAGAGCACCAGGCCACGATGGAATACATGCATACTGGTTTAAAAAATTCACGACCCTGCATGAAAGAATAGCGCAGAAACTGAGCGGATGTATCCGCAAAACAGACATACCAGAATGGATGACGGAAGGAAGAACAACACTAATACAAAAAGACCCCAAAAAGGGAACGACCCCCAGCAACTACAGACCGATAACATGTCTACCAATAATGTGGAAAATTCTCACAGCACAACTGAGAGAACAAATCTACCAATCCCTGGACAAACGTGGACTGCTCCCCGAGGAACAAAAAGGATGCCGGAAAGGACAAAGAGGTGCACATGATCTACTATACATTGATCAAAAGACTCTGAAGGAGGTGAAGAGCAGACAAAAGAACATAACCATGGCATGGATTGACTACAAGAAAGCCTACGACAGAATCCCCCAAACATGGATAATTGAATGCTTAAAAATATACAAGATACCAGACAGGATTATTAATCTCATCCAGAAAGCAATGGAAACATGGAGACTAAAACTGACAGCCGGAGGACAATACCTGTCTGAGATAAAAATACAGAGAGGCATTTTTCAAGGAGACTCTCTATCACCACTACTGTTTATAATAGCCATGATGCCACTCAACTACATACTCAGAAAGTGTGATGCCGGATACAGGTTTACGGATACAGAACAAAGAATAAACCACCTGATGTACATGGATGACCTTAAACTGTTTGCAAAAAACAAAAAAGAACTGGAAAAGCTGATAAACACAACCAGGATATTCAGCCAGGATATCCAAATGGAGTTTGGAATAGAAAAATGTGCACTGCTAGAGATCAAAAGAGGAAAACTGGAAAAGACAGAAGGTATAGAACTCCCCAACCAAGAGGAGATGAGGGCGCTAGGAGAACAAGATAGTTACAAATACCTGGGAGTTCTGGAAGCAGACACAATCAAATATACAGAAATGAAAGAGAAGATTGGAAAAGAATATCTACGAAGAACAAGGAAACTCTTAGAAACTAAACTATATAGCAGAAACCTAGTAAAAGGGATAAACACATGGGCTGTATCACTAATAAGATACTCTGGACCATTCATAGGCTGGACCAAAGAAGAACTCAGGCACCTTGACCAAAGAACTAGAAAACTAATGACTATGCACAATGCACTGCACCCAAAAGACGACACGGACAGACTCTACGTGAAAAGAAATGAAGGAGGTAGAGGACTGGTAAGTATAGAAGACTGTGTGGAAGACACCAAAAAAGAGCTGGAGAAATATGTAACCCAGAACACGGAAAGACTGATCGCCACAGCAAGAGACACCAGCCCAACAAACAACCCCGGAAGCACTGAACCCAGAAACAAAAAGACAAGAAAGGAAAAGTGGGAAGAAAAACAACTACATGGACGCTTTATAAGACTCACAAGCGATGAAGCCAATGAAAACAGCTGGGCATGGCTAAGAAAAGGAAACCTGAACAGAGAAACGGAATCTCTGCTGACGGCCGCACAGAACAATGCGATTAGGACAAACTTTATTAAAGCAAAGATAGATAAAACCCAGGAAAACAGCAAATGCAGATTGTGTGGACAAAGAGACGAAACGATAAATCATATAATAAGTGAATGCAGCAAGCTAGCACAAAGGGAATACAAGAACAGACATGACAGCATGGGGAAAGAAGTACACCGGGAAATGTGCAAACAACTGAATTTCGAATATGCAAGAAAACGGTACAAACACAAACCAGAAACTGTACTAGAAAACGAAAAACACAAAATCATATGGGATATGAATGTACAAACAGACAAACCCATAACAGCAAGGAGACCGGATATGATAATAATCAACAAGAAAGAAAAATCCTGCAAAATCGTGGACTTTGCCGTTCCAGCAGACCACAGAGTGAAGATCAAAGAGACGGAAAAGAGAAGCAAATATACTGAACTTGCCAGAGAATTGAAAGGAATATGGAACATGAAGAAAGTCAGTATAACACCAATAATCATAGGAGCACTAGGAACAGTCCCCAAAAACATGGAGAAAAGACTAGGAGAAATAGGAATCAAAGGGATAACTGAGACCATACAAAGGACAGTAATGATCAAAACAGCTACAATCCTGAGAAATGTCCTCGAATGCGGAAACCAACCCACATAAGCAACGAATGGAGAACAAACACATGGAAGCACAAAACAACAGAACCGGGGAAAATACAACCGCATGAGAGAGGCGCAAGCATAGGCTGACGCCACGAAAATTATGGACAGAGGGTCGAGGAGGGAAAGCGCAAAACCAGACCTCCACTGGAAGAGCGCGGACAGCTCTGGGACCTTGGGAAGGCTTGTTGCCACTCGGGCCCCAGAGGGGACCGATGGCCCTTATCAGCGGGAAATCGTTGGTAGGTGGCTGTTGCGATTACCGCAAGGTCATCAGCGGTGATGAACGAAAAGAGGTGGAGCATACTGGAGGCCTGAGGAGACTTGTTGTCACTCAGACTCCAGGGAATACCACAGGTTGTCGGCAGTGGGTGACCACTGACGATGACCAGTGTGATAACTCCTAGTGAGTAAATAATAATAATAATAATAAAAGGGAAAAAATTTTAAAATAAAAAAAAATTAAACTTTTTTATTTTTTTTATTTTAAATTAATTTTTTAAAAAAATATTATATTTATTTATTTATTTATTTTTATATAGATTTTTTTTTAACTGGTGCTGACATCAGACAAAATATTTGTAGAGGGTCGAGGAAGATGAGAAGACCGAGGAGAGACAGCACAAACCAGACCTCCACTGGAAAAGTGCAGAGAAAGCTGGGACCTTGGGGAGGCTTATTGCCACCCAAATCCCAGAGAAGACCAATTGTCCTTACCAGTGAGAAATCAATGGTAAGAGGCTGTTGCGATACCGCATCGTTATCGAAAAGAGGTGAAGAATACTGGAAATCTGGGGAGACTTGTTGTCACTCAGACTCCAGGAAATACCACTGGTTATTGTCGGTGAGCAATCACTGACGATGATCTGTGTGAGAACTCCTAGTGAGTACAAATAATAATAATAATAATAATAATAATAATGATGATGATGATGATGATGAAGCTGCCCCGAGAAGGGACAGCACTAACCAGACCTCCGCTGGAAGAGTATGGAGAGTTCAGGAGGCTTATTGTCACCCAAATCCCAGAGGAGACCAATGGTCGCTGCCAGTGAGAAATCACTGGTAGGTGGCTGGTGTAATACCGCAAAGTCATTTACGGAGGTAATCGAAAGAAGAGGAGAGTACTGGAAATCTGGGGAGACTTGTTGTCACTCAGACTTTAGGGAACACCACCGGTTGTTTTCAGTGATCAATCACTAACGATGACTTGTGTGATAACTCCTAGTGATGGAAATAAAATAATAATAATAAAAATAATAATAATTGCTGTTTCTTTTCCCTTTTTAGATAAAGAAGTCTCGATATAATTGCAAAGCAACTAAACAGAAGAGCACTTGGAAAGCAGATGATATGTGGAGCAATATTTAAGCGCAGGTGTTACGTCTTGATGTTTATACGTTTCGGTTCTATTACAACTCAGAAAAATGAAGGAAGTACGAAGTAGAACTATTAACAGATTTATTTAACAAACACACTGATTAATTTAAAATGTAGAAAAACCGTAGAACACGAGATGCTTGTTTGATTGTGAAACCGTTCTGTTTAGTTTTCACTTTTCGGCAGACGACCCTTTTTATCCCAGGGGCGATAACTCTTACTTTTTAATTCAAGGGAAATAACTCGATTTTGATTTGGTAGGTTGACCTAACAAAAAGTAAAGTAAAATTTATAATATTTTTTCCAAGTATGGTAAAATTCGGTGCTTGTCCAGTGCAACGGCCGTACGAAAAAAATATTTATTTATAATAACAATATAATGTACTTACTCAGTGGTATTTTATTGTTTAATGTTGAAAAAAGTAGAAAAAATTATCAAGTAGAACTTTAATTACAAGTATTTTACCATTTTTCGTATCATAGCAATCGCTTGGATGAGTATGCCTCCATTTTCTTTCGTTGAACATAATTCAAGGGCAGATAATCACGCAATTTGTGAGTTTGAAGAAAAACTGCCATGTCTAATGGACACTTTCTTGCGGCACGTGTATTTAGAACAGCGCCAAATTAAACCATCGCCACAATTGGCGTTAACCATCTATTGATTGTAAAAAATCAATAGATTTCCTAACATCACTACATAAATAAATTATATCCTCCATATTCAACCGGTTGACATGCATTTTCAGAAAATTTGTTTTTTCAAAATTGCGTGATTATCTGCCCTTGCAAATTATCTGCCCTTGAATAATGTTCAACAAAAGAAAATGGAGGCATACTCATCGAAGCGATTGCTACGATACGGAAAATGGTAAAATACTTGTAATTAAAGTTCTAGTGGATAATTTTTTCTACCTTTTTCAACATTGAACAATAAAATACCACTGAGTAAATACATAATATTGTTTTCATAAATAAATAATTTTTTCGTACGGCCGTTGCAAGCACCGAAAATTCTATTTAGAAGTTAAAAGTTTACAATTAATATTATGTGTCAGGATATGACGTCATGGGAGGAAGTATATGGCAGAAAAGTTCTGGTCTTTAAGAATTAGCCATCAAAGTGACCATATGCGGATTTCAAGTCTTCCTCATTCCTACAGAAGTTTGAAGGGGAATATGCAATTGATCTTGATGTACTTGCTGCAAATTGCTGTAAGTAAATCAAATCCCAGAGCAATTATTAATGGAGTTATTTGTTGTTGTTTTTTAATGGTTTCATTTATTCCAACCATAAAAAGAGAAGGAAAAATAAAAGATCAACATCTGTATCATTGCCACATCACCACTACGACTACCTTTGCATTTTAATAATAGGTATTAGACATCAATTAATAACAGCCCGCACTATGTCAAAGCTCATCCCCAAAATGTAAGGCTCATTTTACATAATATAAATTTTGATTTGTCAGAAAGGGACAAATGTAGCCATATTTAGATGCGGGTATGTGAAAATATTAAGAATAGTGTTTTCTACGTAAGAAGAAAATGGAAAATTCCATTTAAAAGTTAAAGGTTTAGAATTAAAACTACCGAGCAGGATATGACGTCATGGGAGGAAGTATGTGACGACAAAGCTAGAAAGTTCCTACCTCCGAGAGATTAGGTGTCAAAGTAATCTGATGTGTTTTTGAGTCTTCCTCCAGGAGGAGGGGGTGGAAAGGGGAGCTGTGGTTTATCTTGGTGTATTTGCTGCAAATTACTTTAAGTAGTAAACCAAATCTCAGAGTGATTAATGGAGTTATTTGTTGTTCTTTTTAATTGCTTCTATTACTTCAGCTACAAAGAGAAGAAGGAAGAAGAAAAGATCAACATCTGTATGATTGCCACATCACCACTACGACTACCTTTGCAACTAGATGTCATCAACTACTTCAGAGCGACTAACAACACAATGCCAGTCAATTGTTGGATAATGGCCCTGTGGGAACGGACGCATCTTGAGGTGGGCGTATCTGTTGGAAATCGTTGGTTTGACTTGCACGATTTAGTGCGGGTGGACCCGTGCAGTCAGATGCAGAATAAGGCTGTTCTCACAGTCGGAGCTCACAGATGTGACAGGGTCACCACATTGACGAGACCTCAAATCAAGGGCCAATGTGCACCTGCGCATAGAGGCTCTGTGACGTCACAAGCTTTTGTGTGGGAAGCAAAGTTTTGCCAGTCTGGGTTTTGGAGGCGAGCCTATCAGACGTGATTTTTATGATGTAGTCTGCAACATTATTTGGGGAATTAATTCCCAAAGAAAATACAGGCGAAAGATCTCTTTTCCCCCCTCCACGAATGGTTAAGGACTTAATTAATAAGTAATTACGAAAGCAGTAATTTGCTCTCTCTCTCTCGACGTTATTGAATATCTCCAAGCTGATGGATAACTAACGCCTGTAATAAAAAGAATTGAAAGTTTAAAAGATTGTTTGTCAATTGAGTCGGTCATGAAGCTTTGTGTTGCAGCGGCGTGGTTCACGGCAGAAAGAAAGAAGAAAGAATTCAACCACTAGACGACGCACCCCTCCACGCGGCGAGGAAAGATTGAGGTGCGAGAAATTTAAAGGTATGCAAATTATATGATTTATGGTGTTAAACATGAGGAGTTGTTTAAACGAGAACTGCCACGGCCTATTCCCTATGTAACACAATAAGCATTTAAGAAGAGCCCACACTCTGCCAAAGCCCCTCCCCACAATGTAACCACCTACATTTTCTGTCTTTTCCGAAAGCCGAAATTGTCCTTAAAATGTTGAAAAGAATGTAACGCACAAGAGACGATGGTGATCCCTAAAGTTACATTCGGAGACTGTGTGGGAGAATGAGGAAGGAACGTAAGGCACCATTTCCATAGGGAAGTCCTTCATCTTTTGTTAATATTGATTCGATGGGTACACTCTGAACACTCCCTATTTTCCCTTGCCTCACCACGAGGGCAGAGTTAGACATGAGGTAGTTTTTTTAATGTGGGAAAAATCAGAGCTCCCCCAAAAACGGGGCACTCTGGATTGAAACATAAATTTAAATTGCCTCAGTCTAGAAGGATTTCTCCTCCATTGACTGAGGACAGAAAAAATTAGGTGGAGTATTGGAACAGAACAGCACCAGAATAGACACCACACTCTGCTCCCAGCCGAAAGATCCTTCCTGAATAGTCTTTTTATTTCTTAGGTTTATTTTGTCGGAGTCGAGTTCTAGGAAGAAGGAGGTCCGCTCTCTTACAACTAATCCGGAAAGTACGTCATATGGAAGTGGGGGGGGGGGGGAGCAAGAAACAAGTACTTGGCGTGATTTTAATAAACTAACCACCTCTGGAAGGGTGAATGTACAGGCCTGGGAGGGTGCACCTCCGAGGACTGTTTTCTTTCTTCTTCTTCTTTTCCTCCTACTCCTCCGTTTTCTTTCTTCGTCTTCTTTTCCTCCTACTCCTCCGTTTTCTTTCTTCGTCTTCTTTTCCTCCTACTCCTCCGTTTTCTTTCTTCGTCTTCTTTTCCTCCTACTCCTCCGTTTTCTTTCTTCGTCTTCTTTTCCTCCTACTCCTCCGTTTTCTTTCTTCGTCTTCTTTTCCTCCTACTCCTCCGTTTTCTTTCTTCGTCTTCTTTTCCTCCTACTCCTCCGTTTTCTTTCTTCGTCTTCTTTTCCTCCTACTCCTCCGTTTTCTTTCTTCGTCTTCTTTTCCTCCGTTTTCTTTCTTCGTCTTCTTTTCCTCCTACTCCTCCGTTTTCTTTCTTCGTCTTTTCCTCCTACTCCTCCGTTTTCTTTCTTCGTCTTCTTTTCCTCCTACTCCTCCGTTTTCTTTCTTCGTCTTCTTTTCCTCCTACTCCTCCGTTTTCTTTCTTCGTCTTCTTTTCCTCCTACTCCTCCGTTTTCTTTCTTCGTCTTCTTTTCCTCCTACTCCTCCGTTTTCTTTCTTCGTCTTCTTTTCCTCCTACTCCTCCGTTTTCTTTCTTCGTCTTCTTTTCCTCCTACTCCTCCGTTTTCTTTCTTCGTCTTCTTTTCCTCCTACTCCTCCGTTTTCTTTCTTCGTCTTCTTTTCCTCCTACTCCTCCGTTTTCTTTCTTCGTCTTCTTTTCCTCCTACTCCTCCGTTTTCTTTCTTCGTCTTCTTTTCCTCCTACTCCTCCGTTTTCTTTCTTCTTCTTTTCCTCCTACTCCTCCGTTTTCTTTTTTCTTCTTTTCCTCCTACTCCTTCGTTTTCTTTTTTCTTCTTTTCCTCCTACTCCTCCGTTTTCTTTTTTCTTCTTTTCCTCCTACTCCTCCGTTTTCTTTCTTCTTTTCCCTTTCAAAACTCTTATGTCTCGTATATCTTTCTCTCTTAGTTTAACTTAGAAAGCACGGAAATCTGATTCACAAGGAAAGACTAAATAAGAAACATGAAGAATTAAAACAAAAAAGTAGCAGCAATAGAAGGAAGACTGAGATGACACAGATACAAATCAAGATAGCACGAACAGAACAGGGCCTTTGAAAACGATGAAAGCCAGTTTTACAAAAAGTAAACAGAGAAAGAACAGCAGAACAACCGGAGCCGACAGAGACAAAACACTTCTGGAGCAAGATATGGGAAAAGCCTAAAAAACACAACAAATGGCGGGCTTGTGTGTGTGTTCTTTATTTTTACTTATTAAAACCAATAAAAAAAATGTGACGTCGGTCGCTAACGGGGACAATCGAACACTCTGTTCCCTATGGCGTCACTAATAGAAAAGAGAGGGGGGATCAGTCAGTCTGTCACCCTTTCCCCTTTCAGAACTCTGATGCCTGGTGTATCTTTCTCTCTTAGTTTAAACTATTTGCCCTTAAAATTAATCGTCAAATATTTTTAAAAAGGTTTAATATTTACCCTTTTTGTATTAAAGTACTTTAATTAATTACTGTTAATAGCAACGAAAATATTGCATATATATATAAAAAACAGAACGATAAAATTACAAATGAATAACATCAAACATCAATTAATTATGAACTTTTTAAAAAGTAGTTATGCACAAATTGAACATGGAAAGAGTTCAGTGGGCCTTTTGTCTTTACGATATATATACAATATTTTAAAATAGTGTTGTATTATTGAGCTAAATTCTATATTGATTTAAATGAGAGTAACCCGTTTTGATGGTAATATAGGAGTGATAAATGGAAAAGACTTTCATTTAGATTTAACAAAATTAAAAAATGTGACAATGCAGAGGAACATTTGCCAGCAGGAAAGAGAATGAGGTGTTTTGCATGTCGTGTCTGCAGGATAAAGAATGGCTTCTCTTCATGAGTGCAAACTTTTATAGTGAAGTCTGATTTGCATATGTGGAGATCAGTTGATACGAATGAAGAGGACAGCTGGGAAGCAACAGAAGCGATTTGGATTGCAGAGAGAAAGGCAGAGAAAAAATGGTGGTATTGAAAATTGGTTGGAAGTTGAATTACCGTCAAAACTTTTTGTTTTCTTTTCGGTTTATTTTTTTTACTTTTCAAAATAGAATTAACAGACAAGAGAGTAAATGGTAAAAATGGAGAATAGTTAACAGTCGAGCAATCATAAACAAATAAAAAAAATGCCTTATACCAAACGCAGTAAAATTTAATTATCTACGAACTGTATACTTACAATTAAATTTAATTTATAAAGGTTACACTAATTATTTCAAATAAAGACCATAGAATAAAAAATATAGGACCAACTATAATTCTAAACGGATAAAAAATAATGATTAAAGATACAATATTTATCTATAACACGGGATTAAAAAGGAATATAAAAAAATAAAATAAATTATTTAAAGATTGAAGATAAAGATTAAGACAATATTTAAATTTAAACATAAGTTTCTAATCTAAATGATAGTTAAATAAATTTGTGACAATGAAGAAGAACATTTTCCAGCAGGAAAAAGGATGAGGTGCTTCGCATGTCGTGTCTGCAGAGTAAAAGAATGGCTTCTCTTCATGAGTACACATTTTGTATAGTGAAGTCTGATTTGCATATGTGGAGATCAGTTGATATGAATGAAGAGGACAGCTGGGAAGCAACAGAAGCGATTTGGATTGCAGAGAGAAAGGCAGAGAAAAAGTGATGGTATTGAAAATTGGTTGGAAGTTGAATTACCGTCAAAACTTCTTTTTTTTTTCGTCTCGGTTTATTTTTATTATTCAAAATAGAATTAACAGACAAGAGAGTAAATGGTAAAAGTGGAGAATAGTCAACAGTCGAGCAATCATAAACAAACAAAAAAATGCCTTATACCAAACGCAGTAGAATTTAATTATCTACGCACTGTATACTTTTAACGTGCTAAAAATGTTTTAAAGTTTTATTTATTTCATTTTTTTCTTGTAAGCAAGTGTTCCTCTTCATTGTCACAAACGACCAATTAGTCGAAATGAAAGGGAATATGGATTTCAGGAAAAGCATATGAACAGTTAAAAATGTACACATATTTAAGATAAATGGAGAAGAAATGTCAGTGTATAAGTAAGTATTTAAAAAGTTTACAAATATAATTTTACAAGATGCATAAAATGAAAGTGAGGGGTATATAAAGATAGGATATGGTAAATTCGTCGAATCATAAAGATATAATTGTTAAGTCAACACAATTTAAATAATAATTATGGTGGTATTGAAAATCGGTGAAATTGAATTACCGGCAAAATTTTTTTGTTTTATTTTTCTGACACAGTTAGGTAACAAAAAATGGTTTACATTTTTAATTTTATCAGCTTTTTTGTTTAAGAAAAGCAGTCTTTTACAGTTATGGATGGCCTAAGTAATTAAATCAAGTTGACACTCTAGTTCTCGACAGATCACCAAAGTTAAGAGACATTGAGCCTGGTTAATACTTAGATGGGTGACCATTTAAGAAATCTAGGTGTTACCAACCAGCAGAGAATTACCACTGTCAATCAAGGGGAGAGTATCAGGAATGTGTACACAGTGTGATGATGTATGGAAGTGAAACCTGGCCAGTGAGGGTTGAGGACATGCGTTGCATGGAAAGAAATGATATCAATGATACAATGGATGTGTAAGGCGAGTTTTACATAATTCATGCAATCATCTTGTTTAATTGGTATTTAATGGTTATAGATCAAATTTAATGCAAATCTGAAATATTTTAATTTTCAAATAGGAGGTTGTTCCTGTATTATAACCCTTAAAAACCCTTTAAAAAAACAAATTAAAAGTTGGAGAACATTTATTAATTGATGTCTAATACCTATTATTGAAATTCAGAAGAAAATGGAGGCATCTGAATTCTCAGAAAGGGATTCCACCCCCTTTTCACTTCCATTGCATAAAACTAAATTAAACTAAATATAGCCCACATTAGGACGCCATACGCCTAGCAGCTGTGTTCCAAAATTCATAATGATCAGTTAATTAGTTTAGAAGTGAACCCTGTACATATAAATATACAAACATAGACACATACTTAATTTATATATAGAAATATTTTTTTTTTCACACTTTTGGATTGCACTGGACTTGATTCTTGCGGGGGCACATCACAACCGCCATATATTGCCGAATTGTTTAAGCTGTCTTTTGAACTTGTTTTCCTTTTTTCTTCTTAAATGATTTTAATTGGGTCAAACCCCTGTGGGGTATTGTCAGTCAATATCTTAGGTTTGTATCTTTCCTGATGAACTGCCTAGCAAGCACCTTCCTAGGTAGCAAAACACGTGTAGGGAACAATAACTTTACAAAATAAATAAATAATAAAATAAAAGATTTTTTGTTGTGATGAATCCTCTCTGGAAGAAAGGGAAAAATATCTTGGTAAACACTCCAAATATATATATACATATATCATGCAAGATCCAAATACAGTTTGTTGATCACTTTCACTGCTCGTATAAATTAGCCGCTGACTCGCTATTTACAAAGTTAAATTCCTCTTTAATTATTAGCTAATTCCCTATGGCCGAGAGGTTAACGCTCTTGACTGCGAATCAGTGGCGATTTGTGATCGGAGTTCGCCCCCGCCAACCGTTGAGAATTAACTTCCTGCACTGAAGATTGCGTTAGCATGAAACATCGATGTCTGTAGGTAATAAATAATATTTATTTATAAATATTATTTATATATATATATATATATATACAAAATTTCATTGTCCCCCCCCCCCACATATTCATGTTGTACGCTGATTTCAAAAAACGCTTTAACTGATTTATTTTTCATTAGTTTTTATACTCTGTCCATTTGGGCTGGTGGATAACCTTGTGGTTCGTGGTTTGATCCCCACCGACGGAGGATCGGGAGGGTGAGGAGAGCCAGCGGGATGACAGTGGGGCGAGGAAGAGGGGGGCAACCGGGGGAGGCAAACTTGTGCCTGCAGAGAGGGGGGAGGGAGATAGTGGGGCAATGGGGGGGGGGGGTCGACCGTCGGGTATGGGTAAGGGGATGAGTGGGGCAACCGGGGAAGATACAGCTTTTGCCCAGGGGAAAGAGAGAGATAATTACACTTTTGCCTGCAGAGAGGGAATGGGGAACCCCCGGGCAACGCCGGGTACCTCTGCTAGTATATATATATATATATATATACACTAGATATAGATATAAGAAAGAAGAATAAAAGTCTCAGAACTTTCTTACCTTGTTGCAATGCCTCATCATCAATGCTTACCATTTTCAACTCTGCTTCAGCCTAGAATTAAAAATTAAAGATAATTTGTTTTTGTTTTTTTTTAATCAAAATAGCAGTTAATTTTATAATTCTCTTCTAAGATTAGATTTCCTGCGAGTTAACTCTAACCCCACTTGATAATTAGGTTAAATCTTACTTTGCAGCATGTGTTACTTCTTCGAGGCACATGTAGATTTATTTTCTATGTTTTACGGCATATTTGGACTGGTGAATCTCCGTCCCATTTCAGGATTCTTGATAAGGTGTAGAAACGTATCTGTAATTTGATTGGCCACACCCTTTCTTCTTCTCTGTACCCCTCTCTCTCTCTCACACAAACGTGCTGTTGCTAGTCTCAGTCTTTTCTATAAATACTATTATGGCATGTGTTCTTCAGAATTGTCTGATCTATTCCCTGCTTCTTTTGTTCCAGCTCATTTGACTCGTTAGTCTAATGGTCCTCATCAATTCGCAGTTTTGATACTTCATTGTAATACAACTTCATATTCCAGTAGCTTCTTTCCAAGAACTGCAGGCTTGTGGAACTCTCTTCCTGCTGACTGTTTTCCTTCTACCTATAGTCTTGGTCTTTTCAAGACTAAGGCCAATAGATATCTCCTATCATTGCGATAATCATCTTTTATTCTTGTTAGCGCCTTACATCAAGTGGCTTCATGCCTTGTCTGGAGCGATTTCCATTTTTTTTTAAAAATCAACCTTTTAGAGGTAAAATAGTGTCAAATCTAATCATGTTGGTAAAAGTTGTTATGCTTCAAGTTATTAATATCTTCAAATATTTATTTCTTATGTTTAGTTTAATTAGTTATTTATGATATAAATATATAGGTATACCACCAGGTGTACTTTCCTATCATACTCAGGACACATTCTATTTAAGACATGGATGAGTGGATCTGTATGACCAATCCAGGTCAGAGTGGACCTGGGAGTAATGGCAATGAATGGATGACTGCACACTCTAAAAAGTTCCCGGAATGAGGCCTCATCACCAGATGTAGCTTCATGTCACATCCAAAACAGTTACATATATAGTATTTCAGGTTATTGGATATCAGCGACAAGTTTGAGCCCAAAGGTCAACTGTGGCTAATTGATCAAAGTGTAGTATCTGTGTCCATATTTGGTCCTGTCTCTTCTTCAGACTCTAAAAATAGGGGAAATGAGCATGAGGTACCTGTGTAGCAGTCATAAATGATGTTTACTTCTTAATCCGTACCAATGTCCCCCCGTGAGATGGTTTGGCCAAATGTTGACCAATCAGCTCGCAGGGCGCATTGATATCCTTAGTTCCCTAAAGGACTACTTCAGCCCCCTTAGGAGATTGAAGACGATCAGCAGACGGTTCCCTGGCATCAGTCAAGACGTATCGCCTCATCTTCTCCTCTGCCTTCGTCACCGACATCCTGTGATGCTATCTTCACTGAAGATATATTCATCAACTAATCGGCAGCAGACATTTAACAAATCCTTATTTCAATAAACCTTTCGTTGTTGCTGCTATAAAAGAAGGGTTGTTTTTCTCTATATCAATAAAATATAGAAATTGCTCTAAGCATTTCTATATTTATTTCTATACTGTGCCCTCTATATAAAACCGACCTTGCGTCACATCCTACCCGAGTGAAAGGTTGGTAAATACCATATATGATGAGAGAGATCTGATTGGTTGAAGCGTGATTTCAGGTGCTGAATGAACCCTAATGAGGAAAGAATAGATCCTACTAAATAAGATAATCCAAAGGAACATTAATACCATCAATCAATCTGGTGGAGAATTTTTCTCGAATTCTCCTAACTCATTACTTCCAGCCATCTCTATCAGAAGGTCCGCCAGATGTGATCCAGAGTGTTTTACACGTTGGTGGATGCAGACGTGATAAGGCCTTCCTTGCCGCGTAATGGATTTCACAGGAGAGTGTCACTCACAAGTTCTGACTTACTTCTTCGAGCTGAAGCCTCTTAGCAAGACTGAGATAAGAGGAAAGTATCCATACGAGTGTTTCTTGGTTGAGTGTTTCCGCCAGTTGATGTCCAATGCAACTCATAACATCCTTGCATATGTTCTGTTAAGTGATGCTAGGAGGAAGGTGTCCACATAGGATACCCATAATAGAGTTAAAAAAAAAAGTATATTGTAAGTGAAAATGTTTGGTCTCCTTCTTACTTCGTGTACCAGCTAACCTGAAAGAAAAGTATCCATTATCCATACACTCACATTGACAAGCTGATAAAATCCATACACTCACATTGACCAGCTGATAAAATCCATACACTCACATTGACCAGCTGATAAAATCCATACACTCACATTGGCAAGCTGATAATGTCCATACACTCACATTGGCAAGCTGATAATGTCCATACACTCACATTGGCAAGCTGATAATGTCCATACACTCACATTGGCAAGCTGATAATATCCATACACTCACATTGGCAAGCTGATAATATCCATACACTCACATTGGCAAGCTGATAATATCCATACACTCACATTGGCAAGCTGATAATATCCATACACTCACATTGGCAAGCTGATAAAATCCATACACTCACATTGGCAAGCTGATAATATCCATACACTCACATTGACAAGCTGATAAAATCCATACACTCACATTGGCAAGCTGATAAAATCCATACACTCACATTGACAAGCTGATAATATCCATACACTCACATTGGCAAGCTGATAATATCCATACACTCACATTGGCAAGCTGATAATATCCATACACTCACATTGGCAAGCTGATAAAATCCATACACTCACATTGGCAAGCTGATAAAATCCATACACTCACATTGGCAAGCTGATAATATCCATACACTTACACTCGATAATTTTTCCTACTCTTTGGTGAGGATATTTATTTAAATCTGCTGCGTAAGTATATGATAATGTTTTTTATGGTATTGATACTTTAATAGTCACACGTTTTTGTAGAAGCCCCCCCCCCCTTTTTTCTCTCTGCCACACTTTTTTCTTCCTACCTTAAAGTGAACCTTTGCAAAGTTTAATTTTTAACGTCAATGTTTGACTACGTGTTGTAGAAATATTTAGATGCAGGTGCGTGAAAATTGTATTAAAAACGGTATTTTCCATTCAGGTTAAATTAAGTAGAGGAATGGAAAATTCCATTTGAAGTATTAAAAATATTTAGAGTTACGTATGAGGATATGAGGAAGTCTGAAACGAGATGTGTTGAAGAAGTGAGCTGACTTTTTGGATGCTTTTTTTCCAAAGCTCTGTCTTCATTAGCTCATCGGGGGGGGGGGGGGACTCACGTAATATGTAGAAAAATAAAACATTATTGCAGCTACAAGGAGAAAGGAAGACAAGACCTTTGACTGCTACATCACCACTACGACTACCTTTAAAACAAGACGTCACTATACAATGAGCCAACTACTTAAAAAAAAAAATTTGCTTAATTGCTTAGTATTAAAAAAATAGAGTTAGAGTTACATATGAGGATTTGAGAAAGTTTGAAACGAGATGTGTCGAAAAAGTGAGCTGACTGTTTGAATGTTTTTTTTCCAAATTCTTGTCTTAATTCACCCTTCTGGGTAGATAAGGGGCGACTGCACATCACTATCCAATGAGCCAACTATGTTCTTGGCGTTTTGCTTCATTTGTTACATTCTTATAGAACCAAAGGAAATAGGAAGACACAGAAACGTCGGTTGCTACATCACCACTCCAGCCTTCTTTACAACTAGATCTCCATCCAATGAACCAACTATTTACATGTGAGACGAACAGCTACTTACGTGTCAACGAAAGACTCAGCTAGGAGAGGGAGGTAACAGACAGCAGCAATAAATTGAAGAGGTAAGACTAGCAGAAATGAGAACACCCATCGACTCCTCATTGTAGCGAACAACAAAGGAAGGAAGGCTCTAGCTGGCAGAAATCAGCCTCGCCTCTTCGTTTAAACAAAAAGTAAATATCTGCCAATCAGCAGTGACCATCAATTTTAGTGAAACATAAGCTCATAGAGAAATCGCAAATAAATGTTTGTCTTAATTCTAAGAATCAATTTTTACCATTTTAATAAATGTTTTGGCTAATTCTTGTTTGTTCATGTGGAACGCTACAATTCCCTGCAGAAGATGAAGACGCATAAAAAGAGCCAATTCTTTCCCCGATGAACCCTGAAGAAGAAAAAAAAAAAACAATGGTCACATTTTGTCCTGAATATTAATGGCACAAATATAGGAATATTCACACAGTTAATAAATAAGATAGAAAAAGTTGACAATATGCATTAAATTCGATTTAATTGGCACCAAATTTCAAAAAACAATTCTCCATTTAAATATAAAAAAAACAAACACTTTGAATTCAATTAAGATTTTTTCGTAAGTAAAATATCTTTTGAATGAAATGAATCTCCTCTTTTACTAACCATAAATGTAATAATACTATATTTACTATCATTTTTTTTTTTAAATTCTTCAAATTTTTTTTTTAATTTGTATTTAGTTAACATTGTTTTAGAATTTTTGAGATGAGGATTGATAATTTGTATTATTCAGACTACTATTCTCATCTTGGTTGTTATTTTTACAACAATCTGACTGATGTAACCTCCGACCTTCTTCAGGTGAATCTTTTTGAAATTGAGATCTTTCACGTTGAACATGGGAACCTATGCAGAATTTTTTAAACTGAAATTCTTCTTTTCTCTATTCATTTAAAAATCACTTTTCCCTTGTTCAGGGGTCAGACGTTTTCTGATATTACGCAAGCTCACTCTCCACTTCTCACGCTTCAGCAGTCTCCAAATTTCACTCTGTGCGGTCTTGTCCAATCACTTGCTTCCAAGTTTTCCTTGGCCGGTCAACCTTCCTGTGGTTTACAACATTAATGCTTCTGCAATGGTTTATCCAGGAAGATGAACACTCCACGTGACCATAAAAGCGTAATTGATTCATCCCTAGAATAACCTCCATGCTGGGCAAGTGTAGTGCTTTCAGCAAATTCTTTGACCTGATGTGTTGGGTTTGGTCAGATTTCACATTGCAGATCCATCTGATCATGGATCTGTCATTGTGCAACAGACAGGCGAGAGAGGACTGGGTGTTGGCTCAGCATTCACTGCCATATATCATGACGCTCCTGACACAGCTGCTATACAACTTACCCGGATGTAGAGAGGGACAGTACGTGAAGTTATCAAAGGCAACAACTCACAAAATTTCACCCACGCTGCCCTCACTCTTGTGGCTGTACTGAGTTCACATCCACCACCTGCACTTAGCATATCTCCGAGATAGCAGAAAGAGTCTACTACCTCCAGGGTATTGTCATCTAGTGCCATCTTTTTGTGGAGACGACCGTCAATAGGATGCACCTGTCCCATGCATCTCCTACTCTT
Organism: Sepiola atlantica; assembly: GCA_963556195.1. Lineage (NCBI taxonomy): Eukaryota > Metazoa > Mollusca > Cephalopoda > Sepiida > Sepiolidae > Sepiola > Sepiola atlantica. The sequence goes on from OY744538.1 coordinate 11,125,282, forward strand.
GAAGTTGGTGTTTGGGGCTAACTTAACCTACGGGTCACTGTACTTTTTGCGAACCTTCAGTAGGCACAGGTTACACTGTATTGCATTGCTTCTAACACTCTTCCGACACACCGAACATGGATACTGACCAGAGTTTGTTAGGGATTGTAGACAAGAGCCACCCACCCACCATCACTTTGGTTTTAAGCAAGTTCACCCACAAACCCTTGACCTCCAGAACGTTTTTCCATATTTCCAGTATAACTTTAACTGTTTCAAGGACTCGGCAATGATAACTAGAGCATCAGCATAGAGTAATTCCCATGGACAGCCGAACGGAAAATCTCTTGACAATGCCTCCAAGACTATGATGAAAAGTAGAGGGCTAAGGACAGATCCCTGGTGAACTCCAACCTTGACATTGAAGTGTCATCCACCCTCACTTTATAACTTGCATTTATGAATAACAACCATTACAAAATTTCTACTGTTTTTTGCACAATTTATTATTAAAATTTTAAAATTTGTGAAGTGATTCAATTTTAACATCGAAAAAATATATATATAAGAACTAATTAGAATTAATCTGACACACACCAAATAATATAAATAAGTAAATCAATCAACTAATTAATAAATGTAAATTATTTCATAATTTTTATTATTTAAATCTAATTAGCTGCGGAATTTATATGCCAATGACTGCGGTAATGCAAAGGAAATCAAGATCACTGGCGCTTTAGACCACACAAATTTTAGATTTAAAACACCCATTTGAAAAAGAGGTCTTACCTCGAAATATATTATTGAGACTAAATTAAGACTTTTAAAAAAATCACTACGCTTTTGTCTTCCTTCTCAAACCGGTATATTTCCACCTCTTGCGTTTGTGATAACCTTCTACGATCCCCCACTATATACATATTACACACAATACTTCAAGCAAACAAGCCACTCTTCTATGCTACCCTTACGCATTGTTGACAACCATAACACCTGTCCGGGGACTCTGTCGAAGGCTTTCTCCAGGTCCACAAATGCCATGTAGAGTCTCCTGTCTGCACAGACATACATATCTCTCCTGCAGTTGGCGAACAATAAATATGGCATCAATTGTACTCCTGCCAAGTACAAAGCCAAACTACATCTGATCTATGTCAACCCGCTGTCTGACTATGTTGTCTGCTACATGTTCAATCACTTCCATTCCTAATCAACGGGGATAGATTGTTCTCATTCTGTCAGCCATGACCAGGTAGAATTGTTTATTTTTATGTTATTCTTAATTATTACCGCCTATAGTAAGGATTGAACCTTAAACCTCCACATGGCGTAATGGTAAAAGATGTTGATTCTCAATCAGTTCTAAGTGACAGTCTTCTGGAGGTTGTAGGTTTAATCCTTATTACAGGTGATAATAGTTAAGGCTAACATAAAAAATCAAACACTTCCACCACGTCATGGCTGACAGAACGAGAACAATCCATCCCGTGAACTAAATAAAGGATTTAATTCAAAATTCCGTATCGGTTCTGCAGTTCGACAAAGATTCCAAGTTTAAAAAGATGCACCTGAAAAAGATCAGAGTTTATGTCGGTCGAAACGTTGTGAAAATAACAATCAAGATGAGAATAGTAGTCCGAATAATACAAATTAGTTAACATTACCTGAGTTTTTTTGTTTTGTTTTATTATTTTTTATTCAATAAGGTCTTCTCATTAGTCTTAAATAATCATAAAAATGTATAAAAATTATTTTTTATTCAATAAGGTCTTCTCATTAGTCTTAAATAATCATAAAAATGTATAAAAATTATTTTTTATTCAATAAGGTCTTCTCATTAGTCTTAAATAATCATAAAAATGTATAAAAATTATTTTTTATTCAATAAAGTCTTTTCATTAGTCTTAAATAATCATAAAAATGTATAAAAATTATTTTTTATTCAATAAGGTCTTTTCATTAGTCTTAAATAATCATAAAAATGTATAAAAATTATTTTTTATTCAATAAGGTCTTTTCATTAGTCTTAAATAATCATAAAAATGTATAAAAATTATTTTTTATTCAATAAGGTCTTTTCATTAGTCTTAAATAATCATAAAAATGTATAAAAATTATTTTTTATTCAATAAGGTCTTGTCATTAGTCTTAAATAATCATAAAAATGTATAAAAATTATTTTTTATTCAATAAGGTCTTTTCATTAGTCTTAAATAATCATAAAAATGTATAAAAATTATTTTTTATTCAATAAAGTCTTCTCATTAGTCTTAAATAATCATAAAAATGTATAAAAATTATTTTTTATTCAATAAGGTCTTCTCATTACTCTTAAATAATCATAAAAATGTATAAAAATTAATTTTTCATTCAATAAAGTCTTCTCATTAATCTTAAATAATCATAAAAATGTATAAAAATTATTTTTTATTCAATAAGGTCTTCTCATTAATCTAAAATAATCATAAAAATGTATAAAAATTATTTTTTATTCAATAAGGTCTTCTCATTAATCTTAAATAATCATAAAAATGTATAAAAATTATTTTTTATTCAATAAGGTCTTCTCATTAATCTTAAATAACTATAAAAATGTATAAAAATTATTTTTTATTCAATAAGGTCTTCTCATTAGTCTTAAATAATCATAAAAATGTATAAAAATTATTTTTTATTCAATAAGGTCTTGTCATTAGTCTTAAATAATCATAAAAATGTATAAAAATTATTTTTTATTCAATAAGGTCTTTTCATTAGTCTTAAATAATCATAAAAATGTATAAAAATTATTTTTTATTCAATAAAGTCTTCTCATTAGTCTTAAATAATCATAAAAATGTATAAAAATTATTTTTTATTCAATAAGGTCTTCTCATTACTCTTAAATAATCATAAAAATGTATAAAAATTAATTTTTCATTCAATAAAGTCTTCTCATTAATCTTAAATAATCATAAAAATGTATAAAAATTATTTTTTATTCAATAAGGTCTTCTCATTAATCTAAAATAATCATAAAAATGTATAAAAATTATTTTTTATTCAATAAGGTCTTCTCATTAATCTTAAATAATCATAAAAATGTATAAAAATTATTTTTTATTCAATAAGGTCTTCTCATTAATCTTAAATAACTATAAAAATGTATAAAAATTATTTTTTATTCAATAAGGTCTTCTCATTAGTCTTAAATAATCATAAAAATGTATAAAAATTATTTTTTATTCAATAAGGTCTTTTCATTAATCTTAAATAATCATAAAAATGTATAAAAATTATTTTTTATTCAATAAAGTCTTCTCATTAGTCTTAAATAATCATAAAAATGTATAAAAATTATTTTTTATTCAATAAAGTCTTTTCATTAGTCTTAAATAATCATAAAAATGTATAAAAATTATTTTTTATTCAATAAGGTCTTTTCATTAGTCTTAAATAATCATAAAAATGTATAAAAATTATTTTTTATTCAATAAAGTCTTTTCATTAATCTTAAATAATCATAAAAATGTATAAAAATTAATTTTTATTCAATAAAGTCTTCTCATTAGTCTTAAATAATCATAAAAATGTATAAAAATTAATTTTTATTCAATAAAGTCTTCTCATTAGTCTTAAATAATCATAAAAATGTATAAAAATTAATTTTTCATTCAATAAAGTCTTCTTATTAGTCTTAAATGATCATAAAAATGTATAAAAATTAATTTTTCATTCAATAAAGTCTTCTTATTAGTCTTAAATAATCATAAAAATGTATAAAAATTATTTTTTATTCAATAAGGTCTTCTCATTAATCTTAAATAATCATAAAAATGTATAAAAATTATTTTTTATTTAATAAGGTCTTCTCATTAATCTTAAATAATCATAAAAATGTATAAAAATTATTTTTTATTCAATAAGGTCTTCTCATTAGTCTTAAATAATCATAAAAATGTATAAAAATTAATTTTTTATTCAATAAGGTCTTCTCATTAGTCTTAAATAATCATAAAAATGTATAAAAATTATTTTTTATTCAATAAGGTCTTCTCATTAGTCTTAAATAATCATAAAAATGTATAAAAATTAATTTTTCATTCAATAAAGTCTTCTTATTAGTCTTAAATAATCATAAAAATGTATAAAAATTATTTTTTATTCAATAAGGTCTTCTCATTAATCTTAAATAATCATAAAAATGTATAAAAATTATTTTTTATTCAATAAGGTCTTCTCATTAGTCTTAAATAATCATAAAAATGTATAAAAATTAATTTTTTATTCAATAAGGTCTTCTCATTAGTCTTAAATAATCATAAAAATGTATAAAAATTATTTTTTATTCAATAAGGTCTTCTCATTAGTCTTAAATAATCATAAAAATGTATAAAAATTATTTTTTATTCAATAAGGTCTTCTCATTAGTCTTAAATAATCATAAAAATGTATAAAAATTATTTTTTATTCAATAAGGTCTTCTCATTAGTCTTAAATAATCATAAAAATGTATAAAAATTAATTTTTCATTCAATAAAGTCTTCTTATTAGTCTTAAATAATCATAAAAATGTATAAAAATTATTTTTTATTCAATAAGGTCTTCTCATTAGTCTTAAATAATCATAAAAATGTATAAAAATTAATTTATGGATTTCTGAATCTTTCAAATGAAAAAACTTACTTTCATTACAGTTAATCGTTCAAGATTTTCACCATAACTTTGTTTAAAACAATCTTCGCATAAATTCAATCTTTTCTCTACAATGAAGGGAAAAATAAACAAAAAAAAAAAACTGTAGACGATTGAAAATAAAGAGAAGAGAAAAAGAGGAAATGTTACTCACAAATGAGTTCATTTTTATATAAAAAAACAACAACAACAGGGCATTGGAATGATTAATCAGAATCGGAAGTTTCCCAATGTGTATTGTTTACAAAAAAGAAAAAAAAAAATGAACATATTCGTTTTTATAGATTTTGTTCCAGCACAAAATTATATAAAAAAAACTGACGTAAACAAATTTTTAGTTGATTTTTTAACATAACTTTGGTATATTTATATTTTAATCTCATTGTTCTTTTTAAGAAAAAGTATGCGATAAGAAAAGTTCAAAATATCGGAAAATTTCCATATAAACGAACTTAAATCGATGCCATTTAATGAATTCTTTTGCTGGGGGGGGGGGTCTATAGCTGCGCAAGTGATTACTTTTATGCTGTGGCTGTGTTCTTTCGGGTGCTTTCGTTATTGGAATCGTCCCATCGCTACATTATAGTTTCAGGATTCTTACATATACAAAATTCCAGAATTTCCTGATTTTCCCTTATCATTTGAAAAGACTTCATTGATTACAAAAAAAAAAAAAAAATCAAACATAAGCATCAAATTTTACCTTTGATTGATAAAATGAAAAACTTTAATGAAATATCATTTGAAAGTGGATAAAAATTGAAAGCAAAAAGAAATTTTAAGCATTTGTTGTTTTATTTCATTAAATTCCAGTCAAATAGTTGGATCTTTTTTCTTCTGCATTTTTTTTTTTTTTTTTTTGTGTATCTACCTCCCACAGCGGTAAGATGTGACACAAGGTTGGGAAAGCGGATTTAAAAAGCCAGCACCCTAGAGGAAGAAGCGCATTTTGACCATCAAAAAATGCCTGCCCCACCCCGTCTGCATTCCCCGGTAGGCGCACCTCAGGCGATTAGCAATAAACTAACCCCTTTTCAAAAGGTGAGAAAGCAAAGCCTGGGAGGGTGGACCTCCTAGAATCGCACAGGACAGTATCTCAGACCAGAGGAATCAAGACCCGAAGATCAAGACGGTACCGGTCTACAGAGTGAGCATCCATCCGAACAGATACTACACTCTGATCCAAGCAAAAAGCAAAAGAGCGTAATTTCTGCATTTATTTGATTTTCTATTCAGATTTGTTTGATTGTGACAGGAAGAGAGAGAGAGAGACAGGAAGAGAGAGAGAGAGGGGAAGAGAGAGAGAAAGGAAGAGAGAGAGAGAAAGGAAGAGAGAGAGAGAAGGGAAGAGAGAGAGAGAAAGGAAGAGAGAGAGAGAGAGAGAAGGGAAGAGAGAGAGAGAAGGGAAGAGAGAGAGAGAGAAGGGAAGAGAGCGAGAGAAGGGAAAAGAGAGAGAGACAGGAAGAGAGAGAGAGAAGGGAAGAGAGAGAGAAAGGAAGAGAGAGAGAGAAAGGAAGAGAGAGAGAGAAGGGAAGAGAGAGAGAGAAAGGAAGAGAGAGAGAGAGAGAGAGAAGGGAAGAGAGAGAGAGAAGGGAAGAGAGAGAGAGAGAAAGGAAGAGAGAGAGAGAGAAAGGAAGAGAGAGAGAGAGAAAGGAAGAGAGAGAGAGAGAAAGGAAGAGAGAGAGAGAGAAAGGAAGAGAGAGAGAGAGAGAGAGAAAGGAAGAGAGCGAGAGAAAGGAAGAGAGCGAGAGAAGGGAAAAGAGAGAGAGACAGGAAGAGAGAGAAAAAGAGAGAGAAAGAGGGAGAGCGAGAGAGAGAGGAAAAGGGAGATTTGTTTGATTGTGACAGTTATACTCTGACCGATTGATCAGAATGAAAAATAGGAAATGTTACTCATATTTCAAACGATTTTTATTTTTATATAAAAGACAATAACAGAAAATTATAATTTCAGAGGCATAACAGATCCATCTAATCATGGCTCTTTCGTTGCAGTGCAACAAAATAGCCATGATTAAATGGATCCGTCATGTCAGGCTGAAAGACGATACTCTCCTCGAGACTCTTCTCTCTAGGCTTGGTATACGGAAAATAACCGATGTCCTGAAGCTGGGCAGGATGAGAAGGCTTTGCCATGTCAAGCGAAACTCCAGCTGGATCTCCTAGGTCAGAAACATGTCCATCGCATCAAGTCGGCAGGCTGGAAGACCGGGGCTCTCTTGGGATGAGCTGTGTAAACGTGACCGTGCAGCCCTGGGGATTACAAACTTAGATCCTCGCGACCGCCGAGAAAAAGGGAGTCGGGTGCAACTCATTTTTTGTGGTACTTGTAAGCATTGGATATACAAGAAGTGCAGTGGAATTACTGGTAGGTTGAAAGAGGATAACCAATTTGTGTGCAAGAAGTGTAAGACAATGGAGATGGATGAGAACTCAGATGTGAAGAAAGTATATCTAGATGGCGAAGCTACTGAGATTGTCGAGAAGTTTTGTTACTTTGGTGATACCATTGGAGCACAGGGTGCTCGAGTGATTAAGTTCAGGGAACTTCTGTCATTACTAACCAGCAGAGTGGTACCACTGTTGACCAAGGGAAGAGTCTATCAGGCATGTGTATGCAGTGTGATGATGTATGGAAGTAAAACCTGGTCAGTAAGGGTTGAGGACATGTGTTGCATGGAGACAATTTAGATGAGAATGATATGATGGATGTGTAATGTGAGTCTTAAAGACAGGCTTAGATCTGATGACCTCAGAGGAAGATTAAATCTGGACAGTATAGGGAGATGTGTGCAGAAGAGTAGACTTCGATGATATGGCCACATTTAAAGAATGAATGTATTGGGTTAGTAGTTGTAGAACAGTTGAGGTAGCAGGTTCGGTTCACAGAGGAAGACCAAGGAAAACTTGGGAGGAAGTGATAAAAATGGACCTGAGAGAAAGATAGGTTACTTTGTTTTGGTTGTTTTGTTTTATGGCATATCAACCCCTTTTTGGGTTATTTAATGACGAATCTGAACATTTTGGCAAAAAGGTTTTATGCTTCAAGTTCTTTTTATGTTCAAGTATGTATTCATGGTGTTTGGTTGAGTGAAAGGGGGGGGGGGGAAGAGTGAAAGAGGGGGAAAAGAGTGAAAGAGGGGGAAAAGAGTGAAAGAGGGGGAAAAGAGTGAAAGAGGGGGAAAAGAGTGAAAGAGGGGAGGGGGGAGAGGGGGGGGGGGGTAAAGAGGGGGGAAGGAGTGAGAGGAGGGAAAAGAGTAAGAGGGGGGAAGGAGACGTGTTTAAGTATTTATTCATCGTGTTTGGTTGAGTAAAAGGAGGGAAATTGTTTTTTTTTTTATTTTGGATTTTGCAGAACATGATTGAGTTTTGCAGTGAGAAAAATAGGTTACTTTGGAAGTCAATTTCTTAAAGCCATCCAGTAAAACGGACGTTAAACTGATGATGATCAATTTCACACATGCATAAAAAAATAAAATCAAAATTGAAATATAAAAAAACAAAGAAATTCTAAGTATTTTTTTTTTTTTATTTCATTTTATTTCAGATCAATTCGCAGAATTCTGATGAGATTGTCAGATTTATGAAAATCTTTTGATTGATTTTTATTCTCTTCTGCGTTTATTCCGCTAAAATGGGGTCCACAATAAATTCTTCCATCCAGATGTGTTTGATTGTAATAGTTATATTCTGACCGATGAGTCTCACCATCTGTCGCCAGAATTCTGCAGAGATTATACATATAGCACTTGGCATTCCAAAATGGTCATCCATTATGTATTGACCCGAATCATTGTTGTTTATACTTGAGTGTGTAGACGTGATTACTTTATTTTATTCAATTTCTGTTTAATTTAAGTATCGAATTCTGAGAGGAGCACCACTGCCATCAATGTTATGAAAATATTTTATTTTAATTTTAATTTTTGTTGTTGAGTACTGATTTACTCCTCTCCAGGAGTTAGGCACAAGGCCAGTTTTTATCTTACTCCACAAGTAAGATGTGACCCAAGGTCGGGTCGGGAAAGTGGGGTTTAAAAAATGCCTGGGCAGCCCGTCGGCATTCCCCGGTAGGGGCACCTCAGGCAGTAAGCAATAAACTTACTCCTCCCTAAAGAGGGGAGGTGAAGCCTGGGAGGGTGGATCTCCTAGAACTGCACAGGACAGACCCATAGACCGGCGTAAATCAAGCCCCGAAGGCCAAGACAATACCAGTCTATGGGGTGCAGTATCCATCGGAACAGATACTACACTTTGATCTTAGCCAAAAGGACAAGTAAAACTGTTTGTTGTTGAGTAGTGTGAAAATAAATTTTATGTCCAAGGGAGAGAACTTTGTTGAAAAAGTATTTGTAGTAGAAAAAGTTGAACAAAGAAACAAATCACATGTTATAAAAAGTGGAATTACAAAACGTAGAATAAATGAAAAGAAGAGAAAAGAATAACAATACAAAAACTGAATAAAGAATGAAAAATTGTGTCAAAGTCAATTGTCGGATGATTAGAAATTCTATTTCAAGAGATGAAAATGTTATTATAAAAATATATAAGTCTTAATTTTAGCTTTTTCTTTTTCTTTTTTTTGACAGGGGAATCTTGGTATTGACTGGATTTGGTATGTCTTACGTGCTTGGTATCTCAAGTGGTAAAGTGTGCCATTTTTTGCATCAACTCAATAACATTCATGGATACCCCAGGCATGATGGTGCGCGGACGACCAAGGAAAACCTGGCTTGAGTGCGTACGAAGTGACTTGACTGCTTGCAGCATGACTGGTATCAACCCTTTAGATCGGACCGCATGGAGAGGAGGCGCGAGACGTTGCTGGGTGTTGCTCACCCCCGGAGTCTGGGACGCTCGCACCACCTCAAATAACATAACCGCTGCTGCTGCTGATGATGATGGGGGGGGGGGGAGATACAAAAGAAACCTGACACACAAAAAGTGAAGAGAGAGGATGATAGAGAGACAAAGAAAGACATACAGAGAAGGAGAAAAGAGAGAGAAGGTAGAAAGAGGGAAAGAGAGAGAAGAAAGGAAAAGAGAGAGAAAGAAAGGAAAAGAGAGAGAGAGAGTGGAAGAAAGAGAGAGAGTGGAGAGGGAGAGAGAGAGAGAGAGAGAGAGAGAGAGTGGAAGAGAGAGAGGGAGTGAAGAGAGAGAGGGAGAGGAAGAGAGAGAGGGAGAGGAAGAGAGAGAGGGAGAGGAAGAGAGAGAGGGAGAGGAAGAGAGAGGGAGAGGAAGAGAGAGAGGGAGAGGAAGAGAGAGAGAGAGAGGGAGAGAGAGGGAGAGGAAGAGAGAGAGGGAGAGAGAGGGAGAGGGAGAGAGAGGAAGAGAGGGAGAGAGAGGAAGAGAGAGAGGAAGAGAGAGAGGGAGAGAGAGAGGGAGAGAGGGAGAGGAAGAGAGAGAGGGAGAGGAAGAGAGAGATGGGAGAGGAAGAGAGAGAGGGAGAGAGAGGAAGAGAGAGAGGGAGAGAGAGGAAGAGAGAGAGGGAGAGAGAGGGAGAGAGAGGAAGAGAGAGAGGGAGAGAGAGGAAGAGAGGGAGGGAGAGGAAGAGAGAGAGGGAGAGGAAGAGAGAGAGGGAGGGAGAGGAAGAGAGAGAGGGAGAGGAAGAGAGAGAGGGAGAGGAAGAGAGAGAGGGAGAGGAAGAGAGAGAGGGAGAGAGAGGAAGAGAGAGAGGGAGAGAGAGGAAGAGAGAGAGGGAGAGGGAGAGAGAGAGAGGGAGAGAGAGAGAGGAGAGGAAGAGAGAGAGAGAGAGGAAAAGAGAGAGAGAGAAAGGAAAAGAGAGAGAGAGAAAGGAAAAGAGAGAGAGAGGAGAGAGAAAGGAAAAGAGAGAGAGAGAGATAAAGGAAAAGAGAGAGAGAGAGAGAGAGAGAGAGAGAGAGAGAGAGAGAGGCAATCTTTCCATAAACCGGAGTTCTGACAGCTTTGTGGAAAAGTGCTGGTGCTATTTGTTTACAGTTTGGATTCCGTTTTGTTACAGTGAGATATGAACGTCTTTAACGGCACTTCATATGACCGCACAGGTACCTACCTCTACTTCTGGTAAGTAGCCACATGACGACTTATAGTTAACTGAAGCAAGACTGTCATTGTCCGACACAACAGATAACCAAGAAAAGTGGGTTGAGGGTGGGGGTCATTGCAAAATGAAGATTTTATACTGACCAGCATCAGGAAGTTCATCAATGTTGCGTAACTGTTGATAGCACCATACGATATCCAGATTGACCAAGGCAAAATTGTCTACAGAAGACAAGATATCTGACCGGCATTTTCTGCAGAGAGGAAAGAAAAAGATAAGGAAACATTTATAAGAATTCTATCCCAGTTTCCAATGTTGATCGAGACTATAAGTTATTTTCCTTTATTAGCCCAGCCTAAAGTACGTAAAAAAAAAAAAAAATTTTTTTTTTTTACCTCCCCAGGTTAGGCACAAGGCCAGTTTTATCTTACTTCCACAAGGTAAGATGTGACCCTAGGTCAGGTCGGGAAAGTGGGACTTGAAAAGCCAGCGCCAGAGAAGGTGAGCACTCTGGCCATTAAAAATTACTTGGGCAGGCCCGTCGGCATTCCCCGGTAGGGGCATCTCAGGCAGTAAGCAATAAACCTACTCCTCCCCAAAAAGGGGAGGAAAAGCCTGGGAGGGTGGACCTCCTAGAACTGCACAGGACAAACCCACAGACAGGCGGAATCAAGCCCCGGAGGACAAGACGACGCCAGTCTATGGGGTGCAGTATCCATCGGAACAGATATTACACTTTCTTCCTAGCCAAAAGGCCAGAAATACGGAAAAGCCAAAATGATATTGAATTAAAGTTACAAATTATTGCTTTTCGAGAATGTCTTCTGTAGGCTAATTATCTGGTACAAAAAAATCAAGAAAGAAAAGAATCTTCCATAGAAAATTGAAGAACGTTTTTTGTTTTTTTTAATAGAACATGTTTTTTTTCTGCTGGTAAATAGCTAGTCTTTTAATCACTTGAAAAATGAAAAAAACTAATTCATTAACAATATTCTTTATGTTGTATATTGAGGGACGGATGTGGAGGGGAAGTCTCATGTTGTTGTCACATCATAAGCGAGAAGTGGCAGCATAAACAGTCTCTTTTCTCGACGGAATGTCAGACAAATCAGAATGTGTTGAATGTAAGACACAACCTCCTTTTTTGCCTTTGGGTAGGTTGTGTACATCTTAATAACGATTTGATACCACAGTTCATGAAAGGTTTTCCCTGGCCAGGATTAAATAAAGAATTGAACCCTCATTTATTTATTGTGTCTTGGTTGAACATGCATGAGGTCACCTGAACACTACTGATACCATGTAACCCAGTACTACTTGCTGAATAGTCAGGTTAACTATTTAAAGATGACGAGTATGCATATGTGGCTCAGTTTCGGATGCCAACGATGAAAGAAGATGGAAGCTGTTGTGAAGTGGTTTGTG
>OY744538.1:11137584-11205084 GCA_963556195.1 Sepiola atlantica
ATTCCGTGTTGGGGGCACAGATTCGGAGCTTTAATGTGGCGATTCCTTTCTCTTTGAATTTCCCACGTGCAGCCAACTTTCTCACAGCGTTCCGGCGTAGAATGTCCATCATTTCCAGCACTTTTTCACTGGAAGTCTTCACAGTAGATGCATATTTTAAAAGCAGCTCCTACGTAACAAAAAGAGGACGCAAAAACACTTTCACCAAACAAAGTCTTGAAAAGGGTGGAATCAAATGGATTATCTATGAAATCCATGAAATAACAAAAGAAAAATATAATCCATTCATTCAAATCGTATTTTTAGCGGAACATTTCCAAAATAAATAATCGATTTTGTTCAAAAATGAGATTAACGATGAGTGTGAAAACAATTTATTGAATAATCATACAATTTTATTAAATAATCATACAATTTTATCACTCTATTCAAACAAGTATCTCAATTTTTTTTTTTACTGAGTACATCCCAAACAAGGCAAGTTGCTACTATAGACGTAAGGGGGGCTACTGAGAATTAGGGTGAAAGTTTTTTTGGGGGGTCATCCTAAATTGGGAGCTGTGCAGCGAGATGCTTGTTCACATTAGTTTTAAATTTCTGCATATGGGTACAGTCGGGGGGGGGGGGGGAGTAGGGAGGGAGTTCCAAAGGCCGGCAGCATGAAAAAAGAACATATTGGAATGGAAGGCTCTCCGGCATCTGGGGACTTTCACAGTGAATGGATGGGATTTAGCTGATTGTCAGGTTGGTCAAGTGTATTTACGTCGAAGGGACACCAGAGCAGCAATTTCATCAGAGCACATTCTATTGAAGTACTTGTAAAACAAGCACAAGGATGCAACATTGCGGTGATGGAGCTGGAGCTATGTGGATAGTGAGGGACTTATTAGATTAGACTCTTTTTGGGACCTTGTCTAAGAGGAAGAGACTAATGGATGGTGCCTCAGCCCAGATGTGACAACAATACTCCATGCATGGGCAGATGGTGGCTTTGTAGATATAGGATATTATCAAGCATGAGAAGTTTTCTAGCTCAGTAGAGGGAGCCCACTTTCTTTGCAGCAGCCTTGGCAATATCTTCTATGTATTTATTCCAATTCATGTTATCTGTAAATGTTAGGCTGAGGAGTTTGAACATTAGACTTTCAGGTAGGGTGTTATTTGCTATGGCGATCGGCGGTTGAATAATTGTTATAATTATTAAAGGAAAGAACTTTGTCTTAGCAGCATTAAATGTTACCATCCATTTATGACCCCATTCCACTACAGACTGGAGGTCACTTTCTAAGGATTCAGCCATTGCTTCAGATATGTGGGCATCCGTTTTACCCACATGACGAGTAGAGCGTGGTGTCGTCAGCAAATATACCCATCTCAGACACAATGTCATCAGGGAGGTCGTTTATGAAAATCAGAAACAATAAAAGTTCAAGTATCGATCCCTGGGGTACACTTGCAGTTATGTCATGTTGTTTAGATGAACGGCCATGGAGGACAACCTGGATCTTTCTTTCGGATAGGAAGGATCTAATTATATTAAATATTTGTCCAGTAATACCATATGAATTAATTTTTATGAGAAGACTTTTATGCCAGACCTTGTCAAAGGCTTTGGATATATCAAGCGCTACTGCCCTAGCTTCACCTGCCTTGTCCAATGGTATATGTGTTCAGAGATGACCGTTAGGATATCCGCAGTAGATCGTGCTTGCCTAAATGCATACTGATGGTCAGAAAGAAGTTATAAAAATAGGTTGGAATCCTTAGTTTTTTTCCCTTATTCTTTTGGCTAGGAGCAAAGTGTAGTATCTGTCCTGATACTACGCTTCATCGTTTCAGTCTTCGGTCAGTGAAGGAGAAATACTTCTAGACTGAGGCAATTTAAATTTTTGTTCTAATCCAGAGTGCCCTTTTTTGAGGAGCTGGATTTTCCCCACATTAAAATCCGACCTTGTGTCTAACCCTGCCCTTTTGGGGAGGCAAGTAAATGGGAACTACTTTACTAGAGAGAAGAATGAGGAGTAACTTAATCGAGAACTGCAAAAAGAATTAATGGGATCTTTTAAATATAGATGACACTTTTTTTTTAATATATATCCTTTTATTGGAACATTATTGGCAAGAAAGATTTTAAAAAGATCTGCCATACGATTAGATTTTTTTTAATAGTTAAAAATAGCACTAATGTAGAACATTTTAAGAATAAACAGGATGAATTCAGAAAAAACAAGCCGCGCGTGCGTGGTCCCCCTCTGCATGTGACGAGAGTAAAATGCAACAATAAATTTGGGCAATTTGACTCCCCTTTGACCCCCTGGGGGCGCGAACCAGAATTTTTCTGAGGTCAAGGATGCTCATTTTATATCCAGAACAATTGCCTCTACATTTTGGCCAAGTTTCAGAAAAATTGAATGGATGGATCACACGTTATGGGAGAAAAGGGTCATTTTTTGCCATTTTGAGGGCTTTTGACCCCCTGGGGGCGCGAAGAAAATTTTTTCCAAGGTCAGCGATACTTATTTTCTATTAGGAACAATTGCCTCCACATTTTGGCCAAGTTTCAGAGAAAATGGATGGATGGATGAAAAGTTATGGGGCAAAAAATGTCATTTTTTGCCATTTCGGAGCCTTTTGACCCCCTGGGGGGCTAACCAGATTTTTTTTCAAAAATCGGAGAATGTCACTTTCTAACCTGACCAAAGTTACAACTTCATGCAAAATTTCAGAGAAATTCAATGGATGGTTGCGGAGAAAAATCCGGACGGACGGACGGACATGCCTCAAAACATAAGTCACCCGATTTTATAAATCGGGGGACCAATAATACAAGAATGTATTTACAAAACCATTCAGGTCTATCTGATAAAAAGTTTAAGAGAATTTGATTGTCATTATATACACAGTAAAGCTAGTCTGTTTCATGGATTTTTTAATACAAGCTACACACTTAATTCTGCTTCACCAGTCATTTATGGCAAATATCGGTGCATGTTCTTCAAAAGAATTACAATCAATTGTAATATTTAATCCTAGCCAATATTTTATTTTTGATTAGTCATATTTTGACCGCTTGCGGCTCTCTGCTTTTTTTAAAAAAATATTTCAAATATGTGACGGGGTTTGGACTCTAATCCCTTTCAAAGTAGGCCCCTTGTGCTTGCACACACTTAGCCCACCGATCCATCCACTGCCGGAAACACCTCTGGAAGTCTTCTTTATGACTAATCAAAAATAAAATATTGGCTAGGATTAAATATTACAATCGATTGTAATTCTTTTGAAGACCATGCACCGATATTAGCCATAAGAGTTTTTTACCTACACGTGTTTCACTACCAAGCAGGTCCTTGCTTGGCAGATCATCAGGGAAATTAAGTACCTGGAATAAGAATTACAACAACCGGCAATACACAATGCGGTGTTGAGGTCACTTAAGAAGGGACGAAAAAATAAATAAATAAAATAAAAATAAAAAAAAATATAGAGAATGTCTTAGAAAAATATCTCGCAAGATTTTCACATTGTTGCTACTAGGCGAAACAGCAAAAAATTAGTCCCAACAATGTTGTGAAAATCTTGCGAGATATTTTTCTAAGACATTCTCTATATTTTTTTTCATTTTTATTTTATTTATTTATTATAAAATGCTCTGTACTCTGTAATCGAGTATCATCAAGCTTGTTTTTATTGGCCTAATCCCGGTCTTAACTGAATAATCTATTTTCTAAGTGAAAATTCCAAATATATATATATATATATATGGGGTAAGGTACATGATTAGTCATGAAAATGAAATGCCATGGTAGACAAAATGTGTGAAAAAGAGACAAATGGAAAACAGGTTAAAATGCAGGAGAAAAACAAAAACAAGAGATTTGACCGGTCAAATCTCTTGTTTTTTGTTTTTCTCCTGCATTTTTCTGTTTGTCATTTTTCACATATATATATATATATATATATATAATAAATATTTGTTATTGTTTATTATATATATATATATATATATATATATATATATATATATAATAAATATTTGTTATTGTTTATTATCTATGTACGTATACGTTTCGTCCTTAATAATCGGGACTCATCAGCATAGAGATACGACTATTCACTACCAGTCATGCGATTCGAAACCCCGGATTACGAGTATTTTGCAACTCAAATCCGACGCCTAAACCACTCGGCCAATTTTGAACAGCGAATAAATATATATATATATATTATCCACAGACAGCTGTTTTGTTGTATCACAGCTCCTCAGTGTGGCCAGATCTAGCGAGTGTTTTTTACACTGAGATTCGAAACCCGATCACTTGAAGCTGTCATCAGTAGTCTGGTATTTTACCCATAACAGCAACGGGAAATCTTTTTTAGCGCTTATGTTTTTCTTTGTTTACATTTACGGTTTATGCTAAACAAACAAAATCTGCAAGATTGTTGTTGTGGCTTTGTACATTTTATATTTGATTTTGCGTTTGTTGTCCAGGCAACACCAAGTAGTGCTGCTGGCATTTAATCATTATTAGCCACTGTAGATTACCTGACCCCTGAACGGTATGGGAAGATCGTCTTTACCTGAGCTATCGGCCCTCGTTCGCCATTCTCCAAAGTATACGGTGGATTCCACAGCTGAACTTTGTCGCCATTCAAGGCATGTTTTAGCAAGATCAGCTGAGGGATCATTTGAAGAGACAGGTTTTCCGAGGAATCTGCCAGATCCTTCCGGACGTCAATTTCGGAACTTTCATTTTGACTACTGGTTGACGGTTTTTCAGCCATTTTTTTGGCTGCTTTAACTGAAATGAAAAGAGAAACCTATTTTTAAAAATTGTTATAAAATTTCAGAAAAAAATAAAATATCAAAGTTGCATGTTGATTTACACCAAACAAGTACCAGGATCCAACATTGCACCAGGATGCAACATTGCACCAGGATGCAACATTGCAGCGATGAGACAGAGGCTGGAGCTGGGTGGATAATGAGGGACCTATTAGATTAGCGACTCTTTTTTGGACCTTATCTAAGAGCGAGAGACTGTTGAACAACAATACTCCATGCATGGGCGGATGGTTGCTTTGTAGAGATATAGAATACTGTCAGGTGTGAGAAGTTTTCTATCATGGTAGAGGGAGCCCGCCTTCTTTGCAGCAGCCTTGGCAATGTCTTCTATGTTTTGTTCCAATTCATGTTACCTGTGAATGTTAGGTCGAAGAGTTTGAACGTTAGACCTTAAGGTAGGGTGTTATTTACCATGGCAATGACTGGTTGAAGAAATTTCTCGTAGTTATTGAATGTTTATGTTATGTAGAGTTGTTATTCTTTTGTAAAGTAATATTTTAAGTTTTAGTGAAAACAAAGAAGCTTCTTTTTTTTTTTTTTTTTAAGATTTTCAAATTTTTTTAGCTTGCTAATCTGAGGAGTCTGACAGCCATTCTGAAGACTAAATCAGCATTTACTACGATCAGATTTTTGTTTGTTTTTTGTAAATTCTTACATTATTTTTTTTAGTTTTACTAATTTGTAGGTAATAAATTTGCTTTTTATTGTAATTTTTTGGTTTCGACGTGATTTTTTTTAATAGAAATCCCTCCAGACAAGGCCACTTGATGTAAGGAGCTAAAAACAAAATATTACTTCAAGTAGGGGTGGGACGTAATGGATGAAAATTTCAGATTCATGCGAGTAGTATTTTTTTTGTGTTCATTTATACATAAATAACACTAAACAATCACACATTTTGAAAATTTTACAAAATTCAGAAGGTGCAGGTCAATAGTTTTTGGCTATTTTACATTCATGAAAACCCTTTCACAGCCTGAAAATGGTTCTAAATTAAAGTACTATATCAGATTTAACCATCTATATCCATTCATAGCTTTTGAGGATGTTTTAGGACCTGCAATGTCGCATGAAACCACTTTTTCACCGAAAAATGATGGATTTTGAGTCTCGTGGAGCCCTAACGGCTATTTTTGGCCTGCACCTTTTGAATTTTGCAAAATTTTCACAATGTTTGATTGTTTAGTGTTATTTATGTATAAATGAACACAAAAAAATACTACTCGCATGAATCTGAAATTTTCACCCATTACCTCCCACCCCTACTTCAAGGTAAAAAATATCCAACGATAAGTGCGAGATGGATATATTCCGACCCAGAAAACAGCAATTCTTCTCCCTTTGTCAGAAACATCGCACATGGAATGTGAGGACTAAAGGACAACATAAGAGAAACGAAGCTGCCGAAAGTAAACCCAATGTCCATTTTCTACTCTCTTTTGTTGTAGCCTTCGTATATTGGTCTACTAAATTCAAGGAATGGTTAACCTTTCAACTGTCAGAAAGAACTTTTTCTTTTGGAAAAAGATATTTTGATATCAAGAATGTAAATAAATCAGTAAGCGTTTTTTTGTTTTCCGTTTCAGGAACCTGGGTTTTATTTGTGTAGTTGTCTTTCGGCTGTTATAAGTTGTTTGCAGATTTTACGGAGCTGGCTCTTTATTTACTACCACTTGTTTTGTTTTCACCTTTTTTATGGACCAAATTATTTTCTTTTCTTCTGTGTACAATTACATATAATGTCGCTAGAAAATTCCTGGTTTTCTTCTTTTTTTTCCCCAAATATTTTAGAGGGAGGGATCAGTTTCCTATATAAATTTAACAAACTGATCACCCACTTTCTGACCATCAACATTTTTTTTTTTTTTTTGTGTACACATTATGTCGCTAGAGAATTCCGGTTTTTTTTTTGTTCAAAATATTTTAAATTTTAGAAGGGGGCTCAGTTTCAACCACTTCATGACCATCGCCATTGGGGGAGAGGGGTGAAAGAAAAAAGTAACCAAATGTAAAAATATACTTATTTATTTATTCATTTTTTTACAAGTGCCCCAATTAACAAACTTTTTTTTTGTACAATGGCAAATTAACAAATTGGGTAGAATTCGTGAACCTGTTGAAAAAGAAATACTTTTAAATTTGTATTAAATATTTTAGAGGGGGGATCACTTTCCTATATAAATTTAACGTAAAATGATCCCCCACTTTTTGACCAAATTTTTTGTGTGCACACTTTGCTTTAGTGTTTTTTAGTATTTTTCTTCTCTTTCACATTTTTTCTTTAAAAAGTTATGGCATTGCCCGTAAAGACTATACAAGTCAGGTGGGGGCGTTAACGAGCTGTGCTCGTTCGCCAGTTTCTGTTGTATGGGTAAACTTGTGCGTCTGGGGTACATTTGGGTCTCGTTTCTGGCGGTGCTTGAACGTGGGGGGGGGGGCGAAGGCATGGCCAGAACACATACAATTCAGAGGACGAGTATTTCCAAATCACAAAAAAAAAAAAATGTTTTAATGTTATGTAGTGTATTCACTACTTTACAGAAATTTCTGAGCCAAAAACAAAAACTAATTAGGTAGGGATCACTTACACACTGTTCTGCATAAGTATTGGAATTGTACAATTTGTTGGTGCTTGTACAGAGAAGCGTCCGTATTAAATTATCGATACCATAAAAAAACAGTATGATATACTTACGCAGCAGATTTAAATAAGTATCCTCACCAAAGAGTAGGAAAAATGATCGAGTATAACTTTGATTAAAAATAAAAATCAGTTTCATTGTATTTTGGTGAATGCCATTAATTTATTACTTGTTAATGACAGACTGAGTTACCTCCCCCTGAATTTGGTGTTTTTCGCTCGAATCAATGGCCGAACCCGATTAAACGATATAACGGATTTTTATTATATATTACAATTCTACTCGATAGTTTTTGTTAAATTTTGGCGTACAAAACTATTTTTGCTTGATACATAAATATTTCAAAGAGTTTTCCGGTTAATTTAATTGGAACTGCGATTTTCATATCTACGCTAATCTGTACAAGCACATTTTTTTTTAAAATGGTTGATAAAAAAAACGACCTAAAAAATAAAAAATTTTTTAAATTGATTGCACTTTTTTTTTTAAATGGTTGATAAAAAAAACGACCTAAAAAATAAAAATTGTTACTCTTATCAAAAAAAAAAATTTTTTTAAAAAATTGATTGCACTTTTTTTTTACATTAAGTGTCCGAAAATTGGTGATGGCCAAGAAATGTTTGATCAGTTCATATTAAATTTATATAGGAAAGTGATCCCCTACTCTTAAATATTGGTTTAAAAAAACAAAAAAAACAACGGAAACCTTCAGCGACATACTTGGTAAGTGTAGACGGGGGGGGGGTGATCAAATTGGTGATGGTTATAAAGTTGGTGATCATTTTACGTTCAACTTATACAGGAAACTGATCCTCCTCCCTGTAAAATCTAAAATATTTCAAAAATAAACGGAATTCTCTAGCGAAGCGATCGGTAATTGTACACAGAAAATAATTTGGTCCTTAAAAGGGGGGGGGGCAATTGGTGGTGGTGGTAAATAATGAACAAGCGACGATTTTACGAAGTCAATATTGGCAGACTTCTAACGAGAAATTAAAAGGAAAGAAAAAATGAAAATAGTTCGGGTATTATTGTAGATTAACTCCCTCCCCCCCCCCAAAAGAAAAATTAAGCGATTACATCTGAACACACTGAAAAACCTGGCGGAAAGAAAAACCCAATTATTTTAGAAATTAGAATGGGGGATCAGTTGGTGCTTCTGCTGTTTAGCCCCGACATGTTTGGCCTCTCTTTAAAAAAAAAATTAAAGAAATGTATAAACTTTGTTATGTACTTACGTGGTAACTTAAAAGAGTGTACACCAAGAATTACGCAAATTCATCCAGTATTTATTAAATTAAAAATAAAAAACGATTTTATGATTCGGTAGCCATTTTTGTTAAACCAGTAAACAAAATTTGAGTTATCTCCCTTGTCTATTTTATAAGTGAAAATGTCTAACGAAACTTAAGAACGTTTTTCTTTTCTTTATAATTTAATAAATACTGAATGAATTTGTGTAATTTTTTCAGTACAATCTTATTTTCACCAAACACGTAAGTACATAAAAAAGTTTATACATTTCTTTAAATATTTTAATGTCGTGGCTAAACAGCAGAAGCACCGAGCAGTTTCGCATATAAATGTATGTACTTATGCAGTTTACGGAGCGGGCTGAAATAATAACGTTATTATTTAGAAAGCCAGTCTTAACATGAGAAGGGGGGGTATTAACTATTCTGTACTTTCACCTAACAATTTAATAAACAAAAGTTAAATTTAACTTGAAAATCCTATCTAAGAAATAGCCCGGTCTGTAAACTGCATAAGCACCTAAATTTAACGTAAAATGATCAATATTTCAAGGTGTTGTTTACAAGTAATCGCCTAAACAAGGTAGAATTTCATTTTGGGAGGGTGTTAATCTACAAATTTACCCTATTTTTATATAAGAAAATCTAAATAACAACGTAAATAAATCGGTAAGCGTTTGCGGCGGCGCTTCAGGAACCCGGGTTTCATTTTGTATGGTTGCCTTTGAGATGTAAATTCTTACTGGATTTTACAGAGCCAATATTGGCAGCCATGGGGGCTGATCTCTACAAGCACTCAGACTTCTAACAGGAAATTAAAAAGAAAATGAAACTAATTTTTATCAGAAAATCTAATAATGATTAAAAAAGAAAAAAAAAAGATTCGTAAAATAAGAAAGCAAATAAACCGAAGGTTATTTTTTTTTGTATAACTTGAATCAATTTAATATTAAAGTTAATATCTTTATTTCCTTTGTCGGTAATAATAACAATATTATGTTGTTATTTTTTCAGCTGTCAAACAAAACAGTTTGTTTATCACCACAACAAAGTAAAAAAACGTACTTTTTTTTAAGAAAGAAAAAAACAATCAAAGATGGCAAGTATAATTAACCAATGTATTACCTAGGTGTAATTAGATATTTATCTTTTCTAGTGTTGATACATACCCTCTTAAAACTAAATCGGACACTATTTTGGTAACGTCAAACACGTGTCTTGTCCATTTATGACTGGAAGGAAAACCTGGATGAACAAACACAACCATTTAAAGCTAGCAACAAAATATTCACATTTGTTGATTTTCGATAAAAACTGTTTCTTGGAATAATAAACGTAATAAATTAATACTAATATTACTATTTTGGTATTTTAAATTAATAATATATTTTATTTAGTTTTAATTTTTATCTATTTATTTTTTTTTTTTTTTTTTAAATTGTAATAAATATTAAGTTAATTTTTTTTTTAAAAGATTCGAAACGGTGACTACGAAATTGGTTATGATTTCGGAAGGAAAGTTCACTCTGGCGGTTTTACATTGAGTTTTTTTTTAGGCATTTTTTTTTCTGGAAAAAAGGTTTAAAGAGACACCAAAAATGCCTCCCAAACCCAAGAAAAATGAGCCTAGCAAAAAGACAGAAGGCAAAAAAAAGGAAAAAATAATTGAGGTGAGATATTTAATCGGAAAATCGCTGTTATTAAAAATCTAAAATATCTCTTTTTTTTTTTTTAAATGATAAAGATTACGCAACATGTCCGTCTTTTTTCATAGTTTTCGTCTTTTCTTTAAATTATAAAAATAAAATTATTTCTTTAGTTCAATTAATTATTATCGCTTTCAATGTTTTGCGCTGTTATTTGTAAATAGTTTTTATTTCTACTTGTCAATTCTGAGTTCTTTTCGTCTCTTTCAAACAATCAGAGAAAAAGAAATTAATTTCTTCTTTCCTTTTAGTTTTTTTTTTGTTTCTCTCCATATTGAGAACATAATTTTTTAAATGTCTATTTTTGTTTACTTAAAATTAATAAATTTATAAATTTGTTTTAGACTTTTATGGTTATTCATTCTTTTAATAGAATTTAAGTGTCGTTATTGTTAAACAATTGTAAGCTTTTTTTTTGTCTCGCCTCTTTAGATTTAAAATGACCTGATAATTTTTTTGGGATATTTTTGTTTTCACAAAGAAATAATTTACATTCTAACACTGAAATATTCTTATTTATTTATTTAAAATAAATGTGTGAATGGGTTTATTTTTCTTTGTACTGATTTTCACACATCTTAGAAATAAAATTTGTAGTCAATTGAATAATAATAAAAAAAAAAAGAAAAAAAGTAAAACATTTTATAACTTTAATATAAGAAACCCTCAATGGGGAGCAAAAATCTCTTGGGCAACCTTAAATGTTAATAAAAAGGTAAATGGATCTAAATTTAAAACTTGGTAAATTACCTGGCACAGTTCTTGGGTCTTATTGGTGTATGGATTTTCTGTTCGATCTCAGGAATTCATCCTCCCAGGCATTACCCCCTCCTTCAAGAAGCCGAGTTTATTGTCTGTTGTCTATGCACCTCCAACCGGGGAATGCCGGCGAGTTCGATCATGTCTAATTTTGCATCCATCCAGAGTACCCCCTTTTTGAGGGAACTGAATTAAACTGACCTCTTGTCAGTGGGAGGCAGATAAAATATACTTTATAAAAACAAACACGTTTTCTTATTTTAAAAAAAAAAGATAAATAAAATATTTATGAATATTTTTACTATCTTGTTACATTTTAAAATGCCTATAATTTAAGAACTACAAATCGAATAATCGTATCGTTTTGAAAAGAGAATTTAGGACGCCGAAAACGTACACAACTGAAAAGAGATCCACGTCATATTCTTTTCTTTCTTTATTTATTAATTATTTATTTGTTTTCAATTATAAATTGATACCTTTTTTATTTCATATAAAATTTAATCTTTTAAAAAGCTACGGATAAAAAAAAAAAGTAAAAATATTTACAACAATGGCCAGAGTCCAATTGTTGTTGAATATGACAAGTTTTGTTATTAGGTTCGTATTATTCTTTGACTTTTTTTTTGGGGGGGGGGGGGTCGTTAAAATAAAAACCTGAACACCAATTTTCTAGATTCCTCCAAGTAGTAGATCGGTCTCTGTTAGTTGTTTTATACTTTCTTTACATACAAACTTAGAAGTAAAAGTATCCCACGTGGACTTGGTGGGAAGGGGGGGGGGGGGGGGAAGCAACGTTTTGTTAAGAAATCGGTGAATTCGGGTTGGAATAATTTGGCAAATGATCATCCTTGTTAATTAATATTCTTTACAGCAGATAGGTGATTGCTTGCTATTTTTACAGAATTGGAACCGAACTGTTATTTTTTAAAAACATTTTAATCCTAACTTTTAGTCCGGCAAAAGTCGGTTCTTTCGAATTCTGTAAAAGCACTGATTGTTTTTAAATACTTTCTGGTTCGAAGAAATAGAATCCGGGGCACATGTTCGTCTTTTCTCACAGTCCGTTTTTCACAACTTTTTACTGACCAGTTTTTTTTTTCTTTTTTCGGTGTACACTTACCTATCAGGCTGCTAGAGAATTCCGGGGGTTTTGGAAAAAAATTTCAAATATTTTACATTTTAGGAGGGGGGATCAGTTTCCAATGTTAATTCAACGTAGGAAACTGATCCCCCCCCCTCCTAAAATGTAAAATATTTGAAATTTTTTTCCAAAACCCCCGGAATTCTCTAGCAGCCTTATAGGTAAGTGTACACCGAAAAAAGAAAAAAAAACTGGTCAGTAAAAAGTTGTGAAAAACGGACTGTGAGAAAAGACGAACATGTGCCGAATCCGGTAATCATTACTATTACCGACATAAATTATTTAAAAGTTTTTTACCGTTGGGAAATTAACCAAAAACAATTTATTTTGCTTTACCTACTCATTTGTGACCTATTTGCGTTAAAAAATGTAGGTAATTATGTGTAAACAATAAACACCCTTAAACCCTTGGTTGAAAAAAATAAAAACACCATAGAATTTAGTGTGGGGGATCAGTTTCGCATATAAATATAAAACGATCACCGATTTCCCAGCCAGTAGTTTCTAACGGGATAGCCTTTTAAGGACTAAACAAAATGGTGGATTGAAAAATTGACGGGAATAGGGGGGGGGGGGGTACATGTTAAACAGCCTGAGAAAAAATTGACTTACCCTACCGTTAACCCTAAGGTGGCAATAGACAAAAACAAAAAACTCCCCCCCTCCCCCAACATGCACACACACCCTCACCCATAATTGATTTCAAAGAAATTAGGAAAATGGTCAAGATTTAACTAAAAACGAAAATTGGTTACATATCTTTAAATACGCTATTTGGTTGTAAAGTGGGTCATGATTTTATGTTAAATGTATATGCTAAACTGAC
Organism: Sepiola atlantica; assembly: GCA_963556195.1. Taxonomy (NCBI): domain Eukaryota; kingdom Metazoa; phylum Mollusca; class Cephalopoda; order Sepiida; family Sepiolidae; genus Sepiola; species Sepiola atlantica. Next base: position 11,150,758 of record OY744538.1, read on the forward strand.
TCTAAAATATTTTTTGTTCTATTCTTATGGCCTAGTTTTTCAAGCTGTTTACATTTAATCGCCAAAAAAAGTAGAATTTCATTTTTCTTTTTCAACAATACTCCCCAAAATTCTATTTATAATAAATTTAAGTATATACATGTATATTTTGGACAATATTCTCTATATTAATAGAATTTTGTGTCCACTTGTGTGTGTGTGTTTTTCTTGCGTCTGTGTGACTTATACATTTTTTCTTTACTACTAGCTGTCCTTACCCGGTGTTGCACGGGAATCTTAACTTTCATTTTTGTTTCTGTCATTGCCCCCCCCTCTCCTGTTTTCTTAATTAATTTTGTGTAAGAAAACATTGACATTTTTAGAAAGATAATTCAATAAAAGAATATGTGATTTAGAAGTTTGAAATTTTTTAATAAAATCGGACATCTTAACAAGTACTACTTAAAACTGAGAAAAAAAAGTGAGTGGTTGTGCCTACTGATAGGAGTTGATGCATTCGGGGGTGCAGGGTGGAATGTTACCACCAGGAGCAAAGTGGACGAGTCAGAAATAAAGTTAGACAGGTTACTACTCTATAAATTTGGGTTCTGCCATTCTCTTGCTGAGGTCCTTCAGCTTAATGGATGGCGGACTGTGCACCTTTACTCCAGCTGAGAACTCCGTTCTCGACATAGAACATATTATTACCGGACCCTGTTGGGTGGTTCGCTAAGGAGCATTTCTTTTTAGCAACCTTTGCCCTCCCGACTGCTACCTCTGCCCCCTTCAGGGTACAGCCAGGAAACGGTACTTTATGTTCGAAATATTTATATATATTTTATATTTTTCACAACAAAACAGACTTCACCCAGCGTGGATTAAACTGGCTCCAGCCATCCTTGCTACTGCATTCCTTCACGAAGGCGAACCAAGCCTGACGATTGAGTGATCTCTAGTCACTCGCTGTTCCAACGGCAAACTCCATAGATTCGGGGGGTCCATGTTAGGTTCCACGTCAGTTTTAACCGTCATAAGCCAGGTTTTTCTTTGTCCAACACATCGCTTTTTCCGGGGGGGGGGGGGGGGCCTGAGGCAATTGTTTCATAGATGAATTCTCCTGGTTCACAGCGAAGTGCATGACCCAGCCAGCGTAGATGTCTCGTGAGGATGACTTGTCGAAGAGTTAATTTTGCGGGAAGAAATATACTGTATTTATTTACTCCTCTCCAGGAGTTAGGCACAAAACCAGTGTTTATCTTACTCCCACAAGTAAGATGTGACCCAAGGTCATGAGAGTGGGATTAGAAAAGCCAGCACCCGAGAGGTGAGCACTCTGGCCATTAAAAATTGCTTAGGGAGCCCCGTTGGCATTCCCCAGTAGGGGCGCCTCAGGCAGTAAGCAATAAACTTACTCCTCCCCAAAGAGGGAAGGTGAAGTCTGGGAGGGTGGACCTCCTAGAACTGCACAGGACAGACCCATAGAAAGGCGTAAATCAAGCCCCGAAGGCCAAGACAATACTGGTCTATAGGGTGCAGTATCCATCAGAACAGATACTACACTTTGATCTTAGCCAAAAGGCCGTAGTCTGAAAGGAAGTGCTACCATCAGAGGAGGATGTGACGCAGTCAGTGGTGATTAAAAAAAAGTTTCCAATCGCCTAAAGTCTTCCACCTTCATTGGCCAGAACTTCCTGCCATAAAGGAAGATCGTTAGCGCTTAGTAGATCTTTATTTTGGTGGTGTGCGTTATCTCAGATCTTGACCAGAGCCGAGAATTAAGTCGGCATGACATGCAAGATCAATTTGGGCTGTGATGTCATTTCTACCTTGACCCGTGGCTGTGATGGGGGCGCCCATATATTTGAAACTCTGGACCTCTTCCAGAGCATCACCATTGAGGACGATGGGTGTTTTTGTCTTTGAAGGAATTTATTTTCATCTCAATCTGTGCTGCAACATGCTGAAGCCCATTAATAGCAGACAGGACATCAACAAATGTTTCACCGAGTAGCACAATATCATCTGCGTAATCTAAGTCCTTGAGAGAAAAGTTGCATCCAACAGTGACACCGGGAAACTCTTAAGGCATTCGAAGTGACCCAGTCAGTGGCGTAATTGAAAAGTGTTGCCGAAAGAACATATCCTTGCCGAACGCCAGACCGTATTGCAAAGGGTTCCGAAACCTCATCGTGCATGCGCGGGCGTATTGAGCAGTAGTATGCACTGAAGAGTTTATGCGGAATACCATCTGCTTGCATAATCTGCCAGAGCATTACACGATCTAGCAGGAAAATCCATGAAACAGATGACTGTCTTTTGCTGAAAGCACTAACGATGTTCAAGGATTCGTCTTGAGGTGAAGATTTGATCGGTGCATCCATGGCCCGGACGAAGACCACATTGGTTTGGCTTTGTTTTGGAATCATCTCAGAAGAATCGAAGTGACTATTTTATCAGACACAATGATACCACAGTAGTTGTTGCAGCATCGCTTATCACCTTTCTTAAATAATGGCACCAAGTGTTGCATTGGCGAGTGTTTCAGTCTCTCGGACCCGGTTGATAATGTGATGGATGGCAGGCCCTAGTATATTTGCGCTGTGTTTGAGGATCTCAGCAGGGATGTTATTTTCTAGATAACAGCAACGACCTCGTCAAGCTGGGGGGGGGGGGGGTGCAATCATAAGGAGTTGGATCAACGTTATTCATAGGAGTAGTCGATGGGGCTGCTGGTCGCGGTTTTGCATGTTGGCGAAGTGATCTCTCAAGAGAATGAGGCATGCATTGAGATTGGTAATTGGCTAGCCATTCTGGTTCAAGATGGTTTGGTTACGACTTTAGCCTGTCTTTGTGCTCGAATGGAAGAGACTGTAAAGTTTACGAGAGTCTCCGACAGCTGAGAAACATTCCATCTCTTCTGTCACTTTCCTCCAGAATGCATTTCGATCAGCATGAATAGAGAGGGTAGTTTCATGGCGTAGTTGTCAGATTTGTTGCAAGGGGCTTGATTTGCTTTTCCAGCAATTTCCATTCGGGCAAGGAGCGATGCATTGGCACAATCACTAAGAGCGAAGGCAACTCCATGAAGACCAGAATTATCAGTCGAACAGAAGGCAACTCCATGAAGACCAGAATTATCAGTCGAACAGAAGGCAACTCCATGAAGACCAGAATTATCATTCGAACAGAAGGCAACTCTACGAAGACCAGAATTATCAGTCGAACAGAAGGCAACTCTATGAAGACCAGAATTATCAGTCGAACAGAAGGCAACTCTATGAAGACCAGAATTATCAGTCGAACAGAAGGCAACTCTATGAAGACCAGAATTATCAGTCGAACAGAAGGCAACTCTATGAAGACCAGAATTATCAGTCGGACAGAAGGCAACTCCATGAAGACCAGAATTATCAGTCGGACAGAAGGCAACTCCATGAAGACCAGAATTATCAGTCGGACCATTGTGGTAGGGGTGATATGAAGCGTCATGTTGAGAGGGTTTTGATTTTACGACCGCCTATATCAGGAAGTCTGACTTCTGAGAGGCAGACAATGTCGATGTTGTACTTGAAGAGAGGGTACTTGGGTTTCTTCCTGCATCAGGGTTCTGACATTCCAATAGGCAAAGCAATAGTCCTTTCATGATCATCCCAGTTTGCTAATTTGACACTCGCATCACTGTGATAGCGAGCGTATTATTTTTGAACAAATGCCATATCGGAATTTGTCATATGTTGTGAGAGGAGCATGGAGAAACTTTGGAGTAGTGTTGGGAGAACAACTTGTTTGCCGCAGATTATCTACAGACGCAAGTATAAGACGGCAGTTCAAGCCGCCAGTTGCCTGATCAGGCGCTTCTTGACTTTCACCAGAGCCTCATTAGCCAAATTGCGGTCCTAATATCGCTGAGTGTCGGACCAAACTGTTTTTGGTGGCCCTACCAGGAACTTAAGTTACTAATAACATAGCTCTGACACTATCCGTTCACTCACCACCACCCAGGTGAGGAGGGGTAGATTTTAGAGAGTTCACATGTATTTCATGGCAGTCTAACGTTCTCAAGAGCCACATTTAACGGCTATCGGTGCTTATTTAGAATAGGCTCCCTGCAGAAAATTATTTTCATGTAAAAGCATTATTTTGTACTTACTCAGTCATAGTTTCTCACTCACGGCACGAAAAAGAATTTAAAAATATCAAGCAGAACTTTAATTAGAACGATTTTTCCATTTCCATAAGGGCGATACAAAACGTCGATTCGCCGACATTTTGGGTGTGGCCGATTGATGGAATAGCTAACTAAGGGCCGCAGTTACCATGTAAATAAGAAAAAAAAAAAAACAAGAAAATTATATCGTGGAAAGTACCCCGGTGAAGAAATCAAAAATAATTTAATTTTCTATTTTTTTATTTAATAAATATATATTGCATATGTGTTTCTTTCTTTTTTAAATTCTAACAATAAAAATGGGCTATTCCATTGATCGCTCACACCCAAAATATCGGCGAATTTGTATCAATATGAAAAAATGACATGTAGATCCAGATTTAATTATGAAAATTTATTCGATGTACATTGTTTTATATAATACTAGCTGGCTTCGCCCGCTAGCTCTTGCTTCACATTTATTATATATATATGTATTAAATAATATACGGCACAATCACGTTGACACACCGGTTCCCGTTAGATCACCGAAGTTAAGCGGCGTCGAGCCTGGCCAGTACTAAATGGGTGACCATTTAGGAATACCAGGTGCTGTATGTGCTCTCTGCTTATCTCGGCATTGTTTCCAATCGTCTTGTACTACTACTTGCCATTGGAATCAAGCAATGCCGACTCAGGAGAGCGGTTGTTGGGGATTGCGCAACGCTTGCAATTATAAATTCACGCGCGGGCCGCCCCAGGCGGGGCACTCATACGTCATAATCGACGGGAGAGTCCATGATCATTTAATATGGTATACATTGAAATTGGACCTATTTGAATATTCGGTTGACTTATGGTTTAAATTTCGGGGGGGGGGGGGGCTCTCAATATCAAAATTTGCTGAAATTTTGGGAATAGACATAATTTTTGGTCATTTACCTATGGTTTAAATTTCATTTTAATCTAAGAAACAGTTTTCAGTGGGTGGGGGACCCCCAGCGTTGAAGTGATATATTTGTTATGTAGCCTATGACCTTCACTGAGAGGTCAGTAGTCCACATGCCAATTTTCAAGCAATTCTGTCCAGCGGTTTGGGTGAACATAAGACACAAAGATCAGGCGAACACATAAACACGCACAGTTACTATTTTATATATATAGAAGATCATTGTCTGATGAGACAAAACATGTTAATCGATTCAATTAGCTAAATATTTAAAAAAAAAAAAAAAAAAAAAAAAAAATCTCACTTAAGTTGATGACCGAATTTTATTTATGGCATCTTATTCAATTTTGGAACAATTCCTTTTCAAGTGACTAAAATCTTAATTTGTGGCAACTGGTTGAATCAAATAATCAACAATTACTTTTTTGCATTTCTTCTGTGGCCATCAGACGAATATATTTTTTCTTTAAATGTGTGTGAAGGAAGGTACATGTGTATTGTTGTCATTATATAGATTTGTAATATTGTCGTTGGTCCGTTCAAAACTTTGGCGATATGGCTCCACTTTCACTATGGGATGTTGGCAACCTGCGTGGTGAATCTCTAACACCTGAATAAAGAATATTCATATGCGAGTTTCCTTTAGCAACAAAAATGGCTGCTATACAAAATTTTCTGGAAAAAAAAACCCGAAAATATTTAGAACGATTCGATCAGACTTTAACAAAAATAAATGGTACTTATGTAGATGAGTATTGATTTACTCCTCTCCAGGAGTTAGGCACAAGGCCAGTTTTTATCTTACTCCCACAAGTAAGATGTGACCCAAGGTCGGGTCGGGAAAGTGGGGTTTAAAAATTGCCTTGGTAGCTCTGTCGGCATTCCCCGGTAGGGGTGCCTCAGGCAGTAAGCAATAAACTTACTCCTCCCCAAAGAGGGGAGGCGAAGCCTGGGAGGGTGGGCCTCCTAGAACTGTACAGGACAGACCCATAGACCGGCGTAAATCAAGCCCCGAAGGCCAAGACAATACCAGTCTATGGGGTGCAGTATCCATCGGAACAGATACTACACTTTGATCTTAGCCAAAAGGCCAAGAAGTACCCCAAGTTAAAGGAATGGTTAACCCTAACCCAACACTCGGAAAAAACTTTTTTTGATTTCTTTCGAAGAGGGTCTAATGTCGATATTTAGGATAACGTAGAGATGAAGGAGTCTATTTTACATTTCTGCTACCGCCGACCTTCAGTCACATTGAGGACATTGCCAAGGCTGTCGCAAAGAAGGTTGGCTCCCTCTACCGTGCTAGTAAACTCTTCAAACCTGACATTATCCTGTATCTCTACAAAGCCATCATCCGCCCATGCATGGAGTATTGTTGCCACATCTGGGCTGGTTCATCATCTACTACTCTCTCCCTCCTTGACAAGGTCCAAAAAAAAGTCGCCAACCTAATAGGTCCCTCACTGTCAACCAAGCTCCAGTCCCTGTCCCATCGCCGCAATATAGCAACCTTGTGCTTGTTTTACAAATACTTCAATGGATTATGCTCCGATGAATTGGCTACTCTGGTGCCCCCCTCGACGTAAATTCACTAGACCAACTCGACAATCAACTAAATCCCATCCAATGACTGTGGCGGGCCCCCAGGTGCCGGAGAGCTTTCTACTCAAATAGCTTCTTTCCTCGTGCTGCTGGCCTCTGGAACTCCCTCTCTGCCCCCTGTTTCCCCGACAGTACTGACATGCAGAAATTTAAAATTAATGTAAACAGACATCTCGCTGCGCAGATCCCAGTTTAGGTTGACCCCCCCCCCCCAACCACCCACCATCTCCCCTTTTCTTTCTTCTCAGTAGCCCCTTACGTCTACAGTGGTGGCCTGCCTTGTTTGGGGTGAACTACTTTAAAAAAAAAAAAAAAAAATTTGCAAGTATTTGTCGACCATTCCAAATAAACATACCTTTATAAGAGTTTTTTTTTTCTTTTCTTAACGTACGATTTTACTCAGTGTTGGGGTTAGGGCATGTTTTATTTTCTTGACTGCCATCTCGGAGTTAGGGTTAGTAACTATAAATGTCCAAACATTATTCACTTTAAGAATTTAACGTTTGGAGAAATCTTATGTGTAGCGTAATTATTCCTATTGTCCTTTTTCGGACAATGGGAATACATGTTAGTCTTTTATCGTGATGATTCCCAGCCGTAAGCTATTGTTGGAAGGATTTTGTCTTTGCTGGTCATTTTTAACAAGTTGTTTAGTAGTGTCTGTTAATCTCCACATTTGAGTTCAAGGCGCAAAATTAACATCGTCCCATTTGTTCAAGACTGAACAGGATCAACTATTTTTATATTTGTGTTTAAATTTATAATAAACTAGCTGTACCTATCCGGCGTTGCCCAGGATGCAGTGAAATCATTTTAATTTCTATTTGTTTGTACATACGGTAGACAACTTCTATTATATTCTTCAATCTAAATATGAATTATCCTCCTTACTGCATTTTATTTTTAGGTGATTATTTAAAAATATTTCCCATTAGCAGTTATCAAGAAGGACTAAGTAATTTTGAAAATAAATTGTAGCAAAGTACCTTATTATATTGCCGATAACATGGTACAACAATAACAAATGAAAATTGGCTAGTCAGGGGCAAAGTTTTATTTGCCAGCTTAAATGCTATTTGGGTCTGACTTTGGAAATCCGACAAGATAACTTTATATGTTTGATAAGTCTTAATAATATGAAAGCATAAGCAATGTTAACTTTGTGCAAAGAGAGACACCATTTTTATTAAATTTAGTTCCCCCCCCCCCCAGTAAACTTGAAGCAAACATTTAAGTCTGCATTCGCTTTACTCATTTTGGCTAAGATCAAAGTGTAGTATCTGTTCCGATAGATACTGCACCCTATAGACTGGTATTGTCTTGGCCTTCGGGGCTTGATTTACGCCGGTCTATGGGTCTGTCCTGTGCAGTTCTAGGAGGTCCACCCACCCAGGCTTCGCCTCCCCTCTTTGGGGAGGAGTAAGTTTATTGCTTACTGCCTGAGGCGCCCCTACCGGGGAATGCCGACGGGGCTGCCCAGGCAATTTTTAAACCCCACTTTCCCGACCCGACCTTGGGTCACATCTTACTTGTGGGAGTAAGATAAAAACTGGCCTTGTGCCTAACTCCTGGAGAGGAGTAAATCAATACTCAATAATGTTAGTATGGAATTTTTTTGTCTTCTACATAGTGCAAGGTTAAGAATTTTACTAACATCAAAATGGTTTGTGTCATGTTAAGTTGTTAAGACACAATGTTGGCATGCAATATCTTTCTCTTTTTTCTATATGATAAAGTAAAGTAAGTCGGTCAGTCTGATTGTCGATGTTGGTCAGAAATAGTTTAATTCATGTAAACTAGATAGTTCAATCTGTTTTGTTAAAAATATCTGATCTCCTTTTGACTATGTTCTTAAACAAAATTTTAATTCCAATCGATTTCTATATTTAGTCCAATCAATATTTAATTATGCATTGATGTCATGCTGCGGAAAATGATATAGTTAAAAACATATTTTACAATCATTATTTATTTTTAATAAATATAATATAATTTCAGTTATATAGACATTTTTGGCTAAGATCAAAGTGTAGTATCTGTTCCGATGGATACTGCACCCCATAGACTGGTATTGTCTTGGCCTTCGGGGCTTGATTTACGCCGGTCAATGGGTCTGTCCTGTGCAGTTCTGGGAGGTCCACCTTCCCAGGCTTCACCTCCCCTCTTTAGGAAGGAGTAAGTTTATTGCTTACTGCCTGAGGCGCCCCTACCGGGGAATGCCGACGGGGCTTCCCAGGCAATTTTTAAACCCCACTTTCCCGACCCGACCTTGGGTCACATCTTACTTGTGGGAGTAAGATAAAAACTGGCCTTGTGCCTAACTCCTGGAGAGGAGTAAATCAATACTCCCTCACCAAGAATTAATCACTTGCGTTTTTGCCAGTTTGCTTTTCGAGCGATAGAGAAAGGGAGGTTATAGTAGCGTTATTTGACTTATTGGCAGCTGCTGAAACATACATACTTAGAATTATGAGAGAGATGTATAGTTTAACGAAATAGGTCGGATGTGAGAGCTTCAGACTGAAGATCCTATTTTCAATTGCAGCTGTCGGCTTCTGCATTATTTTTGAAACAATAGCAAAAAATACTTTTCTAACAATTTGCTTCAATTAATAATTTAATAACTAAACTAACTAAAATTAACGTTCAAAATTATATTTAAAGACAAAAATGTCTTTTTCGACAGAAATAGCTGTTGGTCTCTTTGACACTTTAGTAGTTGGCTCATAGGATAGTGAAGTCTAGCTGTAAAGGTGTTTGTAGTTGTGATGTTTGAAACCAAAATTTCTGTCTTTCTTTCTAACTGCAATAATGGGAGAAAAGAAAAACTATTTTTGCACAATGGCGTAATGCGTTTGCGATGTTTTATTCTTTTACATACTATGTGAGCTTCTCATCCACTCCTGGGTGGGAGGACGTTCGAACACAGTTCACTCAGTCTCTTTGATGTTGGACTTCCTGTCCATGACGTAATATCCTGACATGTAGCTTTAATTTTTAACTTCTAATGGAATTTTTCGGTACTCTTATATCTGATGCACCATGTCTCCGTGAGTTTGCGTCATCAACGTTCGGGCAGGTCTCAGAAGCGCCCGAGAGTTGACGAAACTATTAACCCAGAAACATTTGCTTATAAAAATTTGTTTTTTTGTTAAAATAAGAAAACAAAACAAAAAAATATTTGCTTAAAAACAATTTGTTTTTTTGTTTTTTTTGTTAAAATACGAAAACAACAAAAAATATTTGCTTTAAAAAAAAAAAAAATGTAAAAAGAAAAATTATTAAATTAAAAAAAAAAATGAAAATACAAAATATTTGCTTAACAAATCAAACAAAATCATCATTTGAAACTTTCCAGTGCACAAACAAAATAACATTTTATTTAAAAACATTTGATTAACAATGGTTCTTTTGACAAAAAAGAACAAAAATAAACATCAAATTAATAACAGTTGTTTAGCTATGGTTTGTTCGTTCTTTATTTGTATATATGTATTTTAGTTTGATTTTCTTTGTCGTAATTTATTGGCTGCCAGTCTTCAATTTAGCGTTTGGCAGTTTTTTCCTCGTCAACTCTCGGGCGCTTCCATAATCTGCCTGAACGTTGACGACGCGAAGTTACAGAAACATGGTGCGTCATATATAAAAGTACCGAATTTTCCATTCCTCTGTTTAATTTAACCGTATGTGGAAAATACCGTTTTTAACATTATTTTTACAACCCCTGTCCAATATTGCGACACAAACCCATCAATTTTCAGCTTGAAAATTCTGTGATTCCCAGAATATGTGTTGTCAAAATCTCAGACATACCGCTAACAAGAATTAGGTAGGAGCGCCCATGTAGGATCGGGGAAGAGAATATCGGGGATTATCTGGAATTTGGAAAGCTCACTCTGGAGAGATGCTTTGGAAAAGGCTACTAAAACGTCCAGTACTTGGGATGTGAAGACGTTAAACCAGATGACGATGATGGAATGCTATGAAATTTGTTTTTCGTTCCTAATTTTGACTAATGTTGATGACTTAGTTGAATGGGTGTACTGCCTCTCTGTTGTCTGCCATTTTGTGTCTTGAATGAGCACACGCATAACCTGCTTCAGCTTATATGCCCGAGACACGTTTGGCGGAAGGATTTGTTGATATATTTCGGTGGTCTCTAAAAAAGATCGATGTCTGTACAACTAGGACATGATGATCCTCATCATATTCGGTTTAATGTCCGTTTTACATGTTGCATGTGTTGGACGGCCTTTAGAAACTGACTTCCAAACTAACCTATCTCTGGCCAGGTCTTTATTTATCCCTCTTTCTCTCCTTCCATGTTTTCTTTGGCCTGCCCCTGTGAACAGAGCCTGCTATTTCAACTATTATACATTTACTAAGCTAAGAACTCTTATCCATTCTTTCAACGTGGTCATATCATAAACATCTCCTGTTCTGCACACACATCCCTATACTGTCCAGATTTAATCTTCCTCTGAGGTCATCAGATTAAAGCCTGTCTTTAAGACTCACATTACAGATCCATTGCATCATTCTCATATCATTTCTCTCCATGCAACACATGTCTTCAACCCTCACTCGCCAGGTTTCATTTCCATACATTATCACACTACGTCCGGGTGTCTGTCTATCTCGCGTCCGGGTGTCTGTCTATCTCGCGTCCGGGTGTCTGTCTATCTCGCGTCCGGGTGTCTGTCTATCTCGCGTCCGGGTGTCTGTCTATCTCGCGTCCGGGTGTCTGTCTATCTCGCGTCCGGGTGTCTGTCTATCTCGCGTCCGGGTGTCTGTCTATCTCGCGTCCGGGTGTCTGTCTATCTCGCGTCCGGGTGTCTGTCTATCTCGCGTCCGGGTGTCTGTCTATCTCGCGTCCGGGTGTCTGTCTATCTCGCGTCCGGGTGTCTGTCTATCTCGCGTCCGGGTGTCTGTCTATCTCGCGTCCGGGTGTCTGTCTATCTCGCGTCCGGGTGTCTGTCTATCTCGCTATTAAAAATCAGTTATAAATGCTTACTACTTTGCTTATATTAAAAGCTGGAAATAAGTAAGAAATCCCTGACACTATTTGTAAAATTACCAGAGATTTACATATTTTTCAAGTCTGTTTGTAGAACGAAAATAATATTATAGTATGCAAGTATTTTTTTAATTTAAAAATACAAATAATGCACTGTTGTCAGTAATTAGTACTGGTAGTGCAATTTACTGCCATTTTAATGTAATTTGCTTCAGAAAAATAGTGTGAGCAGGATAAAGTTACGAGCCCCCAAAAATTAGAGCAAATCACAAAACTTTTTTATTTCCTAACAACATGTATCAACGCTAAGGAAAAGAAATGTCTATTTAAAATGAAACATTGATACTTTAGGATTGAAGCTATTTCGGTCTAACCTGTAAAAATTAAACAGATTTAATATTTTAGATAATTTTTTTTCGGGTGGGTGGGGGGGGGGTATCATTTCAAATAACATCAATAACATAAAATTATTAGAAAATTTCAATTTTTAAATTAATTTCCTTGAGAAACTCAAGAAAATCCGCTGCTCTGATTTTCATATTTTCCACGTTTACGTTTTTAACGATTCGTCTAATTTTTCTTAACGTTTCTTCGGAATATTTTGTTGTTATTTTTTGGGTTGTTTACATTTTTCGCTTTGTTTTCTTCGACAGGATAAAACGTTCGGCTTGAAAAATAAGAAAGGAGCCAAGCAGCAAAAATTCATTAAAACCGTCACTCACCAAGTGAAATGCGGAAACCAAAGTTCTAAGAAGGTAAGAACGATATTCGTCATCGCTTCTCTTGTTTGCTATCCCGTTAACATTCTTTGAACGACAGTGGTTCCCAACCTTTTAATCAATGACTCAGTTTCATTTTTGCCACCTAAAAACAAAACCAAATTCTTACCCTGAAGATTTTCTGAGATAGAAAATATAATTAAGGAATGTGAATCAACTGGTTGCATACGCGATGACTCATCTCATTAGATGGAACGGCCTGCGTAATACTTGTTTATTTTTAATGTTTGCAGTCGATTTTCTCATCTATTTCTCTTTCTTCCTCTCTCGCTTAACTGTCTCTCTTCCTGTTTTTTCTCTCTTCCTTTTTCGTCGTGTCTCACTTCCATTTCCCTCTCTTCAAAAATGTTAATTTTGCCGTACTTCAAACGATTCACGGATGGGGGGGGGGTTATAAGACTTTATTGTCTCTCTCCCTCCGAGCATGCGCACTTGGTTCGTTCTCTTAATTTGTTTTTCTCTTAATTTATGTTTTTCTCTTGATTTACGTTTTTCTCTTGATTTACGTTTTTCTCTTGATTTTAAAGTTATTAACCAAGAAATTGTAACTTTTTTTTATGAGAATCTAACTTTCATTCAATATCGTAAGCGTTAACTTCCATGTTTTTGTTTTCTTGCTTATTTCTTGGACCAAATATATTTTAAATATTTTATACTTTTCTTACATGTAAAAAAATTTTTACACAAAGTAAACTTTGAATATTCTTTTTACACCTTAACGCACCTTAATGCACACTGGTGTGCATTTACAGAGGAGAGAGAGAAAGCTGCAGCATGTGGGGACACACATAAGGTCTATGGAATAGTGAAGCAATCAAGTCGAGGAAATTCGGGGATAAGTGAGATGTTTCGTACCATGATTACTAATCTGACTAAGCTTAAACGAAGTACAGCAGGTCCTTTGTCGGCTGCGTAACAACAAGGCTCTCAGAGAGGATAGGATTCCTGCTGAAGTATACAAGGCTATGCCAGTGACGTTTGTTTCATCGGTACATCGTGTGTCCAGTGCAGTATGGACAACCGAGGCCATCTCTGATGACTGGAGTGAAGCAATCATCCTACCCTTCTACAAATAGGGAGAACAGAAACTTTGTTCAAATTACAAGGATATTAGCCTCATCGATGTGGTGGCGAAAGCATTTGCAATTCTGCTGAAAAGGTTTCAGAAAGCTGACAATCTCCGATCCAGGGCGGCTTCCATCCGGGGAAGGGACTGTTGACCAAACTTTCACCCTTCGTCGCACCCTCGAACAGTGCTGGGCTCATGAACAGTCGACCGTCCTGTGCTTTGTCGATTTTGCAGCTGCCTTCGACTCCGTTGACAGAGATTCTCTCTGGCACATCATGCAGGCAGATGGTGTTCCTGCAAAGCATCTTCGTTTAATCCAGTTCTACTACAGATTAACACGAGTTTAGTTGCAAGCATATGGTGACAAGTCGGAGACGTTTGAGGTGATGACCAGCGTTTGACAGGAATGTGCACTCTCCCCAGCTCTCTACAATTACACAGGATCATCGCCGTTGCAACAAGCTTTTTACACAAAAGGCTAATTTTAATGTGGCTTCCCAGGTGGGAAAATTCATCTTAATTTCAGATTTAAAAAAAAAAAATTTTGCCATTGGTCACTCACATCCTGGTAAGTGTATCTTTGGTAGTTTCTGAGTTTTATCAGTACATACAGACAGAAGTACGGAATTTTAGGGGCGGGAGGCATCCAAATCGTTTTCATTAATTTTATTGAACTAAAAGGAAAATGTCAAACCCTATCCCTGTTTACTTTGTATTTCTCTGTCTGTAAATGAAACTTTGGGTGCTTCTACAGATTAGGACCCACGCTAACTTTGACCCTAACTCTAACGACGGGGTCAAAGTTAGCGTGTGTCCTAATCTGTGAGAGCACCAAACTTTGGATGTATGATGCTGATGAAATAAACGAGTCCTTCTTTTCTCGTCTCAGCTGTCGGATTTGGAAGCTGAAAAGAATAAAAAGAAAACTGAGAAAAAAAGTCAATTTGAAGAATTGTCTCTATTATTCAAACCTGTCCAGCCAGCATTGAAAGGTAAGCTACTAACATTCTTTGCAATTTAAGCCCCCCCCCCCCCTTTTTTCTTTTCTTTTTTTTTTCACCTTGGAAAATGAGCAAAGTCGAAGTAAAAAAAACAAAAAAACTGTCCGATAATTGTTATCTATGATGGTTGTCTAATTGATAATTATCTTGGCAACTTTTTGTTTTCTTAGAAATATGTAAAAATTAATCGTTTTTCATTCCATCTCGATATGCAAATTAATTGATTTATGGCGGATGAATATACATTGTACAAATGTTTTTTTATGATGAGTTAATAAAAAAAATTAAGCCTATTTTCAATTATTTTAGTCTTTAATTTGTTTCCGCTGGTAATATATGGAATTTGTTTCCGCTGGTAATATATGGAATTTGTTTCCGCTGGTAATATATGGAATTTGTTTCCGCTGGTAATATATGGAATTTGTTTCCGCTGGTAATATATGGAATTTGTTTCCGCTGGTAATATATGGAATTTGTTTCCGCTGGTAATATATGGAATTTGTTTCCGCTGGTAATATACGGAATTTGTTTCCGCTGGTAATATATTCAAAGTACTAATCCGGTTGTATTAGTTTATTTTTTAAATTTTCATAAAAAATTTGATCCGGATTTTCTACGGAAAATGTCTGTCATAAACAAACCAGATTTTTTTTACTATTTCCGTCCGACGATGGTAGACATATTTCCATGCACCTCTGAGGTTCGGTGTTTAAAGAAAGCACAGTTCAACCAAAGAAGGAAAGCAATAGAATGAGGGCCAACAACTCCAGACGTCTCCACTGCTAATGGAGTTAAATATACCAACAAGAAATAAGGTTTTAATCTATTTTATACATTTCCTGAAATGTTAAAGTTAAATTTTTTTTTTGGGGGGGGGGATCATATTTTTTTTTTTTATATCGTTACATATTCGTTTGTGTAATATTCTTTTACTATGTTTTTTTTAATTAAGTGTAGATATGATTTGCCAAGTGCATAAAGTCATTCGGTATGGTTGACATGTTATGACCTTTCAGGTCAGTTGTGACTTCCGATAAGAAAACTGAGCAAACTGTAGTGATAACGTAAGTTCTGGATAGAGGTGTTTAGCCAGAAGCAACTTTTAGCTAAAGAATGGAGCTTTCATAGTTCACCTATCCCATAGTCTGGCTGCTCGTGGGTGCACCAGATGACTTGGCAAAGAGCTCACTCTATACGTGCGCGTGTGTGTGTGTGATAGCCAGATTTAGGCCTGTCCATTTCCATATGTTATTCCATTCCTTTTGCTGTCTTCCTTCCTGCACTGTACATTGCAGGAGTGTCTTGCCAGACTCTGTTGATCATGTGATGTGTGCACCACACTTCAGTTTGCATCCCTGGCCTACAAAAAAAAGGGACGTGCAACAATTTATTCCTTCTTTTTTTCGTAAAAGTCGATCTTTTTTTATTATAACTATTATTATTTCAAAGAGTAATCTCGAGTTTTGAATGTTTTTAGTTGGATTTGACTTTTTTGAACATCAAGTCAATTCCATTGACTTTAGACATTCAAGTTGTACCTTAACACTTTCGCCGTTCCTAATAGGCAGAATTGGAAAATAAATTTTCGTCAATCTGTTTAAGCCATTTATGGCGGCTTTTTGTTATGGTTCCAAGCGTTCCAATTGTGAGAATCACCTTTACTTCTTTACATTTCCATAGTCTAACTAATTCCCATTTTAGATCTTGATTGTTATAACTATTATTATTGGTATAACTATTATTATTGGTATAACTATTATTATTGTTATAACTATTATTATTGCTATAACTATTATAACTTTTTTTCCCCTTTCTTAGGTGCTGATCCCAAATCGGTATTGTGTGTATTCTTCAAGCAAGGTCTGTGTTCCAAAGGTGACAAATGTAAATTTTCTCACGACTTGGCCGTGGAGAGAAAGGGCGCCAAGAAAAATATTTATGCAGACGTGCGCGAAGATGGTAAGTTGAAACTTTTCCTTTTTTTTTTCACACTCCCTATATAAATGAGCAGTGTATTCTCCTGGTGCACCGATTCATCCCGGATGAATTGAGCCAGCTTCCTCTAAAGGAAGTTTCTAGGGAATATTAAATTCACAAGCGGTCCACAGTAGCAGGTATATTCCTTTTAGAGGAACAGTGTGTCAGATACTTACTTTTAGACAAACGAAGGAACTCGAAACTAGTTAAGAGTGATCCGCTACCTATGCAGATTGTCTTAAGGGGGTCATATTCATTTTATTTATTTAAGGATTCAATCCAACAGGTCATCTGGTCTATTTATAAAGTCGTAAAAACCTCCCATCCATCCTTGAGAGACTAGATTAGACAACGGGTTGTCTAGTATAATACTAAAACTTTAAGAACCTTGTATGTTTCTTTGATAGACTGAATGGAAGGTAACTTATTCGACTGGTATCTCCATTGATAATATGTAATCTGAAAAAGAAAATATTGAGGCAACTCATTTAAGACTTATTCCTCTTGATCTGAGGTGATGTAAGCAATTTGTTTAAATGTCGCTTTGGGTTTGTTTGTTTTTTTAAAGCTTTATTTATATTTGGAAAAAAAAATGTCTACTTTATTTTATAATTTTATGTGGAGAGTAGAAAGTGACTAACTTGGGTTTACTTTCGGCAGCCTCGTAACTCTCGCTTCCCTTATTTTGTCCTTTAGTCCTCGCATTCCATGAGCGATGTTTCTGACAAAGAGGGAAGAATCGCTGTTTTCTGGGTCGGAATCTATCCATATAGCACTTATCATTGGCTAGTTTTTGACCTTGAAGTGGTATTTAAAAAAAAAAAAAAGATTTTAGCTCCTTGCATAAAGTGGCTTCATGCCTTGTCTGGAGCGATTTTCTTTAAAAAAAAAAATTAATAAAAATTGAAAATTAAAGAAATCAATAATAAACATGGTAATAAAGGTTTTAGAGCTGGAAGCAGGAGGTCATAAGGATTTTAATTCATTGGCGGGCAATGCCAGGTGCTCCTTCTATTATAACATAGATTCTATTTCTACACGAATAAAACTATCATTAGTTGAAGTGCCAGGTCCGTTGCAGGCATTATCAACAATGATCTTTTGTTTTGTCTCCATGATTTTTTTTTCTGTGATTTTCAGATGGCTTCTGCAAGACTATTGAATCCATAATTGGGGGAAAGGAAGGTAGTCATTTTGGAGTTTTCCTTGTACATTCGTTGCTCTATTAAGGCTTGACAGTTTAGTTTACCATTCTATTACACCTTTTTTTTTTTTTCATTTTACTTCAGTCGAAGTTCTCAGAAATCAAGTGTTAGCTCCTTTCTGGGACTAACACTTGATCTCTGAGATACATAGATATTCGAATATTCCTTTCTTTCTCAAACATTGAGTTTTTAAAGAAGTGAAGAACATTAATTTCCACTCCCCAGTTAATCAGTTAACTATGTTATAGTATATCTTTCTTGTGGTCTCTTGGTCTTACATGATTCTAGGACAAGAATTCATCTAGTCTGGTGGAGTATCCAGTTAAGTACTGTTACTTGAGGTAACATTACTTGGAGATGGTGCACCATTCCTCGTATGAGCAAGTGTATAGCTGTGTGAGGGGATCTTATTTGTGCTGCGGATACTATGTTATTTTGAATTTTTGGTCAGGATTTACTTGTAGGGTGAAATATCCTCATGTCAGGTTGTCCTGACAAACCCTTGTACAGAGAGACTGAAGACACTCGAGGATGGTATCTAGTAGGTAATTCAAACTCTCCCATAGTGAAAGTGATGTGATAGCTCTGATGGAACTGTCACATGATATGCCAAACTCATGGTCCGCGTCCGTAACCACTATGACTATCCTTTTTCTTCTTTTTTTCTTTTTAAAGTTAACAAAAACTGAATTAAATTACTAAATTGTTTAGTAAATATGTTCATATTTTCTTTTATTTTTAACTATATAACCAAATTAATCTGCAATAAGTTGTATCTCTACAGCTAAGTATATGTAGTTAAAAAAAACAACATATCAGTATATGCACGAAGGCGTAGCCAATATGTGCAAGTCCATGTGAGGAGGATCGTATTAAGCCAACACTAGAATATGAACTAAAGAAAACATCAGATCATCACAAAGATAATGTATAACTTCTGATGAAACGTGGGTGGGTGGGGGGGGGGGGGGTGAGTAAGGTGCTTAATAATAATAATAATTAAAAAAAAAAAGGTGTAAATATATTTTCATCCCGTATCAGATGTTGAGTTTTAATAGAATTAGGTATATCGCAGAAAGTTTTAATCTAGATAATAAAATTTTTAAAAAAACTACACATCAAATGATTTTGAGTTTAGCCTCGTTTTTCTGGATAGGTTAGGGTGACTCGCTGTCTAAGAATAGTTTTCTGTATTGATATGTATCGATTCTGGTGGGAAGATGTTCATAAGAAAACAAATATGTTTATAGTTTTTTTGAATAGGTTGCGGAGACTCACTGTCCCTGAATTTTATGTCTCGCGTGGCTATAACCTAAACTTTGGGTCTTGATCAAGATGACACATAAAATTGAAACGTTTTTGTGGGCTCTGTTAGTTTTGTGTTAGACTGTATTTGAAGCGGGTTGGTTCAGACGTGTTAAAGGCAAGCCCATTCTGTTGACATTGTAGTATTGGATCCCTCCTATTAAAAGTTAACACTAAATATTTCGGTGCTTATGCTGTTCAGCGGCCGTATGAAAAAAATTTTTTTATAAAAACAATATTATATACTTATTCAGCGTTATATTCTTACTCACTGTACAAAAAAGTAGAAAAAATTATTCACTAGAACTTTAATTACAAGTATTTTTCCATTCTTCGTATCATAACAGCGATTTGTTCAGTAAGCCTCCATCTTCTTTCTTAGGAAGATTTCGAATTATCTGCCCTTGAAATCTTAAGAAAGAAGATGGAGGCTTAGTGAGCGAATCGCTGTTATGATACGCAGAATGGAAAAATACTTGTAATTAAAGTTTTAGTGGGTAATTTTTTGTACAGTGAGTAAGAATATAACACTGAATAAGTATATAATATTGTTTTTATAAAGAAATGTTTTTTCATACGGCCGCTGAACAGCACAAGCATCAATATTTCATACCCACCATCAACAGTGACTATAAACGCGATACAATTATTTGTGTGATTAACTCCAATTTTGCAACTTATTTATTTTGTTGGACCCAATCCAACGCTTATGAACCAATTTGGGCCAGTTAAGAAGACCTCGGCATGACATTAAATTACATGTCGTGACGGCCCCAATTTGGGAGTTTTAAGGAATGTGGAATCGACTCTTTACTACTACTACTTCCAGGTCCACTCTGCCCCAAACTGGTGGTGCCTGTTAGAGTCCCATCTGTGGGTTAAATACAATATTCTGGGTATGTCATAAAACTGCATTAATTTTTTTAAAAATATGAGAAATGAAAAAATACAAACATCCAAATATTTAAATAGAAGTCAATCTAATATATAAAGTAAAGTCAGTCTCTTTATCGTTTTTTTGTCATCGATAGCTTCCTTTCAACAACAGCAATATTTGATTCTGGTCTGTCAGCTTTTCATGTGGATTGCTACAGCATGTTAAGAATAAAATGTAAATTGATTTAATTCCTTCCAGAAAATAATTTGTCCAGGTTGGAATTATTTTCTGTAAGGAGGAAGGGGTAACTCTGTATTTTACTTAACTTTTGATTGAAACAAAGAAATATTTTGGTAAGATAGAAAATGTCCACTTGGTGTGGAAATTGATAACCGATGTTTATCAAAAAAGTTCTCCTTTTTTTTTTTTTTTTAATTATTAACACAAGAAAATCAAATTGGTTTATATAATTAAAAAATTTTTTTTTTTTTTTTACAAATCAAATAAAACTGTTTTTTATAATTGGAATGTTTTTATTTAGTTGAAAATATTTTTTTAAATAGTTTATATAACTGCAGCAAACCGACTTTTGCCAAACTAAATTTAAAACTTAGGTTAGGGTTAAAAAAAACCAGCTTTGTTCAAATTCTGTTGAAGTACCTATTTTTTTTTTTTTTTAATACTTAATTTTATTTTTTTAAATAGTGTAAAAGATTTTTATGAATAAGAATTTTTTAATTTAAATATATTAAATATAATAGTAATAATCTATCTAATACAGAATATTCCCGAAGAAATTGTTTTTATTAAAAAAAAAATTTTAGGTCAGAGAGCTCTCTTAACGAAATATTTTAAAAAAAAAAAACAATGGTCTAAGGCTGAAACTATTTCTTAACAAATTTTCTGCATGACTGATTCCAACAATGTGCAACGAAGTAAAAATAAAAATTCTGCCAAAATTGAAACAGTCTAAAATGATGAGGGGCTGTTTTTTATATATATAAACACCAGTTGTCAATTTTCAATTGCAAAAAAAACGGAAGCCATCACCAAGTTGACATTTTCTATCCTACCAATATTTTTTTGGGGAAAAAGCCGACATAGATTAAATGACGAAAAAACTAAATTGCAAGTAAAGGATACGTACAGGAAATCTATTCTAAAATTCTGTGGTGTTTGTTACAACAGTTTATACAGGATGTGCCATAATTGTTATAGTTCAAAAATGTGTGTATGATTCAAAAGTTGTTTCAGTTAATAAACCACTGAAATATGGCAGTTAAAAATGAAATAACAGTAAGATTATTTGATATACTTACGTATTAGGCAACATATAACAGTAAGATTATTTGATATACTTACGTATCTGGCAAAAAATAACAGTAAAATTATTTGATATACTTACGTATCTGGCAAAAAATAACAGTAAAATTATTTGATATACTTACGTATTAGGCAAAAGATAACAGTAAGATTATTTGATATACTTACGTATCTGGCAAAAAATAACAGTAAGATTATTTTATATACTTACGTATTAGGCAAAATATAACAGTAAGATTATTTGATATACTTACGTATTAGGCAAAATATAACAGTAATATTATTTGATATACTTACGTATTAGGCAAAATATAACAGTAATATTATTTGATATACTTACGTATTAGGCAAAATATAACAGTAAGATTATTTGATATACTTACGTATTAGGCAAAAAATAACAGTAAAATTATTTGATATACTTACGTATTAGGCAAAAAATAACAGTAAGATTATTTGATATACTTACGTATTAGGCAAAACTATTTATGTACATCAAAACCTACGGAAAATTATTGAGTAAAAATTTTAGCAATAAAGTTAATTTCTTAGTCGTATTACCATTATATGCCCTTAAGCCAGCGCATCGTCGTAGATTATCCCCCTTCTTATATGAAGATTCCATGCGGTCTTGTCCATCGGAGTTTGTTGATTAATAGTAAAATAATTTTATTTATAACTGTTGCTAATTTTCCATCGTTTTGCGTGATACGTAAGTATATCAAATTGCTTTCCTGGTATTTTATTTTGAACTGCCATATTTCACTGGTGTGTATTCATTGATAAAACGATAACCTATAATAATGATGCTTTGTAAATAGGAATTTACAAGTTTAATGTGGTTTGAACAAGTCTATTCTTGACATCCATACGACAGTGAGGATCCTTTCCAACATCGAACTTGCTTTAACATGTTGAAAAAAAAAATTCTTTACTTGAAAACGACTGCGTAAAAGTAATTAAATCGAGATTTACTCCATGTATAAATATTTTTGAAGATATAAAGACTTTTACCGAAATGATTGGATTCAGCATTATCTAACCCGGAAGTGGTTGATATGTTGTAAAACTTAGTAAAAAAAAAAAATTAAAAAAAAAAAATTGTGAAGCTGTTGCCTCCTTTGAAACTAGATTTTTTTTTTTTTTTTTTTTTATTTTTTTTTTTTTTTTTTTTTTTTTTAAATTTTTCATATTTTTTTTTTTCTTCAGAAACTATGAATGATTGGGATCAAGAAAAACTGGAAGAAGTTGTCAATAAAAAACACGGAGAAAGTAACCAGGCCAAACCAAAGACTTCCATTGTAAGTAATTAAGGAAGAGATTTTTTTTTTTTTCTGCAAGGGATTTTTATCCAGGTATGAGTGTTTAGGAATGTTAACGATATAGTGGTTATTGGCGAAGACTGCATCAGAGTACAAAGCCGCCGTCTAAGCAGCGGCAGAATAGTGTGGCACAAAAGTAAACACATCAAAGACAAATATACTGATAGCAAACGTTCCTCCGTCTCAAAGGGATCGATCCATCTAATAGAAGATCTTGAGGAATTTAAAACACCTTGGGAGGGTGCTCCAGCACTCTACAAGCATTTCTTTATGAAAACCAAACTTTTATAGATGGCCATATGTATTCATTTTTTTTTAATTGAGGATTTATTTTATTTTAATTATAAAAATAAAAATTTCTATTTGTGACTAATTAAAAAGAACAACAATAACTCCATTATTTCTCTGGGCTGCATCTTAATTTCTATTCTACTTAATTTTTTTAGTTTATTTTTTTATAGCAAGTAAATCTAAATGAAGGCATCTGCCAGGCCATCACCCGTAGGGGGTGGTGAAAGAGACCCAAGGAACAGGATCTATTCTTTTTTTTTTTTTTTTTTTTTTTTTTTTTTACACGTTGTTTCCTGCCATGAGGCAACTTCTTGTGCACATCAGCCTAACCTCTAACTTCATCTCTAATGAAAAATTTTTTTGCTCACTATATCTATTTTCAATCAATCAATTTTATTTGTAAAAAAAAAAAAAAAAAAAAAAAAAATAGCAAAGTGCAGCAAGCCATGTAAAAAGAAAATATATTGCATCTATATATCGTCTGGCTGTTTGTCCAAGGCGATTTTAAACGGGGATATGGTAGGCATCATGATAACCTCCTCTGGCAGACTGTTCCAGGGAAGAAGAAACATGAACAGAGAATGCTGCTTTTCTTCTATTGAGCGAAAGCGACGATATACATATTTTGCAGGTGCCCACAGAGATCACAACTTGGCGCTGGGGTGAAAAACTCTTCGAAAAGTAGATTAAAATTCTCATTGATGATGTATGCCAGAATAAAGTCTCTTCGCATCCTCCGCCGTTCAAGTGAGAATAGATTTAGTCTTTGGAGCGGCTCTTTGTACGTAAGCGTGTAGAGTTGTGTCACCATCCTAGTTCTCAACCGTTGAATATGCTTCAGGTGTACGATGTCTTTTCGTGGATAAGGATTTGTTGCTTGGATGGCATACGCAAGAATGGGCCGTACCAGAGTTATGTATAAAGATATAATACTAATACGCTAAGGCATTTTGGGTTCATACATGTGTACGTTATCACCTTTCATGCGCATTTAAAAAAAGAGATTGGCTTATCGGCAAAGATGGTAATTGGTGATTAATCTGATGTCGCTAAAGTAAAAAAAAATTCCATTTTAAAAAAAATTCCATAAACAAAAAAAAAAAAAAGCCATGTATAAAGACAAGATGTTGCATCTATATACCGTCTGGATGTTTGTCCAAGGCGACTTAAAACCTGGATATGGTAGGCATCACCATAACCTCTTCTGGCAGGTTGTTCCAGGGAGCAGAAACATGGGCAGAGAATGTTGCAGGAGACCGTTGAGGAAAAACTCGTCTAAAGGTAGATTTACATTTCCGTTGATGATGCTGTGTTCCTGAATGCTGTCCCCCCCCCCCTCACATCCTTCGCTGTTCAAGTAAGGTCAAATTTAGTCTTTGAAACCGTTCTTTATAGGTAAGCGTGGAGAGAATTCCGAAAAAGAAACATCTTATACTGAGATTTGTCTAATGCCAAAAATTGGACGTAAATTTGAGGGGGGGGGGAGATGCGTTTTACATGGTGATGTAATTGTAACAAAGCCGCCAGGTTACTTATGGTAACTGCTTTCTACTTTTGTTTTTCTTTACAAAAAAGTCTGTTTGCATGTCCGATATTGTATATTCGATATTAATGTCTTTGATTCTCTTTGTAGATTTGCAGATATTTCCTGGATGCTGTAGAGAACAATAAATATGGTTGGTTCTGGGAATGTCCTAATGGAAACGACAAATGTATTTATCGACATTGTCTACCGTCAGGTCAGTCCAGCCACATCTACTACTCGTTTTTGGTACCCCGAAGGGTCAAAAGGCCCCGAAATGGCAAAAAATGACATTTTTTACCCCATAACTTTTCATCCATCCATTCAATTTCTCTGAAACTTGGCCAAAATGTGGCGGCAATTGTTCCTAATAGAAAATAAGTATCGCTGACCTTGGAAAAAATCTGGTTCGCGCCCACAGGGGATCAAAAGCCCCCTAAAATTGCAAAAAATGACCCTTTTCTCCCATAACGTTTAATCCATTTATTCAATTTTTTTAAAACTTGGCCAAAATGTAGAGGCAATTGTTCTGGATATAAAATGAGCATCCTTGACCACAGAAAAATTCTGGTTCGCGCCCCCAGAGGGTCAAAGGGGGGTCAAAAATGCCCCAAATTGCCCAAATTTATTGCATTTTACACTCGCCACATCGAGTCACATACAGAGGGGGACCACGCATGCGCGGCTTGTTTTTTTTCTCAATGTCTTTGTTTCTTTTTCTAAGCAACAAATGATTTTTGCAACTTGCATTTTGGTCTTTGCTTATTACAAGGTAATATTGTACGATATCTAAGCCTGTTTTCACGTTGGGTTGACTTTGATAAATTGAAAAGTAAATGATTGTAAGCTTTCGCCATCATCGGATTTAACATCTTCTGTACTTCTCACAAATATTTTTGTGTCCGTTACCAATAAGTTCTCATACGGTCCCCCCCCCCCCCCACCTGTAAAACATTCACAACAAAAACTCATCTAGCTACAACCACTGAAAATAATTTTCCTTCCTTCCTCTGGGTACCTAAAACTAAACGGAACTTCCATTAGAAAAGTTTCTTTCCAACAATTACCCGTCTGTGGAAACAATACCACAGGGTTGCTTCCCAGCTGACTATAACATGGTCGTGTTCAAGTCCAATTTTAACGGGTTCTTGTTGAGCCGTCCTCTTAAATAATAAAACTCTGCCCAGTCGCAACCATTGTTGCTAATTCTTTGGTCAAACTCATTAACTCTTATCCTCGAGTGGCTTTTGGACCTTGAAAAGTGAGGACTCGTTAGATTTTTTTAAAAAGTCCTTCTGTTGCTGTACAGTCCAATTTGTGACCTGACATAACCAGAGCAGGCGAGAATATCAACAGAGAATGTCTATCTCTTTTTCGGTATCGTGCCTCTTCAGATGTTTTTCTTTCGTAGATGATTCCAGCCTTCCTCGAGGTCCTGGGTATGACCTTAAAAGACATCCAGTGGTGAGGCCTCCATTTGGGAGCTGTTGGGAATGTGGAGTTGCCCCTTAGTTGCCATTGCTCCCAGGTCCACTCTGGCCCAGAGTGGTAGTACCTATAAGGGCCCATCTATGGGTCAAATAGAACTTACTGGCGCTACCAAGTCAGGCTGTCTGAAGTTATTGACTTCCTGACTCAAAATGCACCAAACGTTGATGTTTTATTGTTTTTTTTTCCTTTGCAAAACTGAATTATGTTCTGCAAAATCCAAAATAAAAACAATTTCCCTCTCCTCCTCTTTCCTTCCCCTCTCCTCCTCTTTCCTTCCCCTCTCCTCCTCTTTCCTTCCCCTCTCCTCCCCTTTCCTTCCCCTCTCCTCCCCTTTCCTTCCCCTCTCCTCCCCTTTCCTTCCCGTCTCCTCCCCTTTCCTTTCCCTCTCCTCCCCTTTTCACTCAACCAAACACCATGAATAAATACTAAAACATATAAAGAACTTGAAGCATAAAAACCTTTACAAAAATAAACAGATTCAGCATTAAATAACCCGAAAAGGGTTGATATGCCGTAAAACAAACCAAACCAGCCTTCCTTGAGCTTATCCGCAGCTTGTTGTTTGAGTTGCTACCAGATGAGAACGTTGAACAGCAGAAAAAAAAAAATTCTAATCTTTTATTTGCATTACTATTGTCTTCAACGTTGCGACTAGCATTTCGGCCAATCTCCCGTCTTGCCTTCTTCATTATCCACGCTGATGTTTATTTCGTATTCAACGTTGTTGGTTCTTTGTCTGTTTGCTAGGTACTTGAAATCCGATCAATGGATGATTCTGATGTTTCTGAAATTTTGAGATGAGGATTGATAATTTGGATTATTTTCACAATATCACAGGAACTCGTGGTGCAACGGATCAGCGCGTTGAGTAAAGATCAGTTCTAAAAAATGGTCTTCTAGATGTTGACAGGCGTCAGACGTGGACGAAATCCCAAACTCCAAAGACTGGGCTCACTGGAAAACGGAAGTCACCCGATTCACTCTCACGGTGGCCGATGAGCAACTCGTGCTCCCCCGTCGCCTTCATATTATTCAACGCAGGCAATACTAACAAAGAATAAAATCAAAGTCACTCGACACGTCTACTCAGTCATCGCTGACAGTTCACGAACAATCTATTCTCGTGGATTAAAGGGGTTCAGTTTGAAACTCCGTAAAGGTTTCTCGGGTTCGAAAAAGATTTCAGAGTTTGAAAAAGATTTCAGAGTTTGATAAAGATTGAAGGTTATATCGGCCGGAACATGAAAATGAGAATAGTCGTCCGAATGATCCAAATCATATGAATGATTTTCATTTTTAAATTCAGGAACAGAGAGATGGGAAGAGAGGGAGATACAGAGAGAGTAGGGAAGAGAGGGAGATACAGAGAGAGTAGGGAAGAGAGGGAGATACAGAGAGAGTAAAGAAGGGAGAGAGGGAGATACAGAGAGAGTAAAGAAGGGAGAGAGGGAGATACAGAGAGAGTAAAGAAGGGAGAGAGGGAGATACAGAGAGAGTAAAGAAGGGAGAGAGGGAGATACAGAGAGAGTAGGGAAGAGAGAGATGGGAAGGGAGAGAGGGAGATACAGAGAGAGTAGGGAAGGGAGAGAGAGAGATACAGAGAGGGAAGGGAGAGAGAGACAGGGAGAGTAGGGAAGAGAGATGGGTAATATAAGCATTCACGTGAGGCACGACTTAAACATTCTTGTGAAATGTAGTCGGAAAATTAATAGCCACATAAAGAACAGTAATTTGAAGAACAATGCAAATTTGTATAATTTTGGATTATTTGGACTGCATTTCTCATCTTGAGTGTTATCATCACAACATTTCGGCCACTGTAACCTCCGGCCTTCTTCAGGTGTATCTGGACAACATTTCGAACAGAATCCTTTATTTAATCCACGGGGGTAGCATGCTCTTGATCCGTCAGCCATGAATGGGAGAAGTCTTCAGTAATTCGCAATTCTCCATATCGCCCGCACTGAGGATTGAACCTTTGACCTTCAGATGACTATCATTTAGAAGAAGGTCAGAAGTTACAGCGACCGAAATGTTGTGATGATAACACTCAAGATGAGAAATGTAGTCCGAATAACCAAAATTCTACAAATTATCAATCCTCATCTCAAAAATTCAGAAATCTGACAATGCAAATAATTCAACTTTTCACCCAAAAAAAAATTGGAGCAAAATTTACTTCCAATCTATATTGGAAAACAAATGACCCAAATTATCTGTGGAGATGTTTATTTACTACAAACTCCTTTGAACAGAATGTTTGGTGCAATTTCGGAAAAGCCTCAATAAGAAAAAACAAATAATAAATAAAAATAAAGGCATACTGGTATTATGTATGCGACCATCACAGAAAAGACATTGTACACCAAAAATTACGTAAATTGAGCAAGTAGTTTTTTTTTTGTTGTTTTTATCACACATCAAATTTTGTCATTTTTTTTCCATGCTCGCTTGTCATGGTGCCATCTTTGAAAAACAAAGGACGTAAGTCGGCCCAGCTTGTCGTGACAAGCGACCGTGGAGAAAAAAAATGACAAAATTTAATTTTCTGTGATAAAAAAAAAAAAAACTACTGGATCGATTTACGTAATTTTTGGTGTACGATATCTTTATTCCGTCACGTTCACATACATGATACAGGTACGTATTGATTATTTGTTTTTCCTGATTAAGGCTTTTCCGAAGTTGCATCGAATGTTTTTACTTATTTATTTTGTTCACTTATTTTTTTCAACTTTTTTCTCTTTAGGCTTTCAACTGAAAAAAGATCAGAAACTGTTAGAAAAGAAAGATGAAATTTCTCTGGAAGAATTAATTGAAAAAGAGGTGAGCCTGAAGAATTTATTCAAATACTAGACCACCTATGACCCATTGGGTCAGTATTTATCTAATATATAAAGTAGAGACGTTTTTTCCCCTGTACGTTCTCGGAGTATAGGAAAATAACCACATGCATCACAGGCTACTAAACTAACCACTATACTACACTTATTCACTCAAGCGTGTTTTAGTAAATGTGTTATTATTTTTTCCTACCTAACACTAAATATTACATTTGGCCCACCATCAACGTCTCTCCGAAAAACTAACTCCATATAGGTGGTAGCGAAAACTTTTCTCCCTAACAATTATGTACTGTCACTCTACTCATCGACACCGGGAACTAATACACACAGTTTAATTTTCACAAAAGACCGGTTGTTATTTATTATTTGCCTGGTATTAATTTAACACGCATGTCAATAATAAGGTTTAGGTTAATTCGCCTATTTTCACAAGCGTTTTTAACCCGGGCGCGTGGGGCAGACGGCAAGAAAGTAGGTTTCATTATCGCCCGTTTTAGCGTTCGATCCCATTCCTATCTACCCCTTTTTTTTTTAATTTAAAAGATTCGTCAACACGGTAGACGGGGGAAAAAAAAATAATTGCCCGTTTCTTTTTTATTCGACGTCATGCAATAGGTAGTACTTTCTCCCGTGCAGCGCCGGGCGACGGGTTCAGCTAGTTTGTTATATAATTATCTATGTAATTTCTAAATATTCACATTGGTTGATCAAGCAGCAGTTAGCGATTATGGCTGCTGCTGCTTTCAAACAAACCTTTTGACAACTACCATTCATTCTTTATGATGTCACATTGCTTTTTGCAACTGCATTCGTCCTTTATGATGTAATCCATTTTCAAATAAATATATATATTTCTTACTTAAAAAAAAAAATAATAATCGTGCAGCAATGCATGTTGGGTCTTTTGATCTTAAGGTTGTGTTATTTTTCATACTGCGTCAAGGATACGTCCTCGGCAATCAGCCCGACAGTCTAGTCCATTTTATTTTTTAATTTATTATTTTATTTAACATAGTTCACCCCAAACAAGGCAGGCCGCCACTGTAGACGTAAGGGCTACTGAAAAAAAGGGGCTGACAGTTTTTTTTTGGGGGGGGGTGTCAATCTAAATTAGGAGCTGCGCAGCGAGATGTCTGTTTACATTAGTTTTAAATTTCTGCATGTCATTTTGTAACATATCTACATCTCAATATTAATAACATTTTTTTAACATATCTACATCTCAATATTAATAACATTTTTTTAACATATCTACATCTCAATATTAATAACATTTTTTACCATATCTACATCTCAATATTAATAACATTTTTTACCATATCTACATCTCAATATTAATAACATTTTTTAACATATTTACATCTCGATATTAATCACATTTTTCAACATATCTACATCTCGATATTAATAACATTTTTTTAACATATCTACATCTCAATATTAATAACATTTTTTAACATATCTACATCTCAATATTAATAACATTTTTTAACATATCTACTTCTCAATATTAATAACATTTTTTAACATATCTACATCTCAATATTAATAACATTTTTTAACATATCTACATCTCAATATTAATAACATTTTTTAACATATCTACATCTCAATATTAATAACATTTTTTAACATATCTACATCTCAATATTAATAACATTTTTTAACATATCTACATCTCAATATTAATAACATTTTTTAACATATCTACTTCTCAATATTAATAACATTTTTTAACATATCTACATCTCAATATTAATAACATTTTTTAACATATCTACTTCTCAATATTAATAACATTTTTTAACATATCTACATCTCAATATTAATAACATTTTTTAACATATCTACATCTCAATATTAATATTTTTTAACATATCTACATCTCAATATTAATAACATTTTTTTAACATATCTACATCTCAATATTAATAACATTTTTTTAACATATCTACATCTCAATATTAATAACATTTTTTTAACATATCTACATCTCAATATTAATAACATTTTTTAACATATCTACATCTCAATATTAATAACATTTTTTTAACATATCTACATCTCAATATTAATAACATTTTTTAACATATCTACATCTCAATATTAATAACATTTTTTAACATATCTACATCTCAATATTAATAACATTTTTTTAACATATCTACATCTCAATATTAATAACATTTTTTAACATATCTACATCTCAATATTAATAACATTTTTTAACATATCTACATCTCAATATTAATAACATTTTGTAACATATCTACATCTCAATATTAACATTTTTTTAACATATCTACATCTCAATATTAATAGGGAGTCCGCTCATTGTTGCATAAGCCTTACGAAATCGCATTTGTATCATTGAATTTTGCTTTTTTCAGAGCCTCTGTTCTTATGATTGAATATGCTTTTCGTGTATAATAATCAACTATGATATCAAATAAATACTACTTAATCAGTAAATTCATACTTTATAGACATGTATACCATTGTTAATTTATTTGATGTCCATAAAAATCATTGCGCGATGCTGTACGCGTTCCACACGTCGACGATGGACGGAAAAATACTTGGTAGTCGCTATCTTTACATAAAAAGTGCAAGTTGAGCCAGGGGGATTACCCATACAAAACCCATATGAAAATGTAGCTAATGAAACATAGTTTAACATAGACAGTGCGTCATTAGGATTTGCATAAAAAATCAAAACAAAAGCAGCAGTTATCGTCCGTTTTAGGTAATTACGATCGGAAATTGCGTGAAAATGTGAACGACGCGCATATATTAATGTTGATAACCTTTTCACTTTCTTATTTTGATAGTTTTCTTTGACAAAAGTTATTCAGCTCAACTTGTAAAAAGCATTTGTTTTGAGCGACTTCGGCTGACAGCAGCGAGTATTTCGTTGTACGAGTTGACTTATACGATGTTGAAATCTATGTTGTAAACAGTTAACATTTTTGTCGATTACGTTTATAAATAATTACAAATCATTAAATGACTTACACGCAATAAAAAATGAATAGCAAAAAAAAAAACAATAAACAATACATATTGAATATATAAAATATTTCATGTTTCTGTTATTTATTTCCCAGTTAGATATGTTTTACTCGGACAAAGTTATAAAGCCCCCCCCCCCACCCTCTCTCTCTCTCTCTCATATATATATATATGTATATATATATTTATACTATATATATATATATATATATACTATATTTATACTATATATATATATACTATATTTATACTATATTTATACTATATATATATATACTATATTTATACTATATTTATACTATATTTATACTATATATATATATACTATATTTATACTATATATATATATATATATTTATACTATATATATATATATATATTTATACTATATATATATATATATATATTTATACTATATATATATATATATATTTATACTATATATATATATATATATATTTATACTATATATATATATATATATATATATATATTTATACTATATATATATATATATATATATATATATTTATACTATATATATATATATATATATATATATTTATACTATATATATTTATACTATATATATATATATATATATATATATTTATACTATATATATTTATACTATATATATATATACTATATATATATATATTTATACTATATATATATATACTATATATATATATACTATATATATATACTATATATATATATATTTATACTATATATATATATATTTATACTATATATATATACTATATATATATACTATATATATATATATATATACTATATATATATATATTTATACTATATATATATATATTTATACTATATATATATATATATATTTATACTATATATATATATATTTATACTATATATATATATATTTATACTATATATATATATATATATTTATACTATATATATATATATATATTTATACTATATATATATATATTTATACTATATATATATATATATTTATACTATATATATATATATATATTTATACTATATATATATATATATATTTATACTATATATATATATATATATTTATACTATATATATATATATATATTTATACTATATATATATATATATATTTATACTATATATATATATATATATTTATACTATATATATATATATATTTATACTATATATATATATATATATATATATATATTTATACTATATATATATATATATATATTTATACTATATATATATATATATATTTATACTATATATATATATATTTATACTATATATATTTATACTATATATATTTATACTATATATATATATATATATATTTATACTATATATATATATATATTTATACTATATATATATATATATTTATACTATATATATATATATATTTATACTATATATATATATATATTTATACTATATATATATATATATTTATACTATATATATATATATATATTTATACTATATATATATATATATTTATACTATATATATATATATATTTATACTATATATATATATATATATTTATACTATATATATATATATATATTTATACTATATATATATATATATTTATACTATATATATATATATATATTTATACTATACTATATATATATATATATATTTATACTATATATATATATATATATATATTTATACTATATATATATATATATATATATATATATTTATACTATATATATATATATATATATATATTTATACTATATATATATATATATATATATATTTATAGTATATATATATATATATTTATAGTATATATATATATATATATATTTATACTATATATATATATATATTTATACTATATATATATATATTTATACTATAT
Source organism: Sepiola atlantica (assembly GCA_963556195.1). NCBI lineage: Eukaryota > Metazoa > Mollusca > Cephalopoda > Sepiida > Sepiolidae > Sepiola > Sepiola atlantica. Next base: position 11,184,351 of record OY744538.1, read on the forward strand.
ATATATATATTTATACTATATATATATATATTTATACTATATATATATATATATTTATACTATATATATTTATACTATATATATATATATATTTATACTATATATATTTATACTATATATATATATATATTTATACTATATATATATATATTTATACTATATATATATATATATTTATACTATATATATATATAATTTATACTATATATATTTATACTATATATATATATAATTTATACTATATATATATATACTATATATATATATATATATACTATATATATATATTTATACTATATACTATATATATATATTTATACTATATATATATATATATATTTATACTATATATATATTTATACTATATATATATATATATATTTATACTATATATATTTATACTATATATATATATATTTATACTATATATATATATATATATATTTATACTATATATATTTATACTGTATATATATATCTGTATATATATATATTTATACTGTATATATATTTATACTGTATATATATATATATATGTATATATATATATTTATACTGTATATATATTTATACTGTATATATATATATATATCTATATATATATTTATACTGTATATATATATATTTATACTGTATATATATATATATTTATACTATAGTTACTTAGTCTATGGCGAAATGAAACTTATTTTTTTCCTAAGTCGTTGCGAAAATCGATGTATGAATTATTTATTTAATTTTAAAAAGTAGTCAGAAGTTTTAATTATTTTTTTTTTATTGGAAAAATGTTGAAATAAAAATAAACCGGCAGTTAAGTTGACTCGTAAAATCTTCACTGTAACTGTAACAGTTAGGTTAAATGAACATGAACCGGCAAAATAACAACCCCATCGTTATTCTGCCGGGACCGGCAAAATAACGAGGAGGTTGTTATTGTGCCAAAAGTATATGAATATAGCAAGAAAAAAAGCAAAGTCCAGAATGTCACAAGACAGTGTCCATACATCAAACTTTAGAAAAATTCGTATTGCAAAACAATTGGAAAGAAAACAGCAAAGAGAAAAACTTGAGAAAAAAAGGAAAAATCGCAAAGAAGCTTTGATAAAGCAACTGGAGAAGTCAGGAATCTGGACGAATCAAGATAAAGTAGAAGAAAACCTTGTAGCTGAATCTAGAGATTCACAAAAAATAAAGATGCTAAAAAATCAATCAAATGTTCACAAATCCCTCATCAAATCAAAAGTTGATCCAAAATTATTCTCTTTGACAAGAAATAAACAAAAGTTATCAGTCTCCCAATTGAAAGAAAATCTAATTATCTGTATTAGAAGCAATTTTTCAATTGAAATACCAGCCATTGTGTCAGAAATAAATGATAATTTTTCTTCGGTTTCTAAACAAAGTAAAGATAAAATAAGAAAAAGACCAAATACATCAACTAACAAAAGAAAATGTACAAAACAAAAAAAGATATCCATCAAATTATCTGTTGGAAAATTGTATGCAGTTGCATTTAGGGATAAATGGTATGCGGGAGAGGTTAAACAACTTATTTCTGAAGAGGATGCAGAATTTACCTATTTAATACAAAAGGGGAAGCATTTTCAGTGGCCACAAAGACCTGATGTCATGATTACTAAATTTGAAGCAGTGCTGGGAGAAATTGTACTTGTGCCTGTTTGTGGGGGAAGACTTTTCAGTGTTGACAACTATGATACCATTGATCAGTTATATTTAAATCATTAAAAGTAACTCACTTACTAACTGTAAATTCATTGAAACTATTAAACATTAAATGTTCTACCAAAATGTCAACTGTATATTATACAGTCAATATTTGATTTTCCAAATGTTGCACTAATGAAATTAATATTGAAAAAAAACTTGAAAATCAAACGTCATAAATAGTTGTTATGTTTGATGATTTTGTTATCAGTATTAAAAAAGAAGCAAAACAAAAAAAGGATCATGGAAATCCATCAAAAATTGACTGAGATATGGGCAAAAATCTTTTTAAGTTGAAAATGCTACGATCATGCATTTTTAGGCGGCCATCTTGGATTTGTCTTAGCCAATGAAAATGCTTTATTTATATAGTCTGAAAGAAGAGTATACTTTAATTTTATTGTGAAAATTTCATTTACGTTAGACAAATACTTTTCTTTTTATGGTTATATAAGTCATGCTTTCCGTGCCATTTCACCTTGTTTGATGGAGCTACCATCCACAATATGGTGACAAAATTGAATATTTTTGCTATTTCCCATACATTTTTTTTCCATTACATTGATACGTACCTGCTATTTTTGAAAGTTTCCAATACCATATATGAAATATTAATAAAATAAAAGTTATCAGACTATAGGGATCAACCAAATATTCAAAATAGTGGCATTGATTATTGTATTTTTACCAATTTGTTATAAAAAGTGGCGATTTTTCCAAAAAAAGTGCCGTTTTTTCAGTATTTCAAATTAGCATATCTCCGTCAATGTTTGACGGATTCACAAAATTTTTTTTTCATACTACTCAGTACATTAAGTCTCACAATATAAAGTAAAAATCATTTATCTTCTTAAACATTAAAATTTTGAGTGGACTCCCTAATATTAATAACATTTTTTTAACATATCTACATCTCAATATTAATAACATTTTTTAACATATCTACATCTCAATATTAATAACATTTTGTAACATATCTACATCTCAATATTAATAACATTGTTTAACATATCTACATCTCAATATCAATAACATTTTTTAACATATCTACATCTCAATATTAATAACATTTTTTAACATATCTACATCTCAATATTAATAACATTTTTTTAACCAATCAAATTTGAGCACTAACTTACTAACTAGATTTCATTAATTTTTTTTTTTTAATAACTAGAAAAAGAATAATTATACAAACATTGATTGTATCTGCTTTTAAACTTTCATTGGTGCCAGAAATTACTTTCTAATCGACAGTTTTAAAGGCTTAAAAAAAAATAACTGTCAAAATATTTTCGGGCGTTACCTATGATTTTTGTGAGATTTTAACAATAGATATTAAACATTAATTACTAGATATTCTCCAAATTTCAGTTTCTTAAGGGTATTTAAAAAGTTTTTAGGAGGCACAACCTCTCATTTTAAAATTCAAATATTTCAGATTTACATTAAATTTGATCCATAGTCATTAGACGCTAATTGAACAAGATTCCCTTAATTTCAGTTTCTTATTAAGACCCCTTAAGCTTGAGGCTTGAACTTTACACATTTTCTAGAATCAAAATTATGTAATGGATTTTAATCAAAATTGGAATAAGGATTCTAGATATAAGGTTTTGTAGAATTATATATTGATGTTAATCTTCGTAAGAGTACATGAAAGTGACACAAAACTGTTCTGTTCAGGGAATTCATTTTACTCGTATTTATTCTAATATTTATATAAACACATATTTTACTTTATATAAGTTAAGATATTGAAATGGAAATAAATGTTGCATAGTGTTTTACTGCGATGTTCATGGAAGCATGAATAAAATAATGAAAATCTTTCTTAGAAATAAAAATTTTCAGATCAAATATTCATCTAAGATTTCAGTTTTTGTAGATTTAAAAAAAAAAAAGAATTTTATCTGAACATTTTTTTTTCTTTGTAGAGAGCTGCCCTTTCAAGTTCTGGAACGAAAATCACATTGCAAACGTTTTTGGAATGGAAAGAACGAAAGGTGATTATGATTGTACTTTTTATTTTAAATAAATATTTTTTTTTTATTTCTCTTTTTTTTCTTTTATCCATATAAAAAAAAACATCTTAAAAAAAAAAAATTTTTTTTGTTTATCCATATTAAAAAAAACATCTAAAAAAAATTTTTTTTTTTATCCATATAAAAAAAAAATATAAAAAAAAAATTTTTTTTTTTTACCTTTTTTTTTTTATCCATATTAAAAAAAGACATCTAAAAAAAAAACTTTTTTCCTCTTGCAGAAAAAAGAAAAGCTTGCGGCTTTGAATATTTCCACTGAACGTAAAAAGGCCGAATACAGGGCTGGCCGAATCGTTGGGGTGAGTCTTGTTTAAACATTTTCTTTTTACAACCATTATTGCAGCTTTGGGATTCTGTTTCTATCAAACTCAGCTTTTATAGTGAAAGAATCTTCCAGTACAACTCCGAAACATGACCCTTACCAAATGACTTGTCCGATAATGTGTTTGGACATCCAGTAACACTAAAAACAAAAGCTATCTAAGGGCAGATAAGCTACAAGGATCCAACAACTGTCCATACTGATGACAAGTAAAAAGTGGAGCATCTATTTACTTTCGGCAACCATGACTCACACCTCTCCTCTATTTTGTTGTTTAGTCCCCCACACATTTCATTAGCAATGTTTCAAACAGTTTTAGATTTGCTGTTTTGATTGGGTGCTATGTGGTGTAGTTTAATCCTCTCATAATATTCATCATCATTCAGCAGTCAATCTATCCATCTCATTAACCCTTATTCTCGGGTGATAAGTGGTGACTCGTTAGTACAAAAGAAAAAAAATCGACTCAACACCAAGTGCCGAACAATCACTAAAAACTGCATAAAACGGTGATTCTTTAGAAACGTGGCTAAAATTTAGAAGGGGAAAGATAATTCAAATGACAATATGAAAAGGGCAGATAAGTCAAACTTGGGGGGGGGGGGTCAAATCTAAACCTGACTCTAACATTTCAATCAAAACCGGTTTATTTATTTAATTTTAACATATACTCAGAAGTTTTATTTTTTGCATTTTAAATCTGATCCCCCTCCCCCGAAAAAAAGTTTGAATTATCTGCCCCTTTCATATTTCGTCGTTTGAATTATCTCTCCCCTTTCATATCTCATCTCGGCCACATTTCTAAAGAAGCACCATAAAACCTGCTAGTCGACCAAAAACACAACGTGGGTCAGTACAATTCTGAACGATATCAAACAAAACAGACGTTAAACTTGTGCAGGATAACGTAGAAAATCTGGACAGAAAAACTTTGCATAAAGTTATTAGTCGCATAATGTTAACGGATATGCACTGATATTGCTTGGATTTAGTTCTGTTTTCTTTGCTTGACGTTGTTTTACTTAACCGAACTCCGACTTAATAAAGTTGTCATCTACGAGAATGGGAAAAAAAGGGATGTAGGAAGTCACAAAGGGAGGAGGTCATCCGCTCCCACCTCCATATTGACCACACAAATCCATTCCTTCATTTCTGCTTTAGCAGATGGAGCCACTATGGTGCGCGATTTGTCATGTCTAATATACAGTGAGACACTTTATGATAGGATGTGTTGATTTTTACGCCCCTGCGACAAAGATACTAAAATGTTTGTAGCATGAAAGAACTGTTTGATGATGTCAGGGTGGAACTTAAAGTCTCCTTTTCGAAAACAGTTGGCTTATACCCCAAAATCTAATATCTCTAAACCCAATAAACCAAATCCTCTATTTTATCAACTGCAATTGGTTTATTTACAAAACATTCATACACGAAAGAAATTAATCTACAAATGATTTCTATAAAGAATTGCTGCTTGTGCTGATGAGCGGCCGTACGAAAAAATTATTTTTTTATAAAAACATTATATACTTATTCAGCATTATATTCTTACTCACTGTACAAAAAAGTAGAAAAAATTATCCACTAGAACTTTAATTACAAGTATTTTTCCATTCTTTGTATCATAACAGCAATTCGTTCAGTAAGCGTCCATCTTTTTTTTTTTTCAAAAATAAATTTAAAAAAAAAACAACTACATATATAAAAATTAAATTTATTCCAATAAAACAAAATGAAAGTAAATAAACGAAATTAAATTAATTTATTGCATTAAAACGAAATGTTTTATTGGAATAAATTTAATTTTTATATATGTAGTTGTTTTTTTTTAATTGCATGATTATCTCCCTTGCGAATTATCTGCCCTTGAATTATTTTTAAGAAAAAAGATGGACGCTTACTGAATGAATCGCTGTTATGATACGAAGAATGGAAAAATACTTGTAATTAAAGTTCTAGTGGATAATTTTTTCTACTTTTTTTGTACAGTGAGTAAGAATATAACGCTGAATAAGTATATAATATTGTTTTTATAAAAAAAATAGTTTTTTCGTACGGCCGCTCATCAGCACAAGCACCAAAGAATCTATTAAATATTTGAAAATGTTAAGAACCTCAAATACAAAACCCTTTTACCAAAATAAATGGAGTCGGCACTAAATAACCTAAAAGGGTTGATATGCTGTAAAACAAATCAATCTATTTGTCTTTGTGTGTCTGAAGCTTACAGAAAGCCAAACCATAAGGCTGAAATTTTGTAGGCGTAGAACCAATCGTTTGAAAAGATTTACAACTTTTGCTAGCAAATATTTTAAATATTTTTAGAACCCTAAAGGATCCCCGACTAAGATTCAATCAGAACTAAAATGTTTTTTTGTTTAAGAAATGAAATCGCCATTTTTATCGATGCAATCTCCAAGGACGATCGAGATCTATGTTCTCTACTAAAAGACAAAATCCGACTTGGGATTCTGCTGCTTATCGTAGCTTGACCAGCAACAGTTTGAATTTCATTTACTTCATCTTCTTCTTCTTCTTGATCCGTTGTTGTTGTTCATTAATATCAAAATCAGATGCAACTGTTTCTCCATCAGTTCCTTGAGGTGGTCTGGAAGGCGCCACCATTGTGTGTGACTTGTCAAGTGCCATACGCAGTGAAACACTTTTTGTTAGAATGCGATGAAAACACTAGAATGTCGGTACTATGAAAGAAACTATTTCAAGAAATGAAGGTAGAAATCATAATGTCCTTTCTGAAAATGGTGGATTTTTACCCCCAAAATCTAACATCTATAAGTTCAATAAACCAAACTTTCCCGTGAAAAAAAAATTAATTGCAGACTGTTTACTCAAGAAATATGCACATATAAAAGAAATTCATCCAAATCAGTTAAACATTTAAAAATATTATGAACCTCGAGCATAAAATCGTTTTACCAAAATAAATGGAATCGGCATTAAATAACCCAAAAGGTTGATATGCCACAAAACAAAATCGGTTTCTGTCAGTCGATATTTTTACATCTTATGATATCAAGTAGTAGTAGTAAAGTCTTGTTCTTGGTGATTAAAGCACTTAGGCCCCGTGCTTAACCCTGGTTTTATAGTATTAAGTGGTACAGACCATCTTCATGACAGGACGTTAGTCTGTCGCCAATTGGCTAATACCCATTTATACACCCGGCGGTTTGAGTGACCCATCGTCGTCAGATATTGGACTTTTACAAAAATCATCATCGTCGTTTATTGTATTGGAATCCGTTTTGTGTCTGCATTGCTGAATTTGTATCCTCAATCAATTTAAATTTGAAGATTGTAATTGGGGGGGGGGGGGGGCATATAATGCATTTCTTACATTGGAATCCACTTTTTTTAGTTAAAAACTATCATCCACCCCCCCAAAAAAAACCGCATTCCAAACACTAAAGTTTTATCATTTCTCCACAATTCGGTTGCCGAAGTAAAACGATTTGCTTCTGATGTCAACTTTTAGGAACTTAATTTTGATATTTAGGTAAAAAAAACAAGAATTTTGCATTATCTTTTTTTTTTTTTTTTTTCTTTTCTTTTTTTTATTTTTTTTTTTTTTTTATCTTTAGGTGCAGATTTTATTTTTTTTTTTTTTATTTGTTTGTTTATTTTTTATTTCTTTAGATCAGCGGAAGAGAAATGTTTGAATTCAACCCGGAACTGGTTGCCATGGATGACGAAGGGGCAGACGATACTTGCTACATGGTTGAAAGCTCTGATGAAGATGAAGTGGACGAGACAGATGTAAGAGTTTTTTTGTTTTTTTTTTATCTTTTCACGTTTTCATCTCAGCTGGAAGAGAGAACCTTGTGTCAAACTTAGGAAGACAAATAATGATTCTTTTGACGATTACTTATAAACCTTTTCATTTATTCGATGTTGAGTTTTGTATGTCTTATGTTGAAAAGTCTGTCTTAGTTTCAGCTGAAGTTATGGGCATTGGTACTTTAGGCATTAAGCTTGAGCCATAACCCATTTATCAACGTAAAATGTGTTTCTCAGCTAAAATGATGACATTTTTTTTTTTTTTTTTAATAAAATATCTTATGAAAAACAAGAAGCATTTAAAGTAAGTTGTTAATGTAATTTTTAATATTTCGGACATTCCTTTTTTTTTTTTTTTTTCCCCCTTCAAAAGTTTTTTTTTTTTTTTTTTTTTATTAAAAAAAAATGAATATTGAACTTTCATGAATAACTAGACATCAGATACATTTGTCTTTTTTTTTTACTTTTAAAAAAATTTTTTTTTTAAATTAAACACTTAGAAATATAACAATCAAACCCTACAGAATTAAAGGAATCATAGATGGGTGAAGCCTAACCCCCCTCCGTCTCACACAGACCCTATAATAGATTCATAAACCTTATTAGATAAAGCCAACAGAATTAACTAAATACATAAACCCAACACGAATGCATATGACGATGATAGTTAAAACATTAGATATCCGTTAGATGAACCTTTTCACTGACAAAATATATCCTCCGTCAACATCCAGCCATTATATAACAATTAATCCATTCAAATACAGATCCTACCTCCATATATAAAAAAATATTTATAAAAATAATTTTGTGGAAAATACAAAGCTATAAATAATAAACAAATAATAAATAAATTTTTTAATGAATCCCACCCAGAGCCTAATCAATCAATTATGCCACTCAGTTATCGCTAAATATAAACACACTTTTGAAGCAGTAAAACAGACAACACCCATCACAAATAATTAAATTAATTTTAATAAAACAATTATTTGGCGTACGATCGTTTCCAAGACTATTTCCTCAAATTTAAATTTTTCCCTTTGCAGGAAAATTATTCTGGTCCCATTCATGAAATTGACATGTCGACATTTGAAGCGACTGAAAATTATGGAAGTGGTGGTACGCAAGTTTCTATAGAAGACCGCAGGACTAAAACTGGTACGTATGTTTTCTTTCTCTGCGGTGCAATGGTTTCATTGTTATTAAATAGTCTTGCTACAATTGTTAAAAGTTCATTTCTAGAATTTTTTTTTTTCCCCCTTTTTTTTCTCTGACTTGCTATTTGCTTTCTCTTTTCCCCATAACACATGAAATCGTTTGATTTGGCAATTTTTTTACTTACTAACTTTTGTGTGCCGGGACAGAAATATCTATACACACACACATACAAAGAAAATACACCTTGATCTTTGTTATAGACTGGAGGATAGATATTCCTTTTGCATATATAAGGACATTTGGACCTTTTAGCTTCTATGCCTTTCAATTACTTTGAAAACAAACCTTGTATTCATAATTCTATCCTTTTTGTTTTCAGTCTACATTCATTCTGTTATATTTTTTAATATTTTCTTAATAAATTGAATAAGAATTATTTTATTTAAATTTTCCTTTTTTTTTTCTTTTCATCAATTTACTTTCTGTTACATACTGTCCCATGAGTGTGTGTGTGTGTGGGGGGGGGGCATCTTTGGGGTCGTAACAATCTCACACGCAAGTTTGAAATGGCATTCTTGGGTTTAAGGATGTAGAACAGTTAAGTCAGCAGGGTCAGTTCAAGGAAACGCTTGGGGGTTGATTAGGATAGATTTGAAAGAACGAGGGATAAAGATGTGGGAAGAGATGGGTTAGTTTGGGAGTCAATTTCTAAAAGCAGTCCAACACATGCCAGCATGTAAAATGGACGTTAAACCGAATATGATGATCATCATGGTTATCATTTTCACAATGTTTCAACCGTTGTACTTGAAGATACCGGAGAGCAAAATATGTAAAGTCTGTTAGAAACGATACTAATACTTCAGGTTAACTGCTGCTGATTCTTACTATGATGCCACTTGGCGAACAGATAAATATGCATAGCACCATAAACGCATTATTAAACTACAAATTACAAACATATTTAACGAGAATTTACTCTATTTACATAAAAACATCTTTTGTAAACATGAAACCAAACGCTTTCTCTCAGCAAATTTTTTGTTCTCAACTTGCCGGCAATTTTTATAATTCACTTACATTTACAAACAATACTAATACTTCAGTCAGGCTGCTGCTGCTGTTGTTTGCTTGAATATATACCGAATAACCTTCCTTCGTTGTTACACACAAAGGAACAGCTATTTATACATAAAGATGTTGAAACACACATTACATTTTTCGGTGCAACTTCAGAAAATCCTCAATAAGAAAAAAATAATCAATACATACGTGTATCATGTATGTGACCGTGACGGAACAAAGATATCGTACACCAAAAATTACGTAAATTGAGCAAGTAGGGTTTTTTTTTTTTTTTTTTTTTTTTTTTTTTCCAACGCTCGCTTGTCACGCTGGGCTGACTTACGTCTCTTGTTTTTCAAAGATGGTGACGTGACAAGCGAGCATGGGGAAAAAAATGACAATTTGATTATTTGTGATTAAAAAAAAAAAAAAAAAAATTATTTGCTCAATTCATGTAACTTTTGGTGTACGATGTCTTTGTTTCGTCACGGTCACATACATAATACCATTATTTTTGTTTATTTGTTTTTCCTTATTGAGGCTTTTCCAAAGTTGCACTCATTAATTATATTAAAGATTTGTAGAATGTTTTTGGCCAGGAACAAAGTGTAGTATCTGTTCCGATTGATACTGCACTCCATAGACCGGTATCGTCTTGGCCTTCGGGGCTTGATTTACGCCGGTCTATGGGTTTGTCCTGTGCAGTTCTAGGAGGTCCACCCTCCCAGGCTTTGCCTTCTCACCCTTTGAGAAGGGGTTAGTTTATTGCTAATCGCCTGAGGCGCCCCTACCGGGGAATGCCGACGGGACTGCCCAGGTAATTTGTAACGGTCATAAGTGCTCTTCCTTTAGGGTACTGACTTATCAAATCCCACTTTCCGACCTTGTGTCACATTTATCTGCTGTGGGAGGTAGATAAATATCTTGTAGAGTGTTTCATTAAACCCTAACCCTATCCCATTGGAACTGTAAAAAATATTTCTACAATTGTTACTTTTAATTCATTTTATTTCTACAGAGGAAACTAAACTATCGGAGGCAGCTGCGCTCCCGAATGGAACTGCGACTGACATTCAAATTGATGAAGATCTATTCGGAGGTGAAGACCTTGACCAACTGGAGGACGATTTAGACACTTTAGAGATGGAAGACTAACCCCTCTCCACTTCCAGAACCAACTCTTTCCCCTTTCCTTCATTTATTGAGGGAATTGGAAAATTTGCTTTAGATATGGAAGACTGACCATTTCCCCACATTTTAACCTTCTGCCCCACCCCCTGTTCTTACCCCCACCCCTCACAGACTCCCCACCCCCTTTTATAAAAAAAAAACAAAGAAAAACAGACACCCACACACACTCTCCATACTGGCATATTTTTTTGAAAACTAAAACTGAGAAGCCTCCGCTGCGATACTTTATGAGACAAATCCTGGATTTCTTCTTTTTTTTTTTTCTTCCAGAAATAAATTTAAAGAAAAAAATTTTTTTTTTTTTTTTTTTTTTAATTGAATAAAAGGGAAAATATAAAAAGGATAAACTGAGTTTGTGTGCTGCCTCGCCCAATTCCCTCTCTCTTTAGTAATCCTGTAAACAGGAACTAATTGATCTTAAATTGGAAAACGAAAATGACCGACCACTTCCATCTCATGTGATTGGTTCTCTCTCTTTTTGTAAGAATTTTCTTTTTTTACTGTTGATTGTGTTGTTCTATGATACAACACCAAATGGCCAAACACACGCGCATGCACACATGTATATACGAAAAAATATAAATAAATGAATAAATCTGAAAGGCAAAATATGATAAATAAAGAGACAAAGGGAAAAAGTTTTATGCATTTTGTTCATTTTAGAATTTCATCAAAAAAGTGACAAAATTTTGTCACTATGAATTTTGGCAAAGTTCTGTCGAATAAAATGTGTAGAAAGTAAAAAAAAAAACATGTTTTCTTTTTTATCATCTATATATTTTTTAATTCTATTTTTTTTTTTTTTTAATAGATGCTTTATTTGGACTACTATTATCTTGGTTGTTATTTTTCTTAAATAATAAACCAGATGAGAATAGTAGTTTGAATAATACAAATTATCAATACTTATCTAAAAAAAAAAAAAATTTCAAACGTAGATACTTTGTATTAGATAGTCCCATTATATATATATATATATATATATATATATATATATGTGTGTGTGTAATTACAGAAGATTAAGTTTACATCAGTACCAAATTAAAACAAAGGGGGCCTATAGTTTATAAAATATGCTAAACAGAGGCTGAGGAGGCCAACTATAGGTCCCCTTTGTTTGGATTTGAAACTGACGGTACTGATGTTGTCTTAATCTTCTGTAATACATATAAAATTATTTTTGAATTTTTTCTTAAATCGAGCACTCACCTTACATAGAGGTGTGTTATATATATATATATATATATATATATATATATATATATATATGATTGTATGGTGAGATTTTTAATATTTCATTCTTATCAAAAGATTTTCTTGGAAATGAGTGAAGATATTATTTTGTTCACTAAATAAAATAAAAAATATTTCCACTTGTTTCTAAGGAAATCTTTTGATAACAAAGATGAAATATTACAATTTGATTTGGTATATCCGCTTTTTTCCATTCATCTCTGTGTATACGCACGCACGCACACACACATTTTGATGTTTAACAGGTATATACACCACCTGTGTCTTCTATCATTGAACTTCCATGGAAGAATCATCCTGATGTCATGGCAGTGTAATTTTTAATGATTTTTTGATGCAGGTGGCACATATCTCATAAACAAACATATTTAAAAAAAAACAAATGGAACTATTGTTAATTAGAAAATATCTATTTTCAAAACATTTCATACAAATTAAAATTCCATCTATCATAATAGATTGAAATAGTTTCGGATAATTTTCCAGTATTTATTTCAATAGTGCTCAATACATTAGAGCTTTATAATAAGATTGATAAAATATGTTGAATGACTATGCAAATACAAGCATACTTCCATCTTAGATCTCATGCAAACACTTATGCTATCAACACTATATACATTCGCCACAGCTACATATTACAAAATAAAATTGGCCGAGAGAGAGAAGAGGATACTTTTTTTTTTTCTATTAGGATACAAAATGTTATTCTTTTTTGTGAATCCATATTTTGAGAAACTTGGGATATGAGTTTTAAAAAAAAAATCTTTTTAATGAGCCTTTAGCCTGCTCCTTCCCCCCCCCCCTCCCTCCCTTCCTGACTGTTTTCAGTGAAACCCTGGTGTGGACTATAAACTTGGCTGAAAAAAAAAAAAATAACAATTTTTTTTTTATCACACAATAAAATGGAAGTAAAAATAAAGTCTTTCTGAAGCAAAAAAATCTGCTTTTCCTTTTAATTTGCGTGCATTAATTTTAATTTTGTTTTTAATTTTTTTTTTTTTTTTTTAAGGTTAGGGTCTTTTCCTTTTGTTCTGCTTTGAATGATCTTTCGCCCCCACAGAGCCAACAGGTTGCTGTTCGCCCAGTGATCGATCGCTCATATAAACAGTTTCAACGTGGGAGCGTATTTGTAGCTGGACGAGACGGCAAGATCAGCGACGTCATCATCATCATCGTCGCCATTCCGGCCTAGAGAAATTTCGATCTATATTTTTTTTTTTTTTATTGCCACTACGACGATCGGCATGAGTGGAGTTTTACAATCGGGCACCGCGACGACGATGTCACACTTGTGCGGTTGACGACCATTGACCACCACCATGTGCAGCGTGTGGGGGTTTACAAAACAAAATACTAAGTTCTCTCAAAGAGAAAATCGATATTAAATTACATTTTTATTAAACATCTTAAATTGTAATTTTGAAACTACAAATCGAACTTATAGAATGTCGGCTTTTTGAAAAAAAAGAATTTGGGACACTGAAAATATACATAACTTTAAAAAAAAAAAAAAAAAAACGCCCATAACAGATGTTTGTTTCTCATAAGTTTTAAATCGATTTCATATTTTTATTGAATTATCACAATACAGTTTTCAAATGAAAGTTAAAAGTTGATTTAATTTTAAACGTTTTACCATCTTTTAGCTTAGTTTTACTTTTTAAAAATCACAAAATAATTTTTTATAGAACACACAATCTGTATTTGAAATGGATTTAACTTTTTTCTTTCATCCTGGATGGAATTGAATTGAAAACTAATTTAAATTCTTTGACTAAAAATTATGCATTTTCTCATTTTTTTCATTTTTTTTTTTTAAATGTTTAGCTTTTTTTTTCTTTTTTTTTTTTTTTTTTTCTTTTTTTTTTTTTTTTTTTTTTTTTTTTTTTTTACGTGTATAATATAAAATTTTAATCCAGGACAAGAAATACAATTTCAAACCAACAATAAATAAACAATCATGGCTGCTATTGTGAAGACAAACCAAAACAAGTCCAATTATTTATAAAACAATAATGTGAGAGAAAGAGAAGCAAAGAGACAGATACAGACATAGGTAGATAGAGAGGGGGAGAGAAAGAGTCAACAGATGACGATTAGAACGGAAGTGACGCCGCCGTTACTGACATAGCGTTGCCACGAACGATAGCCAGGGAGATGCGTTGGAACAACCAGGCTGACTCATGGGGCTCGTGCCTAGATGTTGAAATCCTCCGTCCAATGTCCTGAAAAAATTTAACAGTCTCGGGGCCAAGCACACCCAACGTTTCCACTGAAATTGGTTGGAAGACGAAACGGTCAGTGAGCGAGCTGTATTTTCCGCGCTTCCTTGTTTCGGCGAGCAGAGCCGCCGTGCCGGGTTTCACCGCGGATTCCACAATCTTTTAAAAAGCTTGATTTAAAAATCACTCCGCTCTCACAAAATATTTTTTTATAGAACACACACAATCTGTATTTGAAAAGGATTTAACTTTTTTCTTTCCTCCTGGATGGAATTGAATTGAAAACTAATTTAAATTCTTTTCGACTAAAAATTATGCATTTTCTCATTTTTTCTCATTTTTTTTTTTTTTTAAATATTGCTTCAAACTTTATATTTCTGTATCCGTAAATTACCCCCCTTCTTTTGTTAAATTCAGGATTTTCTAACAATAAAAAAAATCTAAAATATTTTATTTTAAAATTAATTTTATTCTTTTTCTATTTTGCGTACTTTATCCCTGTTATGAGATAAATTGTCAGACAAGATCGCGTATATCTGTGTTTCCTTTTATTTATATGTAATTTTTATCAATACTTTTTGAATTATTATTTAATAAGTATATTTTTCTTAAGAACTGAATCCAAATAAATTCCATGAAAAATGCCAGTATACTGAAATCATATGCCCTTAATAGGGTTAAGATGAAAATTCATATACACTAAATGTACAAAAGCAAGGAAATTCCCAAATTTTTACACTTATATTGTCATTAAGGGTATGACTACATATCAACCAAACCATTTCATTATCACATCACTACAGTATAAATCTCTATGCATGAGTGGATGAAGTGTGTGAGGTGCGCTGAAGAAAAATTCCTACCAGTAAAATACATAGCCCTGTTGTGCTCACATACCCTTAATGACAATAAAAGTGTAAAAATTTGGGAATGTCCTTGTTTTGTACATTTAGTGTATATGAATTTTCATCTTAACCCTATTAAGGGCAGATGATTTCAGTATACTGGCATTTTTCATGAAATGTACAAAAGCAAGGAAATTCCCAAATTTTTACACTTTTATTGTCATTAAGGGTATGCGAGCACAACATGGCTATGTATTTTACTGGTAGGAATTTTTCTTCAGCGCACCTCACACACGTCATCCACTCATGTATAGAGATTTATACTGTAGTGATGTGATAATGAAATACACACAGATAACATGATTTCATGATTGAACTTTCTGGGTTGCTTTGACTAATGATGCTGAAATTCTACACACTTATAGAACCTATCAAATAAAAATGTTGTGCAAAGTTTTAACTAATTTGGTTTATTGGTTTTTGAGTTCTGATTGATCAAAGAAATGAGATTTCCAGCATAGGCCATTCGTGGAGTCTATTAAGGGATAGAGCGCTCTCGCGCCTCCTTTGATTAATTTGTTGCAAGAACATGATGGAAAGAAACAAAATAAAAATTGGCTAGGCAGAATCAAATATCGACTTAATTTTATTTTTTCATTTGATTTTAGATGATACTTGAATTAATTCCTAATAGCCTTTTGCAGATGGGAGACAAAATTTTTTTTTTTAAATCTTCAGAATATATGTTTAGTATGTCTTATTCACATGTTTTGGATTGTTTTGTTCATCTTGGTTTCTGCAATGTTCATATTGTTTCCGCACTTCTATTCTCCGGCCGTCTTCAGAAGCATTTTGTTGTAGTCCATAATCTGGGATTTTCAAACTGAACTCATAAGGTGGGGGTTTACTTCTTCAATTAGTTTAATCATTTGTATCTTAATCATCTTAAAATCAGACCTTGTCTTCTGACCGGCAGCATCATTCATGCATGTGTGTTATTCTTCCGCCTTTCTGTAACAATTATCGCTCAATTAAGTCAAAAACATGATCTCAGAGAATGAATGATTTATTCCACCATTGATCGTCCAGTAGGCTGAAAGGTCAAAATGGATTGATAGAGAGAAAGAGACAAACAGTTTATTGCTTAATTACATCCTCGTTAGATTAGCAGCATAATTAATACAAGTTCTCATCAAGACTATGTTCAACATGTCTTCTCAGTTCAGCTGTTCCATCTAACCTCTTCAGAATTGCACCCATTATCGTTTCTGCCGTCATATCCAGCTAAATATTATTGACTTCCTTTCTCACGAATTCTAGATTATTTCAGGCAGAGTCAAACGTTTGACTCCTTCCTTCATTCCCCTTGTTAGAAATGTTTCCTGTTTTCAACATAACGATAGATCCATCACAATCACGTTGACACACCGGTTCCCGTTAGATCACCGAAGTTAAGCGGCATCGAGCCTGGCCAGTACTAAATGGGTGACCATTTGGGAATACCAGGTGCTGTATGTCAAATCCCTCAACGGCGGAGTAGTCTGTATGTCAGGCTGCGATGGCGGATGAAGGGTTCAACCAGTCAGGGGGTTCAGTCGTCTCGGTCTCCGTGGTACTGAACATAAACCTGCCTGGCCAAGATGATGGGTCTGTTGTTTGTGCACCAACTTATCCATGTTAAACAAATCCACGCACAGGCGTCTCCAGAGACACCAGTAGTGAGAACCCACAATTGAGGCCCTGGAAACCCGCATACTCGATTCGAGTGTTGGCCATGAGATCCATCTGAACAAATATATTTGAGTGAATACTAGCAAACATACCCACTACATTTATTTAATCCACTCGAGATAAATTAACCTCGTTCTGCATTACATGACGCTTTTAGATATTGAGTTAATTCATTTTCTCTGCGGTTGCTTCACCTGAGATTAAATTCACTGTTAATGATTCTCACAGCCTCTAAAATATTCACTAATCCACTAACTTCGTAACTTGAGCAGTCAGCATGCCTGCATTAAATAGTCTCCACTTCTTCATTCATTCAAGGGACATTAACACTCACAACCTCTAAGTAGCATTTCACTTAACAAACGTCTGTATCCACTTGGCCATGTGATCAGTAGCATGTTTTGGTATAGAAAAAAAAAGGACAAATATTGAATTTTTTTTTTTAATCCATTTTATAAATACTTTATTCAAATGATTACACAACTGTTTTTTTTTTTTGTGGATCCAATATTTTGATTTTTTAACTTTTTTTTTTTTGAGGGGGAAGGGGAAGGTCTGTATTGTCAGATTGGCAGTAAAAAAGATCCACGTTGAACACGGATCGGTGGCTGTTGTCACACAAAAGCATTCCACCAGATTACATCATCCACAAGAGATTCCTAGGATCCACGGACCAAGGTCAGGAGTTCCAACCAGGGCAGCAGCAGTAGACGATTCCACCGATATTTTTTTTATTTTTTATTTTTTTTTGCTGCCGGCGACAGGTTTGGAAGCCATTGCTGCAGTCGGTTGGGAGAAGGGCAGCCATACCTGACCAGTCGTTTGCAGGTGGGAAAAATACCTGGACAAATATAAAATAAAGAAATATAGAAAATATTCTCTTATAGTTAATTTCTTCTTTTTTTTTTATGGAAATAGCTCCAGACAAGGCATGAAGCCACTTGATGTAAGGAGCTAACAAGAACAAATATGGTTATCGCAAAGACAGGAGATTCTTATTGGCCTTAGTCTTGAAAAGACCAAGGCTATAGGTAGGAGTAAAACAGTCAGCAGGAAGAGAGTTCCACAAGCCTGTGGTTCTTAGAAAGAAGCTACTGGGATAGGAAACTGTATTACAATGAGGTATCAAAACAGCGAATTGATGAAGACCACTAGACCAACGAGTCAAACGAGCTGGAACAAAAGAAGCAGGGAATAAATCACATAATTCTGAAGAACACGTGACATAATAGTATTTATAGAAAAGACTGAGACTAGTAACATCACGTCTGTGAGAGAGAGAGGGTGTAGAGAAGAAGAAATGGTGGAGCCAATCAAATTACAGATACGTTTCTGCACCTTATCAAGAACCCTCAAATGGGACAGAGATTCACCAGCCCAAATATGACAACAATACTCCATACAGGGTCTGATGATAGATTATTATTAATTCTTGGAATCTTACTAATGCACTGATTACAAGAAATTAATTCACTTACAAGCAAAGTAATTTTCAAATGACGGACTGTTTTCTTCTCATGCAGTTTTAAAGGTTGAATAAATTCCAAGACTATATGTATATATATATATATATAGGCTTGGAATTTATATATACATACAGGCTGATTGGAAAGTAACGCTCTATACTTGTAAGTTATTACTGAAATGAATGGGGGGGGGGGAGCAAGGGTTATGAATTATGCGTTATTTTTTCTCTTTAGTCCTCACATTCCGCGGTTGCAATTTTTATTTTCATCTTTTGTCTCTCTCGCTTTCTTTCTTTCTTTCTCTCTCTCTCTCTCTCTCTCTCTCTCTCTCTCTCTCTCTCTCTCTCTCTCATATATATATATATATATATATATATATATATATATATATATTTACTCCTCTGCAGGAGTTAGGCACAAGGCCAGTTTTATCTTACTCCCACAAGTAAGATGTGACCACAGGTCGGGTCGAGTAAGTGGGGTTTGAAAAGCCAGCGCCCGAGAAAGTGAGCACTCTGGCCATTAAAAATTGCCTGGGCAGTCCTGTCAGCATTCCCCGGTAGGGGCGCCTCAGACAGTAAGCAATAAACTTACTCCTCCCCAAAGAAGGGAGGCGAAGCCTGGGAGGGTGGACCTACTAGAACTGCACAGGACAGACCCATAGACCGGCGTAAATCAAGTCCCGAAGGACAAGACAATACAAGTCTATGGGGTGCTTAGCAAAAGTGCCAGGTAAGTATATATATATATATATATATATATATACATATGTATATATATATATATATATATATATATATATATATATATATATATATATATATATATATATATATACACACGGTATTTTTTTTGCTTGGGGTGAAATATGTTTAAATATGTAATAAAAAAAAATTTTTTTTGAAGCAACTTACAAAATTGACTCCAAAATCAATGGTACACAGGGAAGATGAGGTCATAATGGCGACTCGGGAATAACACAGGAAGCAGCAAGGGGTCGGGCGACAGATGAAACAGAAACTGTTGAACGTTTGGAACTAATAGACAGAGCTCGGCGCCGATGCGGCCGATGGAATTCTCTTTCGATCTCTTCGTCTTCTGCTTCCTCCTGTAAAAAGAAAAAAAAAACAAAAACAAAAAAAAAACCAAAAAAAAAACAATAAAAATATTAGTTTTTATTGTTACAACAAACAAACAAACGTACACTTCTTTACAGTCACCCCCCCCCCACACACACACGCACAATAAAAAAAATAGAATCGTCTGTTTTTCATGAAAAAAAGAACGAGAACCAGCGAGATCTCATGTGCCTTGCTAGCTCAACGTAGCGATTGCTAAACTACTTTGTTCACCTTGTGTCTTTTGCTTAGTAATCCTTCTTTCTATTCTTAATACTTGCGTAAAATAATGCACCTAAGTGTGTGCGCATGTGCATGTATTAGTGCTGGGATTGTTTGCAATGGTAAAGACATCACCCCACCCGCCCCCGTCTGGACCTTTGAAGATACTTTGGATGACACCACCGAGAAGATTGCCACTTAACATAGGAGACAAGATTCTTTCTAAAAAGAGTAATGTTCATTTTAGATATATTTTTATGTCCAAAATCAATCAATTTTATTGGCAAAAAAAAAAATAGCAAAGTGCAACAAGCCATGCCAAAGGACCATTCGATGATATTGCATCTATATATCGTCTGAATGTTTGTCCAAGGCGACTTTAAACGGGGATATGGTAGGCATCATCACGACCTCCTCTGGCAGCAGGCTGTTTCAGAAAGCAGAAACACGGACAGAGAATGATGACCTTTTTGTGTCACGATTGACGGAGATGATGGTACATCTTGAGCAGATGACCGTGGAGACAACAACTAGGTGTTAGGGTGAAAATCTCCTCAACTCGTAGATTT
>OY744538.1:11210084-11222584 GCA_963556195.1 Sepiola atlantica
TTGTTTTACATTTTATGCCGTAAAGAGTAAATTTGGATTACATCTATGTTTTTATTATTCCGTGTTTTATTTATTTAAATAAAGGATGGGGGGATTTTCTTTTGTTTTGTTTTGTAAAAAAACAAACACATTTTACTGAGCAATTAAATAAAATAACTAGCAAAAATATGCGACCGGAAAGTTCATATATATTTGCTAGTAATAATAATAGCAGATAAAAAATTAAAACAAAAATTGTTCTCAAATATTCTTTGGGGTTGAGATTATTACTTATGGCACAGAAATATGCGATTAAGACTGAAAAATAAAAGATTATGTCAAGAATTTTTAATTTTAAAATCTTACCTGCTAACTACAACATGGTCGTCTTCAAGTCCACTTGAAGACGACCATGTTGTAGTTAGCAGATACTTGTAAAGCCGTCCTCTTAAGTAATCAAATTCTACCTAATCCGTTCATTGTTTTCAATCCTCTCATAGTATTGTTCATCATCCAACCGACAATCTTGTTGACCCTTATCCTCGAGTGGCTTTTGGCCTTGGTAAGTTGTGAACGATTAATATATAATAATAAACAAACATAAAAATATAAATATTAAGAGAAAACTGGCTTTAATCTATCTTTCATGATAATCCTCCTCCTCCTCCTCCTCATCACCACCACCACCACCACCACCATCATCATCATCACCACCACCACCACCACCACCACCACCACCATCATCATCATCATCATCATCATCACCATCATCACCACCATCGCCATCATCATCATCATCATCATCATCATCATCATCATCATCATCATCATCAGTTTAACGTCCATTTTACATGCTGGCATGTGGTGAACAGCTTTTAGAAATTGACTTCCAAACTAACCTATCTCTGGACAGGTCTTTATTTATCCCCCTTTCTCAAAAGTCTATCTTTATCACTTCCTTTCATGTTTTCATTGGCATCCCCCTGTGAACCGAACCTGCTACCCCAACTGTTCTACATCTACTAACTCAAACACCCTCATCCATTCTTTCAACGTTGCCATACCATCGAAGTCTCCTGTTCTGCACATATTTCTCTATACTGTCCAGATTTAATCTTCCTCTGAGCTCAAAGCCTGTCTTTAAGACTCACATTACACATCCATCGTATCATTCTCATATCATTTCTCTCCATGCAACGCATGTCCTCAATCCTCACTGGCCAGGTTTCACTTCCATATATCATAACAATGCGTACACATGCCCGATAGACTCTTCCCTCGGTCGACTAATAAAATGGAATATTACAGGTAGAGCACTGTTTACTTAAATACCGCCTATGAAAGTAGCACCCACAAAACTACCGCAAAGTGTTGGGATACGGCATATTAATTATTATTGTTCTTCTTATAAAGCTATATATATGATATTCTATTGAGCCATTGATACTGTCTAATATATATATATATAGTAAGCAATGAAAATTTATATGGCAATCAAGCTACACAGAGGCTCCCGTGACATAGGAGCGTCACCAACAAAGCCTTTGTTCGCGGGAAGCCCAACGATTGGCTGAGGGAACAACAAAAAATCTGATTGGTTAACTAGCAAGCCATATATATAAAACCACCTGACAAAAATAACTCCATGCCTTTAGCCTGACGATCCCCCCCGGGGATGAAACACGGGAGCCTCTGTGTAGCTTGATTGCCATATATATTTTCATTGCTTACTACCTAGCTCTACTTACGTATCGAGCACTGTTGAAGTAAATACTGAAAACTGATACATAAAAAATTATATCCCCATATAATATTTTATGTGGATACATGAAGTACTAATATATATATATATATATATATATATATATATATATATATATATATATATATATATATATATATATAAAGATAAATGAAAGAAGAGGGATAAACATGTACGAATGACAAATCTATTTCAACTTCGATTGTTCAATGCAAGGTGTACTCGGTAAAAGCATGTTTATTTTTCTTTCCTTACGCCAAGGCTTTTCAAAGATTAAAATCTTATCATCAGAGGAATTACAAAGATAGATAAGTTGGCAGTGGAAAAGCCAAAATTCAAAATTTGAAAAAATATAAAGTAATGGAGAGTGAGAGTGTGCATGTAAAAATATGGAGTCTGTCTAGTTCGTGAATGTCCGTGGATAAAGTGTCCGGTGAAAGAAGATTTAAAGATGGACTTATCTATCTATGTAATTCCTCTGATGATAAGATCTTTGAAAAGCCTTGGCTTAAGGAAAGAAAAATAAACATGTTTTTACCGAGTACACCTTGCATTGAACAGTCGAAGATGAAATAGATTTGTCATTCGTACATGTTTATCTCTCTTTCATTTATCTTTATAATTGCTCTATCTCGTATATTGAGCTTAAACTATTTCACTATATGTTATATCTTCTAAAAGTATACTTTTAGTTTCATATATATATATATATATATATATATATATATATATATATATATATATATATATATATATATATATATAAGACAGCATAACATTGCAGTGGCGATTTATAAACCGGGTTCGAGCCCTCCGACCGACGTAAATTAACATACCTACACTGAAGATTGCATAAGCATGAAACATCGATGTCTGTAGGTAATAATAATTAATATTTACTTAAAAATATTATCACAGCCCCCTTTACAGGAAAATTTAATAATGAGCAGTTATACTACGATTTAAATGCGAGATTGTTGTCGAATCACTGCCCTATTGTTTGCTGTACCGCCCGCTGATTTGGCGTTTCTAGACTTGAATCTCTCCTAATTTCCATGCTAATTTACGGCGGCCGAGAGGTAAGAGACTCGACTACGAATCAGTGGTGGTTCAAGACCTCCGACCAACGTGAATTAACATCCCTACACTGAAGCTTGCATAGGCATGAAACATTGATGTCTGTAGGTAATAATAATTATTATTTACTTTAAAAATATTATATATATATATATATATATATATATATATATATATAATGGCGGCTTGATTTGAATTCTGTCATCCTATTATCAGGGATGGGGGAATCACACGTGAGTGTTGTTTGCTTTCTGTTTATTTTTCATGAACTTTATGCACGATATAAAATCTTTATAAATAACTTTCATTGTGGTCTCTGAAGAGCAGCGTTTAATTGCATTTAATTGTAGCATATTGCATGTTGCAAAACAATTGTAAGACCATCGCCAATTCTGCCATTGCAAAAAAATAAATGATATGAATAAAGACTGAATTTTGCTCATTGGAATTTAAATAATCATTACATATATATATATATATATATATATATATATATATATAATGCAGAAAAGCCGAGCATAAGTATATATAGAGAGAAAGACAAAGCACGAATGGTTCACTTAAAACTAGACTACACAACCATGGACCCACTTTTATGAATGTAAGGATGCCAACCCTTACCGTTATCTCTAAATCTTATTACTGACGTTTTTTTTTATTCTGTAGAAAATTTTCTACTAATGTAGAAAATTTTCTACTAATGCAGAAAATTTTCTACTAATGTAGAAACGTGCTGGTGGACAGCCTATTAAAATAATTATTGCTGTTGTTTTTGTTGTTGCTTAATTTGCAATTTAATAATAAAAACAACTGGGGAGATAAAAAAGAACATCTGCATATTTTTAATAAAAACATATTCAATGGTGCAGTGAAAATAATTTAAAAACAAACAACAAAAATATCATTGATGAAATGATACAATAGAAAAAAAATTTCTGGTCTAAAAGACGAAAAGATTTTCACCATTTTTTTTTGTAAGAAAGAAAGAAATAATAATAGAATAAAATAAAGGAAAAAGATGAAAATTTCCATCATTTTTTTTGTAAGAAAGAAATAAATAATAATAGAATAAAATAAAGGAAGAAGATGAAAATGGCAGCCAGAATGACAAGCAACAACAACCAAAAAAGTCATCGCCATTTTGTTTTTGTAGAAGCTTAAACATAGCAAAGTGTACAAAGCGAAGAAGACAACATCGATCGTGCTCAAAAGAAAGCGAGGTCTTGCTTATAAAAGGCCGAACAGATGAATATCCGAATAATGGCGAGTCCCAATTGGGCTATCAATAACAACCATAAAATTAGCAACTGTTGGAGGGGGTGATTATCACAGATTTTTACCAGACGGAGACGAAAAAAATAAAATAAAAATAAAATATAAAAACAGATGCAGTTAAAAAGTTGATAATTTCTTATTATAGGGGTGTAAAAAGGAGTCGCTCCCGATTTCTAACCTGTGGTGAAATTTATTTTAAATTACATTAAGTAGATGAATTTCCGGAAAAATTATATTAAATACATTAATTCCCTCCAAAATTATACTAAGTAGATGAATTCTCAGAAAAATTACACTAAGTAGATGAATTCCTAGAAATATTACACTATGTAGATGAATTACCAGAAAAATTCATTAAGTAGATTGATTCCCAGAAAATTACACAAAGTAGATTAATTACTAGAAAAATGATATTTAGTAGATAATTTACTAGAAAATATGACATTTAGTAGATTAATTACCAGAAAACTTACAAAAAATCTGAAAATTTATGGCTTAATCGAGAGCAATTTGGAAGAGTTAAAAAAATATTTAGTGATTGGTACTGTCGCTCTGCCTGATTCGGCTAAAACATGTTTCTATATCATGTGTTTTACTATTATATTATGAGAGAGAGAGAGAGAGAGAGAGGGGGGGATTTTTGTTAGTTAGACCACCTAAATCCAATAACATTTTAGATTATAAATCCGATAATCTATTTTTATATTTGAAAGGTTCGAAATAGACGTCGTCTTTTTTTTTTACACCCCATAAACTGAGAAATTATCAAAAAGTCCAACTGGCTGAATTCTACATGAAGAGATAAAAAAAAAATGCAATTAATATTCTGGCTCTGATCAGTGCCAAAGTTTCCATTGAAATGATCTTAAAAGAAAAACGTTCTTGGAATGTAAATTCTGAGAATTCGAATTGGTAGAATTCGTCTTGTTGGGTTCGTCTAGTTGGGATATTTTCTGAGTCATCTTGTTGGAATTCGCCATTGTTCAGTTGTTCAGATATGTGAAACGTTAATGTCTTTAGAGCATATAATAATGCAGGGCATCAACACCAATTTATTTGAGGTCGCATTTCTCGTACGACTCAATGTCACAGCGGTTTTTCTGGTTGAGTTGCATTGCTGACCAAGAACTTTCTCGAACTTGTCGGAATAAGGATTTCAAGACTGGAGAAAAGAAAGTTCCAAAATTCTTCAAATTAGCCAAAAGTAAATTTTCTCTACAATTTCTCTTCCTTTTCTGTTTTCGGGTTGTCCTTGACGATGGTCGATCACTTTACTTTCTTTTTTTTTTAATTACTTAGTCTGTCCAAGACGACTTCTAATATGAAACATTCTCAAATAAGCACCTAAAAATAAAAATCATTAACTCTTTTTTAAATTAAAGAATATAATAGGAGTTGTCGACCTTAAGTTTAAAAATGTGTAAACAAATAAAAATTAAACACTAAAATGATATCACTGCATCCCGGGAAATGCCGTGTCAGGACAGCTAGTATTGTAATAAAATTATGTGAATAGATACAATCAGATGAATTAGGTGTAACGTAATGCATGCACCGAGGAGAACGCTCAGGGCCAGCAGCCTTGTGCAAGACTGGTGTAGGTGCAAAACGAAAAATAAAACAATATGAGATTGACCGTTAAAGTATGATATGGACATACAAGTCACAGCATACATGAGCGGGTACCAAAAGGATTTAGAAGATCAAGTGATATCATTTGGGCCTGCACGTGAGAAAGAAGAGAACACAATTTTTCTCGGCGTTTTGGTTCAGATCAAAGTGTAGTATCTGTTCCGATGGATGCTACACCCCGTAGACCGGTACCGTCTTTACCATGGGACCTTGATTCCGCCGGTCTTAGGGTTTATCCTGTGCAGTTCTAGGAGGTGCACCCTCCCAGGCTTTACCTTCCCACCCTTTGAGAAGGGGTTAGTTTATTGCTAATCGCCTGAGGCACACCTACTGGGGAATGCCGACGGGGCTGCCCAGGCATTTTTTGTAGGCTAGAGTGCTCTTCCTCTAGGGCGCTGGCTTTTCAATCCTACTTTCCGACATTGTGTCGCATCTTATCGCTGTGGGAGGGAGATAATATTTTAAAAAAAAAAAGAAATAAAAAAGAAGAGAACTAAATTTCAATTTGCTTCTTTGCTCTTTGACACGAGACAGATCAGACGCTGAAAACATGCCCTCCATCATAATGCCTTCGCTTCGGGCGAAAACGAGCGAAGATATCAGTTTATTTTCTCACTTTCTGAGTCTGAGTAATTATGTCACGTGACGAATCTATGGAGAGCAGCTATTTGATAGAAATATTGGCGTTTCGGAGATGTATTGGACAGAGTCCAAAGGACAACAAATTTTGGCAGATGCGAAGTACATGGAGGACCGCTGGCTTCCGGTGGGAAAAGCTTGAAGAAAGTGTGCATGGATGCCTGAAAGTGATACAACAATTTTTAACATTTTTTATTCATATTAATTTCAGACTTTTCTTCTTTTCATATTAATTTCAGACTTTTCTTTCATCATATTCTAATAATTAGCATAATACAGACTATTTGGAAAATAATTTATTTGATTGTTTTCAAAACTTAAAAAAAATTTTCATTGACGAAAATAAACAAAATAGAATAATCTTCTTTTTTTTTCAAGAAATAATATTTTTGAGCAACGGAATGTGTTTTTTTTTTATTTAATGTTTTTTTGGAAATATTTAGTGAAAATAATGTTTTTTGGGAGGGTTAGGGATTAGGGTAAGGGTTAGGGTTAGGTTTTAGGGTTAGGGGTTAGGGTTAATGTTTAGGGTTTAGGGTTAGGGGTTAGGGTTTAGGGTTAGGGTTTAGGCTTAGGGCATTTCCATTTCTAAGAAAAAAGTTTGATTCCGGAAGTTACTAAAGGTTTTCACTATTATTTAAAAAAAAATGTTTTGAAAACAATCAAATAAAAACAAATAAATTATTTTTCAAATAGTCTGTATTATGTTAATTATTAGATTATGATGAAAGAAAAGTCTGAAATTAATATGACAAAAAGGAAAGTCTGAAATTAATATGAAAAAAAGGAAAGTCTGAAATTAATATGAATAAAAAAAAATTGTTGTATCAATTTCAGGCATCCGTACACACTTTCTTCAAGCTTTTTTCACCGGAAGCCAGCGGTCCTCCATGTCCTTCGCATCTGCCCAAATTTTAATCAATTCTTTGGTTTAAAATAAAAGGAGGTCTTAGATTTCAGTTGTTGATTATAAAAAGAGATCCCATGTCATCGTGATTAGGTGTGGTTTGATTGGGGTGAACGAACCATCCATGACGATAGCACAGGTGCTGCATGAACAATGGCAACGGACATGCATTAAAAGACATAGCCTGACTACCTTGTGGGATTTCTTAATTGGGTCGCTCTCCGACTGAAAGAAGAAAAACAAATCATTAATTGCCAGCCCTTCGGTTTCAAAGTCTCCACGGTAACCAGACAACCGACAGTCGCTGTCTGCCAGTGACGTATTACGAAATCTGTCGCTTCTTTCGTCACTTTACATGTTTATGACCAAGTGTATTTTCAGCAGCTAAAAGGAACGAGTTTAGCATCACACCAGATCTGATGTCACTCAAGCATCTTTCCAAATAAAAATGCACATTTTCAATTGGACTTTATCCGAGAATATTTTTTGGCATAAGAAAATTTAAAATTATTTATATTTATTTCTTACGAAAATTTATATATTTTATTTTGTTTTTTTAAATTTTATTTTAATTTTATTCTAATTTTATTTTTTTTTATCTATTCACAGATTTATTCGATTAAAGTTTCTAATTTATTATTTAAAATGAAAATGCACACATATTATGTATATAAACACCCAGTATATATATATATATATATATATATATATATATATATATATATATATATATATATATATATATATATAAAGAGGTGTACTAAAAGCGAACTTTTAGGAAAGGTAAAACCCTATTGTGAAGAGTATACAGCTCAATATCCAGGATAGAGCTCTAATTCCTTTCCATTCTTCTTCATATATATATATAAATATTGGCCGTTCATTTTTTTAATAAGCATTGAATAATAAGTATTATAAATTGAGAATAAAAGCCCTTTCCAATGCAAGATAAATTTTTTTTTTTTTTTTTTTGACATTTAACTTATTAATTTCGGAGATATACTCTATCTTCAGAGTTTCTGGTTTTTGTTTTTTTTATAAAAATAAACAAACTTTTAGTTAGAACCGCGAATACATCACATGCGGACAGTACGTCAAATCCAACACAAAGACGTCTTATCGATAAACAAAACTAAAAAGTTTTTTTTATTTTTATAAAAAACAAACAAACAAGAAACTCTGAAGATAGAATATATCTCCGAAATTAATAAGATAAATATTTATAAAAAAAAATTATCTTTCATTGGAAAGGGTTTTTATTCTCAATTTATATAATTATATATATATATATATATATATATATATATATATATACATATATATATATATATATATATATATATATATATATATATACATATATATATATATATATATATATATATACATATATATATATATATATATATATACATATATATATATATATATATATATATATATATATACATATATATATATATATATACATATATATATACATATATATATATATATATACATATATATATATATATATACATATATATATATATATATATATATATATATATATATACATATATATATATATATATATATATATATATATATACATATATATATATATATATATATATATATACATATATATATATATACATATATATATATATATATATATATATATATATATATATATATATATATACATATATATATATATATATATATATATATATATATATATATATATATATATATATATATATATATATGGTTACAATTTTTATTTATTTATACAAACATTATTTGGCTACACATTTGCAAAACATGTTTCAGTCACATCTTTTCTTTACGACTTCATTTAAAATATAATTAAGGATGATAGAGTTATCTCTTTTACTTATTTTCTTCAATTTTTTTCTCAACACTGCGAGCTAGTTTTCGTGTCACTCATGGTAGGGTATGAATCCAAGAGTTGTTTTTTCGTTCATTTCAAGCGCCTTCGATTGCAGAGTCGAGAAAATAATTAAGGAAATAAACGAAAGAGAAAACTCTGTCGTCTTTTTCCGTAAAAAATAATTGTTATTGTCAACTAAATATGCTTTAAATAAATAAAACAAATATGTTTATTTATTTGTTTATTTATTTATTTGTTTATTTATTTGTTTATTTGTTTATTTATTTATTTGCTTATTTATTTATTTGTTTATTTATTTGTTTATTTGTTTATTTATTTGTGTGTGTATTTATTTATTTGTTTATTTGTTTATTTATTTATTTGTTTATTTGTTTATTTATTTATTTGTTTATTTATTTGTTTATTTATTTATTTGTTTATTTGTTTGTTTGTTTATTTATTTGTTTATTTATTTATTTGTTTGTTTATTTATTTGTTTATTTATTTATTTGTTAATTTGTTTATTTATTTGTTTGTCTATTTGTTTGTTTGTTTGTTTATTTATTTGTGTGTTTGTTTATTTATTTGCTTGTTTATTTGTTTGTGTATTTATTTATTTATTTGTTTATTTATTTATCTGTTTGTTTATTTATTTGTTTGTTTGTGTATTTATTTATTTGTTGTGTACTTAATTATTTATTTGTTTGTTTATTTATTCATCTGTTTGTTTATTTATTTGTTTGTTTATTTATTTATTTATTTGTTTATTTATTTGTTTATTTGTTTGTTTATTTATTTATTTATTTATTTGGTTGTTTATTTATTTGTTTATTTATTAATTTTTTTAATTTATTTATTTGTTTATTTATTTGTTTATTTATTTGTTTATTTGTTTGTTTATTTATTTATTTGTTTATTTATTTATTTGTTTGTTTATTTATGTATTTGTTTGTTTATTTATTTATTTAGAATTGTAGCAATTCAATTCTTTTTAAAACAAAACAAAATTCTGTCTTTTTACCGTAAAAATAATTGTCAGTGAAATATTTTTCAAATCAATAAAACGAATGTTACTTTAAAAAAAATGTATTTATTAAAAAATAGTTTTAGTTGACATAATTTGCTTTTGTAACAATTCATTTTAAAATGGGTAAAGTCGGAATTGTTTACCATAGCGACATCAGAGTAATCACGAATCACCATTTTTGCTGATCGAACGATCATACTTTTTTTTGTGCGTGAAAGGTGATAACGTACATACGAACATGAAGTGGCTTAGCGTATTATTATTATACCAATGCTTATATTATCATATATTATATTCATATATATATTCCCTATTTATTTCAACAGTGCTCAATACAGAAGTAGAGCATGGTAGCTGCATGAAAATACAACTACAGGGTGCCCCCCCCCCCCTTAAAAATGTCACTTACGGAATCGTTAATAAAATTTACAATCCTTTCTGCAATCGAACCATATTCCGTACAAGTAAACTTTAGTCTATGTCTGACTTGTCCACCAAGTTTCAGTAATGAATTTTCAACAGTCTTTGTTTTATTGCATTTCAATGATATGAGTGGACATTTTAGTGATCGTCTCATCGGTAAGATCCTAAATGGGCTTCACACTCACTGGACCGTAACTCCCCAGAGTTTTATCGGTGGAGTTATCTCAAAGTTAATGTCTATCAAAACAAACCCCAACTATTTTTGAACTGAAGAGGTTAGGGTTAGGGTTAGGATTAGGGTTAGGATTAGAGTTAGGGTTAGAGTTAGCGTTAGGGTTAGGATTAGGGTTAGGGTTAGGGTTAGGGTTAGGGTTAGGGTTAGGGTTAGGGTTAGGATTAGAGTTAGGGTTAGAGTTAGGGTTAGGGTTAGGGTTAGGGTTAGGGTTAGGGTTAGGGTTAGAGTTAGGGTTAGGGTTAGGGTTAGGGTTAGGGTTAGAGTTAGGGTTAGGGTTAGGGTTAGGGTTAGGGTTAGGGTTAGGGTTAGCGTTAGGGTTAGGGTTAGGGTTAGGATTAGAGTTAGGGTTAGAGTTAGGGTTAGGGTTAGGGTTAGGGTTAGGGTTAGGGTTAGGGTTAGAGTTAGGGTTAGGGTTAGGGTTAGGGTTAGAGTTAGGGTTAGGGTTAGGGTTAGGGTTAGGGTTAGGGTTAGGGTTAGGGTTAGCGTTAGGGTTAGGGTTAGGGTTAGGATTAGAGTTAGGGTTAGCGTTAGGGTTAGGGTTAGGATTAGAGTTAGCGTTAGAGTTAGGGTTAGCGTTAGGGTTAGGGTTGGGGTTAGGGTTAGGGTTAGGGTTAGGGTTAGAGTTAGGGTTAGGGTTAGGGTTAGGGTTAGGGTTAGGATTAGAGTTAGGGTTAGCGTTAGGGTTAGGGTTAGGATTAGAGTTAGCGTTAGAGTTAGGGTTAGCGTTAGGGTTAGGGTTGGGGTTAGGGTTAGGGTTAGGGTTAGAGTTAGGGTTAGGGTTAGGGTTAGGGTTAGGATTAGAGTTAGGGTTAGCGTTAGGATTAGAGTTAGCGTTAGAGTTAGGGTTAGGGTTAGGATTAGGGTTAGGGTTAGGGTTAGGGTTAGAGTTAGGGTTAGGGTTAGGGTTAGGGTTAGGGTTAGAGTTAGGGTTAGGGTTAGGGTTAGGGTTAGAGTTAGGGTTAGGGTTAGGGTTAGGGTTAGGGTTAGGGTTAGCGTTAGGGTTAGGGTTAGGGTTAGGATTAGAGTTAGGGTTAGCGTTAGGGTTAGGGTTAGCGTTAGGGTTAGGATTAGGGTTAGGGTTAGGGTTAGGGTTAGGGTTAGGGTTAGGGTTAGGGTTAGGGTTAGGGTTAGGATTAGAGTTAGGGTTAGAGTTAGGGTTAGGGTTAGGGTTAGGGTTAGGGTTAGGGTTAGGGTTAGAGTTAGGGTTAGGGTTAGGGTTAGGGTTAGGGTTAGGGTTAGGGTTAGAGTTAGGGTTAGGGTTAGGGTTAGGGTTAGAGTTAGGGTTAGGGTTAGGGTTAGGGTTAGGGTTAGGGTTAGGGTTAGCGTTAGGGTTAGGGTTAGGATTAGAGTTAGGGTTAGCGTTAGGGTTAGGGTTAGGATTAGAGTTAGCGTTAGAGTTAGGGTTAGCGTTAGGGTTAGGGTTGGGGTTAGGGTTAGGGTTAGGGTTAGGGTTAGAGTTAGGGTTAGGGTTAGGGTTAGGGTTAGGGTTAGGATTAGAGTTAGGGTTAGCGTTAGGGTTAGGGTTAGGATTAGAGTTAGCGTTAGAGTTAGGGTTAGCGTTAGGGTTAGGGTTGGGGTTAGGGTTAGGGTTAGGGTTAGAGTTAGGGTTAGGGTTAGGGTTAGGGTTAGGATTAGAGTTAGGGTTAGCGTTAGGATTAGAGT
>OY744538.1:11225084-11282584 GCA_963556195.1 Sepiola atlantica
GTCAGGTGGGAGAAGGTAGATACTTACATTAGTCAAAATAAGGCTATGTTCCTCTTCAGACTTGCGTTTCCGCAACTCTACCAGAAGTTCCCGCAGTTCCTCCTTGAGTTGCTCAATCTTACGGATCAGGCGCATGTCTTTCTCAGAGATCTTGCGGCCGCTACGAGCCTCAAGACGCATTTTCAACTCACACAGTTCCTGCTGCACAACGGCCATTTTCATCTGAATCTGTAAGCCAGACGATAATAATTACAAGCAATAATATCATAAACATCAGCAGCAAGTTCATCACGGCACTGAAACTGGGTTTGGTTTTGTGTGGGTTTTTTTTTTTTACATTTGAAAAAAATTGAAGAAATTTTCGTTTCTGTTTTTTCGGGCTATCTTTGAATTTACTTCAAAACACTTCCAAAAAAAAAAATGATACTTCTTTATCAAACTAAGCTTGCTTTGCGTCATGTGGAAAAATATCAGGGAAAATTCTGTTACTTATAAAATTTAAAAGAACTCAAAGCGAACTTAGTGACTTACGTCATATGTGTGTGTGTGTGAGAGGGATGTGAATATGTGGACAAGTGTGCAGGTATATATGGGTAGGCAACTTGATATGGGTGGGCTCAGATGCCTTCACACAGACTTGTTAATTCGTGATCCCATAATCTGAAGTAGAAGAGTTTGCCATCACTTAGGTAAGATTTTAGGGATTAAAAGAGTAAAATAATTATTAAATCTGAACGATTTAAAACTATGATCAAGTGAAGGCCCCTAACCCTAACCCTAAGGCCCCTCCGACACCTTGTAAACATGAGAAGAATCATCTCAAGCTTTTCTCGCAAGAGAATTGGTGAAAAGTATTCAATTCCAATCCTGAAACATCCAAGATAGATTTGCTGTACTCTTTCCTCTTGAAACAATATTGATTGATTCTAATTGCGAGGAACTTCAACTTAAGAAGCTAGAAATGCATATGTATATTCACCAGTGCTCCATTTTTATGCACGAAAATGCGCTATGCAACTGCACGAAAATGCTCTATGCAACTGCACGAAAATGCTCTGTGCAACTGCACGAAAATGTTCTATGCAACTGCACGAAAATGCGCTATGCAACTGCACGAAAATGCGCTATGCAACTGCACGAAAATGCTCTGTGCAACTGCACGAAAATGCTCTGTGCAACTGCACGAAAATGCTCTATGCAACTGCACGAAAATGCGCTATGCAACTGCACGAAATGCTCTGTGCAACTGCACGAAAATGCTCTATGCAACTGCACGAAAATGCTCTGTGCAACTGCACGAAAATGCTCTGTGCAACTGCACGAAAATGCTCTATGCAACTGCACGAAAATGCTCTGTGCAACTGCACGAAAATGCTCTGTGCAACTGCACGAAAATGCTCTATGCAACTGCACGAAAATGCTCTATGCAACTGCACGAAAATGCGCTATGCAACTGCACGAAAATGCGCTATGCAACTGCACGAAAATGCTCTATGCAACTGCACGAAAATGCTCTATGCAACTGCACGAAAATGCTCTATGCAACTGCACGAAAATGCGCTATGCAACTGCACGAAAATGCGCTATGCAACTGCACGAAAATGCGCTATGCAACTGCACGAAAATGCTCTATGCAACTGCACGAAAATGCTCTATGCAACTGCACGAAAATGCTCTATGCAACTGCACGAAAATGCGCTATGCAACTGCACGAAAATGCGCTATGCAACTGCACGAAAATGCGCTATGCAACTGCACGAAAATGCTCTATGCAACTGCACGAAAATGCTCTATGCAACTGCACGAAAATGCGCTATGCAACTGCACAAAAATGCGCTATGCAACTGCACGAAAATGCTCTATGCAACTGCACGAAAATGCTCTATGCAACTGCACGAAAATGCTCTATGCAACTGCATGAAAATGATCCATGCAACTGCACGAAAATGCTCAAAGCAACTGCTGGGAGCCTTGCAGACTTTTGTGCCAAAATAAAGTGACAGCACTGGACTATCTTGAAAATAGTTCAGATCCCCAGATCTTAACTCCATAGAGCGTTTATGGGAAACATTCATGAACAATGGTTTGAGGAATAGCAACCTTCAAGTGCTGAAGCATTGAGAGAGGCTGATAAATAAGTATGTGTTGATAACTGCAACAACTTGATTTAACCTTTTATTGCGTATCAGCACATTAGGATTTAGTAAATACAATAAATTCCTTATGTCTGTAATTTTCAGTTTTAGTTTGTTTTCATCCCGGACATCACAGGGTGACCTTAACCCTTTATTAATGACCGCATCATTTATGTTTAGAGCGATTATTATTCAAGTTAAATATTCGCTAGTCTTGTCAACTTTTTCTACAAAATCATCCACTTTGTCTCGAGGGGTCATTTCGTAGGAAACTTTTCATTCACTAAAAAGTTGGGGAAGGTTTTATTGAAACAAGGTAAAATGAAAATGTTTTTTTTTAGAAAATTGTATGGAAGCCCTTAAAAACAATTTTGTTTTGTTCAATTCTTCACAGATTTGCTAAAAGTGAAGTTTCAGTTCAAGGTGCGTTGCCTGCGTTTCTTGAATTTGATTTTATAACTATTTTCTTGTGTGAAGGGTCAGCCAAGGTTGACAGGAGCAGCGATTTATTGGGGTGGATTCTAAAAGGGACAAGGGAAATAATTAAGGAGGGAGAGGAGGGAAAGGAGGTAGAATTCTTGATGAATTATATATATACATATTCTTTTCTTTTTTTACATTTCTTTCTTTCTTTCTCCCTTTCTACTGTTTATTACCCGTGACTATTTTTTCCAAAATTGCGTTCTTTGTATAAATTCGAAAACTTTTCTGTTTTTAATTAAAGTTCTGCTACCAATTGATGATGATTGTATTTTAACAATCGAAATATTTTGGTAGAACTTTTCAATATGTGTTTTTGAGTTTATTTTTGCTAGTTGTTGATTTGCTTATCCTTTATTCCATTTTTATTTTTACATTTTGTCTGAAACATTGTTTCTTTTATTCTTCATATATATATATATATATATATATATATTTGAAGAAGGGTAACACATCCCTTGGAAACCGTTTTTTGAATTGTATTATAGAATTTTGAAAAACAAAACAAAACAAGAAACGTTATTTTTTAAAAATATATTTATTAAATGAATAAAATCATTTTTTCATAAACATATTTCTGAGACTTTCGCTGATATAACAGCCTTGTCGAAGAGTCATTTCCTTTCTTTCTTTTTTTTTCTTGCTGGTCCCAAAAGATTATTTATCGTCTGATCTCGTTGACGGTCTTGAAGAAATTGAAATTCATATCAAACAATAAATAATCTTTAGGGGTCACGAGGGGATTTACTTGCATTTTTAACACCAGCAAAATGAAGAGAAAAAAGAAAAAGAAAGAAAGGACTCTTCTGACAAGGCTGTTATATCAGCGAAAGTCTCAGAAATATATTTATCAAAAATGATTTTATTCATTTAATAAATATTTA
The DNA here is from genome assembly GCA_963556195.1 of Sepiola atlantica. Classification (NCBI taxonomy): domain Eukaryota; kingdom Metazoa; phylum Mollusca; class Cephalopoda; order Sepiida; family Sepiolidae; genus Sepiola; species Sepiola atlantica. Next base: position 11,228,584 of record OY744538.1, read on the forward strand.
AAAACAAAAAAATAACATTTCTTGTTTTTTTTTAAATTCTATAATATATATATATATATATATATATATATATATATATATATATATATATATATATATTGTGTGTGTGTGTATTTAGGCATAATATTTTCATTCAGGCAAACATTAAATAACACAGAGTGTTTTTACTTGATAAGACATTTTTTTAATTGAAACAAATTTAAAAAGTCTTATCAAGCAAAAACACTCTGCGTTATTCAACAATGTTTGCCTATATATATAGTGAGTAGTATTAATACAGTTGTCATCGTGGCTTCAATGCATGTTCCTTTCAGTAATTGAACACTTTAACAATGGCTGCCTTTAAATAGGATTAATCTCTCGCTGATTTACTGAGTTGTTGATGACGGCCGTGTGGGCTAAGACGTCGGAATTTGGGTTTGAAATATGACTCGTGTTCTGGGGTTCGACAAGGCTACCGGTACGATTCCCGTAATAATGAATCGTATACGTATGTAGATAAAAACAAATATATATATATATATATATGTATATATATATATATATATATATATATATAATGTGTATGGAAAATTATTACAGAGTGCTCAACTATGTTAGTTAAAGCATAATGTATATATTTATATATTTATAATATCATACAATTGTGCTGATTAGCCATCATACTGGTTTCCCAGGTAATATGTGTTTGGATCTTCATAGGCGGTTGGTCTAATGTCACCGTCCAAGGGCAAATTATTAAGGGATGTTGCCATTTAACCAGCCACTAATCAAGGGGTAATATCCAAACACCTATTGCCTCGGAAACGGATAGCTAATCAGCACAGAATTGTATGATATATATATATATATATATATATATATATATATATATATATATATATATATATATATATATATAAACAATAGAAAGTTGGATTCCAGTAACCATGTCTTTATTCAACTTTCAAAAAATCTAAATACTTGACAAACCGTTTCGTCGACACATGAGCAATCAAATATAGAGTTATATATCCTGGATTTTGCATAGGCGCGACTCTTCAAAATATATACATATATATATATTATTCAAAGCTCTCACGACTCTGTGTGTGTGTGTGTGTGTGTGTGTGTAGTAAGCAAAACTGGCGAGTCAAGTCTGGAGAAAAATGAAAGATTAAGCAAGATATATGCTTTTATTATTGTGAAAAAAAAAAAAAAAACGGAGAGGGAAAGAACGAATGGAGCCATTTGTGGGTAAGAGTTAAGGCAATATGATGAGAGGATCGTTTTAGTTAGGAGGAAAATAGTTTTGAGCGGCGTTGGACAAGGGTTTGCATAAAGTGGAAGGTTGTCGGGATTATCTGGAAAGGTGAAGAAATTCTGGGGGGGGGGGGAACAAGTGTTGTTTTTTTTCTGGTCATCTGTCGGCCATGTTTGAATTGTGGATCGCTGTAGTAAAAAGGCGTGATGAAAAAAAAAAACTGTTGTTTTTGTTGAAAGCAACATGCAGTGAATAATTTTGAAGAAGAAAATAACAAAATAAAAACATGACAAACATGCAACGAAGAGATTGAAAATTGGATTAGAGAAAAAGTGTAAATAGAAAAAAACACAAAAAAAAACAATGAAAGATTTGACACCACATCTGTGAGTCACAGATATATTTTTTTTTGTAGGGGGGGAGGGGAGTAAACATTGTTTGAAACATCGAAAAAATGTGTTGTATTCATATATAAATGATTCGATTTTGTTCCTGGTTAGAGAAAGAGAAATCCTTCAAGACTGAGGCAATTTTAATCTTTGTTCCCAATCCAGAATACCTCTATTTTGGGAAGCTGGATTATATCCACATTAAAAAAACAGACCTTGCGTCTAACTTGGAGAGGCAAGTAAATGGAGACGTTATAAAGACTGGTTGATACGACTGGAGAACAAATAAGCCAATATCTTTGCATATATATGTTTTGATTACTGAGATTAAATTGAATTAAAAAAAAAGTACAAAATAGTGGCCGGAATTAAAAAATATATATATTTGCATTAAGTTAATACTAGAAATAATAATGATCAAACTTTATATTTAGAACAAAAAAAAAAAATGAAAAAGTTTTAATTTTATTTATAACATTAAATAAGTTAGTTATAACAAGTTGAATCGTACATGCGAACCGGTGAATAAAATGTTCCCATTTTGGAAAAATGCGTTATAGTTGACAATAATATAAGCTAAAATGGCTTTTGGCTAAGATCAAAGTGTAGTATTTGTTCGGGTACTACACTTTATCTGTTTTAGTGAAGTCTAGACTGGAGCAATTTTAATTTTTGTCCCAATCCAGAGTGCCGCTTTTTGGGGAGATAGTTTTTCACCACATTATAAACCGACCTTGTGTGTATATATATATATATATATATATATAGATAGAGAAGGATGAAGGTAATCCAACGTGATGGGAAAATGAAAAAGGAAATCCCCCCCAAAAAAGCCACAGCCACAGTAGTCCTTGCTCACCCCCATCTTTCCACTTCTTCCCCACTCATTTTCATAAACATTCATTTTTCACTCCTCACCAAGTACGGACGTCCACCCAGTAGTGGCCATTATTTTCTTCCTTTTTCTCAATATGTCAACCCTACATGTGTTTGTACTTGCATGACATTTTTCTCTATATTATCATCCTTATGAAGTCTTATAAATAAAGACGAAACGTTGATGTACACATAAAAAACATCCATTTTTTTTTTGGTTTTCCTTTTTCATTTTCCCATATATATATATATATATATATATATATATATATATATATATATATATATATATATATATACGAAGCCTGTCTAAAACGTATCCGACCTTAGGCCAGAAAAAGTATTTCAAATATCTGATGGGGTTGGGACCCTAACCTTTCAAAGTAGGCTTCTTGTGCTTGCGCACACTTAGCCGACTGATCCATCCACGTCTTTTGGAATGGTGTTCATCTCCGCAGTTGCGTTCCGCATTATCACTTTTTTCGCACCCTCTCAAGATCAGCTGCACTCCGAGCAGTTTAGGGCCTGCCAGAACGCTGGTCGCTCTTCGCTGATGTGCGGCCATTTTTGAATCGGTTGAAGCACTCCTTAATTTTTTTACACATCGCATCTTCTCCAAACACCTGCTGAGAAGTAGATGTATCAGTGGGCTAAGTGTGTGCAAGCACAATGGGCCAACCCCATCACGTATTTGAAATATTTTTTCGGATACTTTTTAGACAGGCCTCGTATATATATATATATATATATATATATATATATATATATATATATATGTGTGTGTATAATGTATTTTTATGTAATTATTTTTATTGGTGATGACAGCGTTTATTTGCTTGCTATTATTTCGATTGTCTCACTTCCTAAGTGATTAAGATGCAGTCGCCCTTAACTTTATAGGACGTATTTTTCGTTAATATATATATTTTTATTAATTTTATACGTACATAAAAGTAATCCATGGACACGTGTTTCTGGCTCACAGCCGTCATCAGCATTGCTAACTTAAATCGATATTGATGTCTATAGACCAGCGTCTTTACCACTGGACCAAGATGCTTGTCTAGAAATATGTACGATTTTTATCACCTAAATGTATTTTTATGGAATTAAGCAAATAAACAACGAACGCTGCAATCACCAATAAAAATAATGACATAAAAATACATTAAAAATATTTAGGCGTCTTGGTCCAGTGGTAAAGAGCCTGGACTATAGACATCAATATCGAAGGTTCGATCCTTGTCTAAGTTAGCCATGCTGATGATGGCTGTGAGCCAGAAACACGTGTCCATGGATTACTTTAATGTACGTATGAAATTAATAAAAATATTTATATTATAAATGTGTATAATATATAGATATGTGTATATATAGATATGTGGGTGTATATATATATATACACTCATTGGTTGTAATTATAGAGTGGAAGGTTAGAAAAATAATCTAATTGTGTGGTAGATTAAGTTCTTGAAATCTTTCTTTCAATAAATTTCCAGTGTGATAAAAGATATTGGAATTCTCTCTTCAAAGGTTAGACTTATTTGTTCTCCATTATTGCCAACAACCCTGGAGAAGGATCAAAATCATTTGAAAATAATAAAAAAATAAAATTAAAAACAAAGTAACACATTTCTTTTAAACAAAGACATTTTATGTTAAATTTAAAACTATCAACAACTTTCAAGATTGAAATACAATTTAAATAAAAAAAAGAATTAACTTTGTTTGAAAAATATAATTTAAATTAAAAAAAGAATTAAATTCGGTTTTAAATAGAATTTAAATTTAAAAACAATAACTTTTATTCCTTTTAAGTAGAGTTTAATCTAAAAAAAAATTTTTTTAGGAAAATAAGGTTGGTATTTCTCTTATCACTGTAAGTGTTTTTTTTTTATATTATCATGTACAAATTTATTTTTGTTTTTTCTTGGGTCCAATCTGAGCCCTAAAGATGCTTACATTTTTAAAAAAATTGGGATTCATTTAATTTAGAAACATTGTTTCAAAATGGATAAATTGAAGGACAAGCAAGTAAGTAACATGAAAGCTTATTAATAATAAAATTGTAAGTCAATAGGAATACAAATAATAGGGGGAAATGATACAAATAATAGGGGGAAATAATACAAATAATAGGGGGGGAAAAAAAAAGAAAAAGAAATTTAGTTGTCGGAAAGAAATTCGAGAATCTTCAAGTCGAACTTCAGAACATGTATTTGACATTTGAAACTCTCAACCTCTTCAAGAACATCATTATTTTTATCCCGATGCAACATGTCGAAGCCCATTAATAGCAGACTGGACATCAGCAAATTCTTCATCGAATAGGCACGATATCATCTGCAGAATCTAAGTCCCTTTATAACAAAAGTTGCATCCAACAGTGACACCAGGAAACTCTTTTAAGGCCTTCGAAGTGACTCAGTCAATGGCATAATTAAAAAGTGTTAGCAAAAGAACATATCGTTGCCCAACGCCAGACCATATTTCGAAGGGTATTGAAACCTCACCATTGCGCGGGATTGTGTTGAAAGGTAGTATGCTTTAAGAAGACTGAGAAGTTTAGGCGGAATACCATCTGTGTGCAAAACCTTCCAGAGAGTGCCGCGGATGACAGAGTCGAATGCAACAGTGAAATCAATGAATTATTTCACTCAAAATGGCTGCCGACTGTGACGCCATGCAGTCGTATGTCATTTTCGAGATTATGAAATATTTCTTACGCTGATGATGACATGTTCATGTGCGAAGGGGATATATAATAATATTGTGTTTTAAATTTTCCCAGAAACTTTTATCATTAAGATCACATAAAATATTTTTTGCAATAATATTATTATTTTGGTGAAAATATTGATTAAACAATGCTTTATTCAATGATAATATCGCTAATTCAATAAATTTATTTTTCTTCGAGTTATAGGGATTTTATTAACACGGAATTTAGGGCTTTTTTCGTAATATATACTAAATATCTAAAAATAAATTTTTAATTGTTAACATCTACAGTGCTTTATTTTCATTTAAAAATGTAAAAAATCTATGCGTTTTTTTTTATTAATACTTAAAAATATAACTTTAGTAAAGGTGTATTTTGTTTTAAAATAATACATTTTCACTGAGATTTAAAATAAAATAATGAGTTCATTATATTCCATAATCGTTGATTAATAAATACTGAAAATTTCATTAAAGCCAATTGGGCAATGTTCAAGTACGACTAACTCTAAGCAAAGTTGTTTCCAACCGGAAACGGTGTCCGTTCGAAATTGGTTCCGATAATAAAAACTTCCTGTTTTGGTTAGTTTTGTACTGAATTTTATTTTAAATAATTTATTAGACAAAAATAACTGTTAAAATTTTATTTTAAATAATTTATTTGACAAAAATAAATAATCACAGTTACTAAAAATAAATAATCACAGTTACTGAAAATAAATAATCACAGAGGGAAAATAATAAAATAGGTTGTTTCAGAAATCATAGTACTGTCGGATCGCATATATTATATGGCCAAAGTAATTTACTTTTACTTGTCGACGCCAGAGAAACTCCTGCAGGTAGCTATTGAAATGTGCTGCGGTTAGTACGTCTTGTACGATATAATTAATTATCATAAAATACAAAAGAAATAAAACCAGAAAATTGACTACCAGAAACTAGAGAAAATTAAACTAAAGAATACCGGAAGTTGTTAAGTACGAAGTTTATTATCGGGTACGGATGGCGGCCTGACACCGTAGCAGCGCCGCAGAAACTGCTCTTAGAGTTAGTCGTACTTGAACATTGCCTAAAATTGATTGATTTCCTGAATTTTGGTGAATTTTTAAGTGAAGGTAGGGGTCAAAATATTTTTACATTTGGGAAATCGGACCTTCATTTTGTACGTACCTACAAACCACCTATTTGATTATTTTTGTAAAAGAAATTATTTAAAATAAAAATTAGTACAAAACTTGGTGCTTCTTTCGTTTCACAATGACATGAAAATATTTACAGAAATGTATAAACTTTGTCGTGTACTTACGCGTTAGCTAGAAATAAGATTGTACAGAAAACATTACGCACATTCATCCAGTATTTATTAAATTATAAGAAAAAGAAGAAAAAAACGATCTTACGTATCGCTAGACATTTTTTCCCCAGTTCAGCTTACTGATTAGGCAAGGGAGATAACTCAGATTTTTTTATCGAAAAAACTCAAAGTTTAACAAAAATAGCGACGATAGATAAAATCGTTTTTATTTTTAATTTAATAAATTTGTAATTTTTTAATTTAATAAATTTAATTTAATAATTTAATAAATTTGTAATTTTTGGTGTACAGCCTTTTTTTCAGATACCACGTAAGTACATAACAAAGTTTATACATTTCTTTAGCTATTTTTATTTTTAAGAGAGGCCTAACATGTCATTGTGAAACGAAAGAAGCACCTAAAACTTTTTCTGATTTTCTTTATTTCATTATTTCTTCACCTAAAATACACAGGTGACTATTTTTCGGCAATCACCGGCTGGCTCCGTGAGACTTCCTGTTTTGGGTCGGTTAATATTCCAGTTTGCCTAAAAGCGCTTTAAAATACTTTAAAATACTTAAAAAAAAAAAAAGAAAAGTCAGGTAAGTAGAAAAGTAATTTTTATTGCCTTTGGTAACAGTTATTGGTGCTACGGTACGAAACGGGTACCCAGATTTTTCGTCTGCAAACAGGAAGTCGCGTCATATTAAAGGCACCGCTTTTTTGTCCCCTTCCCCAAAAATACCGGGCGGAAAACTTTTTTCAAAAATACCGGCAACGAAAGAATCTTTTTTTCATGAGACAAGTAATTTATTAAAAAAATAAAAATAAATCTTCTTTTTTTTTAAGAAACAAATGATATATTTTTAGCAACGTGGAATGTGATTTTCCCCCTTTTCAGAATAATAATAAATAAGTAATATATTAAAAAATAAACAATGTTTATTTGTTATTTTAAGTAAATACCGCTTCTGCAACATTCCCGGTATATGGGCTTTTCGGGGAAGGGGGGGGGGGGGGGCTTCAAGATACCAATTCTGCGACATTCTCGGTTGACCGGAACTTTTTTGGAAAGGGGACAAAAAAGCGGTGCCTTTAATATGACGCGACTTCCTGTTTGCAGACGAAAAATCTGGGTACCCGTTTCGTACCGTAGCACCCAGTTATTTATTGACTATTTGTTTTGTTTTGTAGCACTTTTTTTCTCTGTTGGAAATTCGGTACTTCTATCGATCCTGACCCAATTTCAGTGAACTTCGCGTCGGCAGCGTTCGGGCATGCTACGTAAACACCCGAGAGAAAAAAACACCCGAGAAAAAAAAAAAAAAATTATTTAGTAACAGTAATTTCGCTATTGTTCGTTCTCTTTTGGTTGTTTTTTTTTTTTTAAATCATTCTTGAAAATAAAACTTAAAAAAATACGACACAGCAACGTATCGAAATTATCGCCTGCCACCATTCGGCTCTCGGGTGTTTACGCTGACGATCAAAGTTCACGGAAATTGGGTCAGGATCGATAGAAGTACCGGAAATTCTAGACAATCGCTGAATTCCCGGTAAACTTGATATAGTTTAAAAATAACAAACCTTGAGTTGTCTCCCTTGATTTTTATTTTTCAAGGGAGATTACTCTGTCGAAAATAAATGGTTTGTTTGTGACAAATAATGTGTCCACTATTTGAAATAAGTGCTCCCCCCCCCTTTTTTTTATAGAAGTTATTAACTTTGAATTTAAATTTGTAAGGTTTAAAACAAAGGTTAAATTAAGGCAAATTAAGGCAACATATAAAAAGCATTTAGAAACGGGGAAAGACCAGCTCAGACAGGAATCGTCAGTGAAAAAAGAATATAAAAAAAAGAAGGAATTATTAGTTTATGTGAGTGCGAACGTGTGTGTGTGTGTGTGTACACAATAGTACATGTATGTGTGACTCGTTGTATTAGATATGTGTGCGTGTGTACAAGTGCAGATGTATGTGTGACTTGTTGTACAGGTAAGTGTATGTATGTGTCTGTGTACAAGATCATATGTATGTGCAATTAGTTGTATGAGATCAATGTGTATGTGTGTGTACCAAAATATATGTATGTGTAACTAGCTGTATGCGATCAATGTGAATGAGTTTGCACGTGTGTGTGTGTGTGTGAGGGGGTAGAATCGTTGATAAAATTATTTATTTCGAGTTAAATCCATTTTAATTATTGTTTAATAGTCAAACATGCAAAAACAATTCGGGGTGGGGTGGGGGGGGGGTCACTCTGCTGACGGATATAATTATTTCACAAAATGGGGAATGGTGACAATATAGAAAAGAGCCCAAATTCTTGTAAACAATTGATTCAGCTAATATATTTTATCTTTCAGTTTCTTCATCAAGATAAAATTTAATAAATATTATAATAAAACAAGAATATAAGCTACATATATTGCGTCTGGACTGCAAATGACTTCTTTCTTTATATCTATCTATCTATCTATCTATCTATCTATCTATCTATCTATCTATCTATCTATCTATCTATCTGTCTATCTATCCTTTTTAATTCTACTTTTCTTTTCTACTTCATTTAATTTTATATTAATATTTTTTATTATTTTTTGTATTTTGGTTTTGGACTTTAATATTTTGATTCTTAACGGTCCCAACCACGTGACTCCCTACATTTTGAAATTTAAATTTCTTTTCTTTTTCTTTCTTTCTACATTTCATTCTTTCCAAATATGATCTAGGATTAAGATCGGATTCTAACTCTGCCTGATGAGATCTCAGCTTGTAATAGCTATTGATCGATAACATCGACATGCTAGTGTCGCAGATTTTGTACATGTCTGTGTAAATAAAAATAATCATATATATATATATATATATATATATATATATATATATATATATATCACATAAATACATGTTAAAATATTCCTTAGTTTTGGGATTGAGTTATGTTTAAAAACTCTCCATTTTAATTGCTCTAATTAGCTGTAATTTACAATTAACTCACCAAGTGACCTTTCTATTACTTATTTTTTGTCTCACACTTTCACTCTTTCTCATTGTATGATGTCTGACCTCCACCTACTCTTATTTTATACGCTGTCTATCACTCTCCTTTCTGTCATTCTCCCTCTCTGTTTATTAACAGTCAAAGGTACTCAATTTCCCTCCCTTGCCCCTAACAGTCAATTATTAACAGTCAATTTCCCTCCCTTGCCTCTTATTTCAACCCCCTCCACCTTCTCCTCTCTCTTTCTATATTGACAAAGAGATACAGTGAGAAAAAAGTAGTATTTATTTTCATCATTTATCATATATATATATATATATATATATATATATATATATATATATATATATATATATATATATATATATATGAAAATAAAAATTGGATAAAGTACAATGTCTATTAACTATCAAATAGTTCAAACAAGGAATATACAGATAAAATTGTAATCTTTTCCTTAATCCATGGATTTTCAAAACTATACATTAATTTTTTCCTTAAACTGATGCTTAAAGTCTGAATAAAAAGTCCAGACTTTTTACTCAGACTAAAACCATCATTTTTTTGTGAGTCCCATTGTTTTCAACTGAACTGTTTTACTTCGGACCTGAATCCCTCTATTATTAAAACCGGAACTTTTCACTATACAGACTTCTCGGATTCATTTCTGTTTTTTACCCTTCATCTGCTTAATAATAATTCTGATTTCCTGGATATGCTAACTTGGACATGTTACATTTTTGTGATGATGATTCGTTTTGCTCAAAAAATATTTTTTATATTTTTATATTTTTTTTTGCATTTTTTAAATATTTTCAATTCTGTGCCCAACAGTAATATGATTTACCTGTTGTATCAATTTGATTTCCTCTGATGATAAATGTATAGTTTTGGTCTCACCCGAAAAGAATTTTTGATATTTAAGATCTTTAGGATTACTATATCGATTAAACACCAAAATCTCAGATTATATAAAAAAAATTAAAAATTTACACGTTCAATTTTTAGATGGGTTTTTAGTTTGCTATGTAAGATTAACATAAAATTATCCCACTGTTCGAAATACTGTGTTAGATGGGAAATCATACTCCATCGAAAGACATTTTTATGTTTAAAGGGAGATAACTCTGTATACTTTGAAATTATCTGCCCTTGTCAAGAGACAGTGAATCACTGAATAAGTATATTTACAGTCTCTCCAGGAGGGTAAACACAAGGGCAGGTGTGGTTTTGAGAAGCCAACGCACTAGGATAAGTGCACTCTGGCGTACAAGAACGCCTGAGCAGTCCCGTTGGCATTCCCCGGCAGGGGCGCCTCAGTCGATTAGCAATAAACTAACCCCTTCCCAAAGAGAGAAGGCAAAGCCTAGGAAGAGACACTGAATGAGGATTATCTGCTATTAGTGAAAGGAAGACATGGAGCAGGTTTGTCCATCCTTGTTTGTGGTATGGAATTATGGAGGTAGGGATCCAACATGGACGCTACCGATCTCGGTCTAGCAACACATATCAGATCCGCTGTTATTATTGTTTAAATTATCCCTTGTATTATGTTTTAAATAAATCATTTTAAAATGCTATCTCTTAAAAAAGCGTTTTACTCTGATTATTTATAAATTGTTGTCTGTCTCGGCACCTAGCCACCACGTCACAACGAATCTCGCGAGGAGGATTATGGAAATTTAAAAATAAAAAAAAAGATGGCGATTTCACAACACACTGTTTATGTCAAAGTTATGTAAAAAACTGAACCTCCCTGTTAAAAGTAATTGTTTTCAAAACTATTCTTTGTTCAAAATCGGAAAAATTGGCGCTTAATAAGCAATAAACTGAAGATCTTTTCTCCAAAAGTTTTAAAAACAAACATTTAATTTCACTCAAAGACAAAACATACATGAGCCTAATAAATTGTTTACTTCAAGCTGTTTTCTATATTTTCACTAATAAATATATATATATATATATATATATATATATATATATATATATATATATATGTATAAAATGTAAGTAAAAAATGATCAAGGGGAAAAAAGAATAAGAATAAAACTTACAGTTTCTGTTTGTTGGCTGGTGGCGGACTTTGAAGCACAAAAGAAATAATTATTTTTCATTATTTGAAATATTTCGACATAAGTCTTATATTATTTTTGATCGAAATCAATTTAATGAATGATATTTAATAAGGTGTGATTTTAACAGTAAATGTAAATGTTTTTAGCGTCTGTTTGATCTTTTCATGTGACTTTTGCACCAAGAAATATGTTATTTAAAATAAAAAATCATCTTTAAGAATATATTGGAAGTTAAACCGTTCAGGTACTTTGTAAATCTATTTGATTTCTTGTTGTTTTTTTTAAGGCTGTGTGGAATAATATTCATTTGATTTACAAGTATGCTCTAACCCTAACCCTAACCCGACTGAAGAATAAGATATCTGATCAGTTTTCATATACATATATAATATAACTTTGATAAATCTACTTTAATCAAGATAATACATAATAAATCAACAAGTCGACTAATTGAATCTGCACTCATAGCCCTTTCCACAAATAAAATTAAACAGAGAATGGGATTCTACTTTATCTCCCCTAACCTATCAAAAGCAATTATTCATGAAAACAAGATATATCTCGACACCGGTTGATTCCCTGAGTTTTGTAATTATTCTTCCTTTGGACTCCCTTTCTACTCTTTATTCTTTTCTTTTCTTTCCCGTTACAATTTTTTTTTCATTTACATATCTTCCCTCTCTATATGAACCATACCACTATATATATTTCTCATAATTTATAGACTTTCTCGTCTTTTATCATTATTTGCCTTTTTTCGTTCGCTCTTGACAAAGTCCATTTGGGCGAAACGTTGAGCTTTTTAGGTCTTCCGCTTATTCCATTTTAGTATCATACCGTCGGATTATTTTATCCTTTCATCTATTCATATATATATATATATATATATATATATATATATATATATATATATATATATATATATATATATGTGTGTAAAGGAATAAGGCTACCAAAATTTGTAAAAAGTTTTTTTCAACATTTATTTATTATTTTATTATTTTATCATTTTATAACTTTATATAACGCGTTTCAAGCGTGGTGCGCTCTCATCAGATATGTAAATCCATTTGAAGAAATGTCTTTCGATTTGAAATAGTGTTCAAAAGACATTTCTTCAAATGCTATTACAACTATTCTACATCTACTAACCCGAAGAACTCTCATCCATTCTTACAATGTGACCATACCAAATAAGTTTCCTGTTCTACACATTTCTCCCTATAATGTCCAGATTCAATCTTCCTCTGGGGTCATAATTATATCTGAGGGAATGTTCTTCAAAATTATGTGATCTATTCCCTGCTTCTTTTGTTCCAGCTCGTTTGACTCGTTGGTCTAGTGGTCTCCATCAATTCGCTGTTTTGATACCTCATTGTAATTCAACTTTCTATTCCAGTAGCTTCTTTCCAAGAACCGCAGGCTTGTGGAACTCTCTTCCTGCTGACTGTTTTCCTCCTACCTATAGCCTTGGTCTTTTCAAGACTAAGGCCAATATGCATCTCCTGTTTTGCGATAATCATATTTCTTTCTTGTTAGCTCATCATATCAAGTGGCTTCGTGCCTTGTCTGGAGCGATTTCCATAAAAAAAAAGAAAATTTGCTCCTTATTCTTCATGAATATTTATTGGTTTTCTTTAGGCAATTATAATCAAATGAGAGTTCAACATTCAAACTCCTCGGCCTAACTTTCACAGATAACATGAATTGGAACAAATACATTGAAAACATTGCCAAGGCTGCTGCAAAGAAGGTGGGCTCCCTCTACCGTGCTAGTAAACTCCTCACACCTGACATTATCCTATATCTCTACAAAGCTACCATCTGTTCATGCATGGAATATTGTTGCCACATATGGGCTGGTGCATCATCTACTAGTCTCTCCCTCTTAGACAAGGTTAAAAAAGAGTCGCTAATCTAATAGGTCTCTCACTATCCACCAAGCTTCAGCCATTGTCCCATCGCCGCAATGTTGCATCCTTGTGCTTGTTTTACAAATACTTCAATGGAACGTACTCCGATGAACTTACTGCTCTAGTGCCCCCTCGACGCAAATACACTAGACCAACCCGACAATCAGCTAAGTCCCATCCATTTACTGTGGAGGTCCCCAGATGCTGGAGAGCCTTCTACTTCAATAACTTCTTTTCTCGTGCTGCCGGCCTCTGGAATTCCCTCCCTGCTCCCTGCTATCCTGACGTTACTCACATGCAGAAATTTAAAACTAATGTAAACAGACATCTCGCTGCACAGCTCCCAACTTAGGATGACTCCCAAAACCTACACCCTAATTCTCAGTAGCCCCTTACGTCTACAGTAGCGACCTGCCTTGTTTGGGGTGAAATATGTTAAAAAAAATATATATATATAGTCCATGTTTCATAAATAAGTGTAGAGATAGTTGGACAATTTTGTGCATGCACGCACAAAAAAAAAGATTAATTGATTCAAAACTGTTTTTATGCATGTTGATTTTGCTATGAACGGACCGAAAATAATTTTAGATCTACCGATTTTTTTCTACTTAAAGATCTGGTTTTATGTTTTAACTATTTTCTAAGAAGATGATGGAAATAAATAAAAAACGTTTGTCAATGAGGGTGTGGGGTGTGATGCCGAAACGATACGTTGCGTAAATGATTCGTTTCATGTAAGACAATTTGCTATTTTTGCTCGGATGGGGAAGTGGGGTTTCATACATTTCTCAATAGTATATCAAGTGTATCAAGTGGATTGCCGGTTTCATTGTTCATTGTTGGTGACGTGTAAGTCAGTGGTGCCCCCCTCCCCCTCCCCCTCCCCCTCTCTCAGTGGAGTAGAGGGGAAAGATAGAGAGAGGGATGAGGAAGAGGGAAAATGGAGAAGAGTAAGAAATGGAATGGTGAAAAGAAGAGGAAAGGGAGAGGGAGGAGGAAAATGGAAAGGGAAGAAGAGAAGGAGGAGAAGAAGAAGGAGGAGAGGAACATAAGAAGGAGGGGGTAGTGGAAGAGAAGGATAAGAAGGGGAGAATAAAGAATGGACTAGAAAGAAAAACAAAAAAAGAAAATGAAGGAAAGAAGAGACAGGAGGAGGAGGAAGAGGAGGAGGAGGAGGAGAAATAAAGAAGGATAAAGGGGGAGAAGGCTGAGAAGAAGGAGGAGGAGGAGGAGGAGGAAAAATGAAGAAGGATAAAGGGGGAGGGGGGAGGAGGAGAAATGAAGAAGGATAAAGGGGGAGGAGGAGGAGGAGGAGAAATGAAGAAGGATAAAGGGGAGGAGAAGGAGGAGGAGGAGAAATGAAGAAGGATAAAGGGGGAGGAGGAGGAGGAGAAATGAAGAAGGATAAAGGGGGAGGAGGAGGAGAAATGAAGAAGGATAAAGGGGAGGAGGAGGAGAAATGAAGAAGGATAAAGGGGGGGAGGAGGAGAAATGTAGAAGGATAAAGGGGGGGAGGAGGAGGAGGAGGAGGAGGAGAAATGAAGAAGGATAAAGGGGAGGAGGAAAAATGAAGAAGGATAAAGGGGGAGGAAGAGGAAGAGGAGAAATGAAGAAGGATAAAGGGAGAGGGGGAGGAGGAAAAATGAAGAAGGATAAAGGGGGAGGAGGAGGAAGAGGAGAAATGAAGAAGGATAAAGGGGGAGGAAGAGGAAGAGGAGAAATGAAGAAGGATAAAGGGGGAGGAGGAGGAGGAGAAATGAAGAAGGATAAAGGGGGAGGAGGAGGAAGAGGAGAAATGAAGAAAGATAAAGGGGGAGGAGGAGGAAGAGGAGAAATGAAGAAGGATAAAGGGGGAGGAGGAGGAGGAGGAGGAGGAGAAATGAAGAAGAAAAAGATGAAGAAGACGGAAAGAGGAGGAATAAGAAAAAGAAGAAGTAGAAAAAGAAGAAGAAGAAGAAAAAGAAAAAGAAAAAAGAAGATTGAACGAAAGAAAAAGAAAGAAAGAATAAAAGAACAAAATTAAAAAAAAACGAAAAATGATATGAAAGAAAAAAAGAAAGAAAAAAGATATAATTTGATCAGAAAGTAACCGTGACCGACCGTGACCGACAGATGCGGTGAAAAAATATTAGAAATTGTTTAGAATCAAAAAAAAAAGTGAAAAAGTGAAACATGTGCGTGTGTGGTGGATTAAGGTTGTGTGTGTGTGTAAGAATTGAATTGCACGTGGGGGTGCAGTGTGCGCCTTACTTGGTGGACAGACATGTCTTCGGATGTCTCGCAGAGGTGCATGTTCTCCAGCCTCTGACAAATCTGCTCCCCAGGCACTCGTCGATGGGCAACTAGGTTGGACAGCTGGCGTAACTGCAAATGGATAAACAGCAATCAGTTAAACTGAATGGAAAGAAAAGAAAATGGCTCAAAAGTGAAAAGATCCTTCGATTTTCGGTTACCAAATAAATCTCTATTTATATAAAGTTAGGCATGTTCATATGCACAGGTTTCACTCCTAAACTAATTAACCGATCATTATGAATTTTTGGAACACAGCTGCTAGGCCTAAGGGGTCACAATGTGCGCTATATTTAGTTTAATTTAGTTTTTTGCAAAAAGGAATAAAAAGGGGCTGGAACCCTTCATAAAAATTCAGATATCTCCGATTTTTGTGAAATTTTTAACTAGAGGTATTAGACATTAATATTGTCTAAATTTCAGTTTCTTTAAAGGATTTAAAAGGTTTTTAGGGGTTTTTAGGGGGTATAATATGAGCGCAACCTGCTATTTGAAAATTGAAATATTTCAGATTTGCATTGAATTTGATCCATAGTCATTAGACGCCAATTAAGCCAGATTCCTTGAATTTCCATTTCTTCTTAAGATCCCTTAAGCCTTAGATTTTAGACATTTTCTAGAATAAAAATTAAGTAATGGATTTTGATCAAAATTGGAATAAGGATTTTAGACATGATGTTCAGTAGCATTATATGTCGATTTTAATCTTTGTAAGGGGACATAAAAGTGGTGCAAAACTGTTCTGTTCGAGGAATTAATTTTATCCATCTTGGGATGGAGGGAGGGTATTCTTCTACTTCTCTTCAAAAATAAACATTCTGAGCCGATTTGTCTTAAAAATATTTCTTGCCAATATTTGAAATTTCAATATGGATATTTATTTATGATCATGTCCCTATCTACGTGCCTCCCCACGAGGGCAGAGTTAGACACAAGGTCGGTTTTTAATGTAGGGAATATCCGTCTCTCCCAAAAAGGTTGGGACAAAAATAAAAATAGTCTCAGTCTCGCAGGATTTCTCCTTCACTGACCGAGGACAGAAAGATGAAGTGTAGTATCAGAACAGATACTACATTTTGCTCTGAGTCAAAAGGCCAAGGTCATATCTGTAAAAAGACTACGGAAAAGGAAAAGAAAATAAGTGTGCTTCTTGGACGGTTGGGTATTGGACATTAATCTGCCGGACAATTGCTTACCTGAACAATTGTCTTCCTGAATAAGTGTACACCTCTGATAATTCTTAAAAGCTTTTAAAATCAATTACCATAATTTTTGAAAGAAAAACATATATAGCAATCATAAATTAAAAAAATATATGAATAACATTTTTAAAAGGTAAATCTTTATTTTTATTGAAAATACAAAGAAACCCTCGTTACATGCCGATAGGCCACTTAGTGGCAAATCAGCAGGTTTTCTGTCGCTAATATTTTTATCTGAGTTGAAACAACGTTTGCTTGTTTAGAATAAGTAAAAGTGATTTAGATTATTTGGATTATTTTGATTATTTGGATTATTCAGATTATTTGGATTATTCGGATTATTTGGATTATTCGGATCATTTGGATTATTTGGATTATTTGGATTATTTGGATTATTCGGATCATTTGGATTATTCGGATTATTTGGATCATTCGGATTATTTGGATTATTCGGATTATTTGGATTATTTGGATCATTTGGATTATTTGGATTATTCGGATTATTTGGATTATTTGGATCATTTGGATTATTTGGATTATTCGGATTATTTGGATTATTTGGATCATTCGAATTATTTGGATTATTCGGATTATTTAGATTATTCGGATTATTTGGATTATTTGGATTATTCAGATTATTTGGATTATTCGGATTATTTGGATTATTTGGATCATTTGGATTATTTGGATTATTTGGATTATTCAGATTATTTGGATTATTCGGATTATTTGGATCATTTGGATTATTTGGATTATTTGGATCATTCGAATTATTTGGATTATTCGGATTATTTAGATTATTCGGATTATTCGGATTATTCGGATTATTTGGATCATTCAGCAGACTACGGTTCGCATCTTGGATGTTATTCTCACAATGTTTGATAAGTTTCTAGGACTGACCTTCACTCGAGACCTAAAATGGAAGACTTACATTAAATCCATGACTATGGTCTCTGGAAAAAAGGGACCTATTTGACTAGGGAAGCTAATGTCCACTATGCAATTATCAGGGACCTATTTGACTAGGGAAGCTAAAGTCCGCTATGCAATTATCAGGGACCTATTTGACTAAGGGAGCTAATGTCCGCTATGCAATTATCAGGGACCTATTTGACTAGGGAAGCTAATGTTCGCTATGCAATTATCAGGGACCTATTTGACTGGGGAAGCTAATGTCCACTATGCAATTATCTGCCATCTATAATCTCATTCTAACATTAATAAAATATTTTTTTAAGTAAAAAAAAAAAAATGAATACATGTTTTGTTATTTTATTTTTTCTCCATTTTTTTGTCTTTTTTATCACTTCCATTACATATTGTTTTAAAAATCTCATCTGAAAGCCCCCAATATTATCTGTGCAATCCACTATGCGTTGTAAAGTACTGTGATACCCAGTTTTCCAATCCTTCTCATACATATTTTTTCTATAATATTAGTTCTTTGTTTATTTTCACATCAATCAAATTACAAAAAGATAAAAGTAACCAAGTAAATAAATTAAAAAAAAGATATTAAATGTCGGATCTTTCCCTGTTGCCGGTATTTTTTTAGTGCGGAACATATTACTGGGGAGGGGGAAAAATCAACCGGAAGTAAAAATTATTCTTACCATTATGTTAAATGATAACATTTCGTTTTAGAAAGTTTTAAATTATACAAAAAAAATCAATGTTGACCGTTTGTTTAATAAAAAAAATCAGTCAAACTCTTCGTTTTTATAAAGTTTTAAATTATACAAAAAAAAAAATCACTGTTGACTTCGTTTTATAAAGTTTTACATTATTAAAAAAAAAAATGTTCGCTGTTATTATTGTTTGCTTTATTTTTGGATAAAAACTTCTAATTCTGTATTACTTCCGGTTGATTGTCTGCCCCTGTTTTCAAAATTGAAAACAACTAAATTCTGATTCACAGCTTAACTAAAGAAGTGCCAAAGTTTGGTTCCTGTTTGATTTTAGAAGCAGATTTAACAAAATCTTTTGAAAGATTGCGATAAAGGAAAAGGCGGAAATGATTCGGAAGACGCTGACGATATTAATAAATGGCGTCTTTACGAGAATTAATTATCGTGAAGCACAACAATTGCCATTATGAAAACGGCTCTCAATCGATCGTGTAAGTCGAAACTCGCAATCTTAAGCTGCATTCGACCCGATATCATTAACGGAGAGCAATTTCTACAGAAACCTAATAATGATTGAAAAGATGGCAATAGGGACGGGTGGGTGGGTGTGGGGGGTGACTCCAGCTATTTTCTTGGCTCGGATGTGTCCACTTAAGGGACGCGAGATGCATTTCCTCCGTACAAAAGCTAATTACTGTTCATCTCATTTGTGTGATGTTAAATCCACATCTTGCCGACGGTTTCTCTCAAAGAAAAACAGATTGTAAATGCTCTAGGACGTCTTACGAGATGCTGAAATCTAAATCCTATAAATGAGACCATATATTTCTTGTTTTGACATTTGGAGGGGGGGGGGCTTATTTATTTTTGGAATATGATATCAAAAGTTTAATTTATTCAAGGGTATGGTACTTTGCTTGAAGCATAGCTGGTAGATAAATATGTAGGTATTGGCCATTTATAACGACAGCTAACAGAATTAAAAAGGGGTAAAAAAAACAAATAGGCAACAAATATTACCAAAGGCAAGATAAGTTACTCTTCTACTAACCTAGATAAGTTTATTTGTACTTTAACTTATTTCAAAGCGTTTTTTTTTTGTTCAAAACAAACCTGGTGTCCGCCTGTTCAGATACACTCTCATGTGGGCACATATATACATATATGCAAAGCTATAAGTAAAATAAACATATACAAACACACACCTATCAGGACCGGCGGCACAGTTATAAATGTGGGGGGCTCTCCTAAAAAGTGTGGGGGGGGGGGCCCGGTTAAACACATGCATATATAACTTCATTATTGATGACCGTAAAGTGAGGAGCCAAGTCAAAAAGTGCCCCCCCCCGGTGCCGCCGTCCATGCCTATGCATGTATGTGTATTAGAATCAGCTAACACCCAACAGTTACATTATTTGTTCAATTATTATGTGACACATGCATATTCTTGCTGCAGATAAAGGCAAAAATCATCCAGCGTTAAGTCGCAGTCTCTGATATTTCTGTTTAGATTGGAGTGTGTGTGTGTGTGTGGAATCCCTCCCGTACGTACACACATAGTCAAATACAAATGTTCATTATCATCATGAAAATATTTTGTAGAATTTGGTATATTCGGACTACTGTTCTCATCTTGGGTGATTTTATCATAACGTTTCGGCCGATGAAACCTTCGATCTTCTTCAGGTGTACTTTGTCGAACTCGGGAATCTTTCTGTCGAACTCGAAAATCTGGACGGAATACCCGAGTTCGACAAGGTACACTTGAAGAAGGTCGGAGGTTACATCGGTCGAAACGTTGTGATAAAAACACCCAAGATGTGAACAGTAGTCCGAATATACCAAATTCTACAAATTATCAACCCTCATCTCAAAAATTCCGAAACATGAAAATATTTCATTAAAACAATGAAGATATTTACTCAATAGTCGACTTGTTTTTCTGCAACACACAAGAGATCCATTATGAACTGAAAGATTAGCGAGGTGCTGCCCTCTAGTGGGTTTAATAGTATTTAATGAAGTCTTCTGACATTAATGGCCGTCTTGTTCAAGTTCAGTAACCACATCGAAAAGGGCGGGAAAATGAAAGAAACAAGAAAAAAGGCAATCGTGAATATTTACTAACAGCTGACATATTGTATTGAAATAAAAACTAAACACCTCTTGTTGGTTGACAGACATTGGCAAGCTTGAGAGAGAGAGAGAGAGAAAGAGAGAGGAATTCAAGAAGACATATGCCTAGTCATCTTTGAAGGCCGCCATCATCTTCTTCTTCTTCTTCTTCTTCTTCACGTCCGTTTTATATGCTAGCATGAATTGGTTGGCTTTTAGTATTGATTTACTCCTCTCCAGCAGTTAGGCACAAGGCCAGTTTTTATCTTACTCCCACAAGTAAGATGTGACCCAAGGTCGGGTCGGGAAAGTGAGGTTTGAGAAACCAGCGCCCGAGAGGTGAGCACTTTGGCCATTAAAAATTGCCTGGGCAGCCCCGTCGGCATTCCCCGGTAGGGGCGCCTCAGGCAGTAAGCAATAAACTTACTCCTCCCCAAAGAAGGAAGGCGAAGCCTGGGAGGGTGGACCCCCTAGAACTGCACAGGACAGACCCATAGACCGGCGTAAATCAAGCCCGAAGGCCAAGACAATACCAGTCTATAGGGTGCAGTAGTAATTGACTTCCAATCTAACCTAATCTCTGACCAGGTCTTTATTTATCCCTCTTTCTCTCAAGTCCATTCTTATCACTTCCTCCCATGTTTTCTTTTTCCTGTCTCTATGAACTGGACTTGTTACCTCAACTGTTCTACATCTAGTAACCCAAGAACTCTCATCCATTCTTACAATGTGACTATACCAAATAAGTCTCCTGTTCTCCTATAATGTCCAGATTCAATCTTCCTCTGGGTCATAATTATATCTGAGGGAATGTTCTTCAGAATTATGTGATCTATTCCCTGCTTCTTTTGTTCCAGCTCGTTTGACTCGTTGGTCTAGTGGTCTCCATCAGTTCGCTGTTTTGATACCTCATTGTAATACAGCTTCCTATCCTCCAAGAACCGCAGGCTTGTGGAACTCTCTTCCTGCTGACTATTTTCCTCCTATTTTATAGCCTTGGTCTTTTCAAGACTAAGGCCAATAGACATCTATTGTCTTTTGGATAATCATATTTCGTTCTTGTTAGCTCCTTACATCAAGTGGCTTCATGCCTTGTCTGGAGCGATTTCCACAAAAAAAAAAATAATGAACTGATTGTGTACAGTGCTCAGGTGCACTACAACTCATTTAAAGTGCATATGTAAGACATAAGATGATGCACAATTGTCAGGAAAATGAACAGTGTATGAGTCATGATATGCATGTGTGCATGTGTATGGAGGGGAGGCATCAGATGGCGAATTTGAAAAAATGCAAAAAAAAAAAAATGTAAAAATAAAATGAATTTAAAAATCAAAAAAAAAATCTAAACAATTGATTTTAATAAAGATTTTTTCATTCTTTTACGTTAAGAAAATGAAATACATGTCTGGAGCGATTTCCATTAAAAAAAAAAGTATTGTTGGAAATTTATTTGTTTTAGAATTTTGTAAATCGGTGCCATATATAGCAGCATCTTATATCGCATATGTTGTGTCGGCGAACTGAAAAAGGGCATTTTTGTCAAATATCTGTACATATCTATGCGCTGTTGCTGGGTAGATAAAAGGCGGGGGGGGGGGGTGTCTTTACATGGTTTTGAATGTTGACTCGTGGATATTCACCCTTAAATAAGGGTTCCTGTTTTTTCTTATCAGCTTGTTGGAGTTTGTTACAAGAGCGACATCTCGAGAACTCACGTTTTTTTTTTTTTTTTTTTTTTTTAAATATATCTGGGAACATTATTCTCTTTAAGAGAATTATTTGGATATATTTAAAAGCAGTTTCGGTTTTGGACAACATTTCCACATTGAATTATTATTTCGTCTTCGTCCATCAGAGTCTCTAATCATAAATCTTGTTTTCCCTTTGCACAGCATGTTAGACAAAAAAATGTCTGCGAAAATTATTCTCGCAAAGAATAATTTGGAAAGATGTCTAAATCTTCTCTGAATAAATTCGTTTCTCATTTTTTTGAACTGCTTAATTCAACATTGGAAAATTGATTTCTTTTTCTTGATTTCTTTTTCTTGTCCATTGATTTTTTTTAAGTAACCCCTTTACCAATTTATTTGGTAAAACCTCCCATTTAAAAATCCATATATTTCAGATTTACATTAAATTTAATCCATAGTCATTAGACACCAATTAAGCAAGATTCCCTGAATTTCAATCTTCTCTTAATACCCCTTAAGCTTAATCCTTAAATTGTCGCCATTTTCTAACATTAAACTTATGCAATGGATTTTGATCAAACTTGGAATAAGGATTCCAAACAAAAATTTTAGTATCGTTACATGTTGACTTTAATCTTCGTAAGGGGACATAAAGGTGGCGCGAAACTCTTCTGTTCGGGGAATTAATTTTACCCGACCTGGGACGGGTATTCTTCTAGTATCATTATATTCGAGACAGATGAACGAAAATGCAAATTAAAACCGAAGCATGACAGATCAATTGACGGAGCGAACTTCTAATACAGATGAAAGGACGCATCTCAATTTTAAAATTCCTTTCCCCATATTAGATGAAATTGTGTAATTTTTCAGATTAAAACAAAATGGCCGACATGTATCCCATGATGCCTTTCTCTGTTTGCTGGTTAGCAGATCGAGCTGCTTCCTTTGCTTTCACATCGAGTGCAGATTCTTCATTTTCAAAAGCTAACGAACCACTGTTGTTTCTTTTTAATTTCTAGAACAGACTACCTGTGCCTTCTTTTATTTCTTTCAACCTTAAAAAAACCGAAAAAGTAGGTGAAGCTGTTTTTCTCCAAAATATATGTAACAACAGAAAGTTTTAGAGAAACGCCAGACCCTCTCTTGCGATTTTCTGTTGACTTTAAGCTTCTTTTTCGCTATTTTATCTCCCTTCCCAACTCTCTCTCTCTCACATACCCCCCCCCCTCAACACTTGTTTGTTCTTTGAAACCTTCCATAAACTTCTAACCTCTTTCTCATTATCTTTTCCTTCTTATGTTATTTTTTTTATGTGTGTGTGTGGGGGGGGGGGGAGGAGGAGGCGGAGGGTAGAATTTTCTTTTCCACACTGTCTGCTCAAACTTGTTCTGCAGTTTATCTTAAATCTATTCTATTTATGGTTCACACTTTACCTGTAGCCCTCTCTCTTTCTCTCTCTATTTCTCTTTCTCTCTCTTTCCCTCTCTTTCTCTCTCTCCCCCTCCCTCTATATCTCTATCTGTCTCTCTATCTGTCCCTCTTTCTCTCTCCCCCTCCCTCTATATCCCTATCTGTCTTTCTATCTGTCTATCTTTCTCTCTCTCTTTCTCTATTTCTCTCTCTCCCCCTCCCTCTATATCTTTATCTGTCTCTCTTTCTCTCTCTCTCTTTCTCTATCTCCCATTCCCTCTATATCTCTATCTGTCTCTCTATCTGTCTCTCTTTCTCTCTCCCTCTTTCTCTTTCTCCCCCTCTCTCTAAATCTCTATCTGTCTCTCTCTCCCTTTTTCTTTCTTTATCATACCAAGTTCAAATTCTATTGCGATCGAATTGCACAGTATTACAGTTGGGAAAGTCATCAACACACAATTCCCCACGCAGCTATGGATAAAAAAAGCAACTTGTGTTCAATTAATGGTACTTAATAAATCGTTTACAATAGGTATCGTGTTTCGGCATTAAATAACCTTATAAAAGGGTTAATATGCCGTTAAAACAAGCGAACCAAACAAATCAATGGATTGTTTAGAATAAATATCGTGTGTGTAAGCGTTAAATAATCCAAAACATGGATAAAAAAGGAAAAAAAACCCATAAAATATGCAAACCAAATCAAACTCCCACCTTCTCCACCTCTCTCTCTCTCCATCACTCTCTCTGTCTCTCTCTCTCTCTCTGTCTCTCTGCAATGAATTCTCTCCCTCACTCTTTGAGAAGGTGCAAGATGCTTGATTCATTTATTTATTTATTTTTTTACTAATGATTCACCACTTATCAAGGCCAAACGTCATTCGAGGATAAGGGCTATCGAGATGGTTTGACAGTTGAATGATGAAGAAAATTATGAGAGGATTGAAAAAGATGAATGGAATGAACAGAATTTGATTGCTTATGATTTGTCTCGTTTACAGCAGATCAACCCTTTTGGGTGATTTCATGCCAGAACACAATAACGATTGGAAACGGGTCATCTAATACGTTTAGTTGAACACAATAACGATTGGAAATGAGTCATCTAATACGTTTAGTTGAACACAACGATTGGAAATGAGTCATCTAATACGTTTAGTTGAACACAACGATTGGAAACGGGTCATCTAATACGTTTAGTTGAACACAATAACGATTGGAAACGGGTCATCTAATACGTTTAGTTGAACACCATAACGATTAGAAACGGGTCATCTAATACGTTTAGTTGAACACAATAACGATTGGAAACAGGTCATCTAATACGTTTAGTTGAACACAACGATTGGAAATGAGTCATCTAATACGTTTAGTTGAACACAATAACGATTTGAAACAGGTCATCTAATACGTTTAGTTGAACACAATAACGATTGGAAACGGGTCATCTAATACGTTTAGTTGAACACAATAACGATTGGAAACGGGTCATCTAATACGTTTAGTTGAACACAATAATGATTGGAAACTATTCATCTAATACGTTTAGTTGAACACAATAACGATTGGAAACGGGTCATCTAATACGTTTAGTTGAACACAATAACGATTGGAAACGGGCCATCTAATACATTTAGTTGAACACAATAACGATTGGAAACGATTCATCTAATACGTTTAGTTGAACACAATAACGATTGGAAACGATTCATCTAATACGTTTAGTTGAACACAATAACGATTGGAAACGGGTCATCTAATACGTTTAGTTGAACACAATAACGATTGGAAACGATTCATCGAATACGTTTAGTTGAACACAATAACGATTGGAAACGATTCATCTAATACGTTTAGTTGAACACAATAACGATTGGAAACGATTCATCTAATACGTTTAGTTGAACACAATAACGATTGGAAACGGGTCATCTAATACGTTTAGTTGAACACAATAACGATTGGAAACGGGTCATCTAATACGTTTAGTTGAACACAATAACGATTGGAAACGATTCATCTAATACGTTTAGTTGAACACAATAACGATTGGAAACGATTCATCTAATACGTTTAGTTGAACACAATAACGATTGGAAACGATTCATCTAATACGTTTAGTTGAACACAATAACGATTGGAAACGGGTCATCTAATACGTTTAGTTGAACACAATAACGATTGGAAACGATTCATCTAATACGTTTAGTTGAACATAATAACGATTGGGAACGATTCATCGAATACGTTTAGTTGAACACAATAACGATTGGAAACGGGTCATCTAATACGTTTAGTTGAACACAATAACGATTGGAAACGATTCATCTAATACGTTTAGTTGAACACAATAACGATTGGGAACGATTCATCGAATACGTTTAGTTGAACACAATAACGATTGGAAACGATTCATCTAATACGTTTAGTTGAACACAATAACGATTGGAAACGATTCATCTAATACGTTTAGTTGAACACAATAACGATTGGAAACGATTCATCTAATACGTTTAGTTGAACACAATAACGATTGGAAACGGGTCATCTAATACGTTTAGTTGAACACAATAACGATTGGAAACGATTCATCTAATACGTTTAGTTGAACACAATAACGATTGGGAACGATTCATCGAATACGTTTAGTTGAACACAATAACGATTGGAAACTGGTCATCTAATACGTTTAGTTGAACACAATAACGATTGGAAACGATTCATCTAATACGTTTAGTTGAACACAATAACGATTGGAAACGATTCATCTAATACGTTTAGTTGAACACAATAACGATTGGAAACGATTCATCGAATACGTTTAGTTGAACACAATAACGATTGGAAACGATTCATCTAATACGTGTAGTTGAACACAATAACGATTGGAAACGATTCATCTAATACGTTTAGTTGAACACAATAACGATTGGAAACGATTCATCTAATACGTTTAGTTGAACACAATAACGATTGGAAACGGGTCATCTAATACGTTTAGTTGAACACAATAACGATTGGAAACGATTCATCTAATACGTTTAGTTGAACACAATAACGATTGGGAACGATTCATCGAATACGTTTAGTTGAAAACAATAACGATTGGAAACGGGTCATCTAATACGTTTAGTTGAACACAATAACGATTGGAAACGATTCATCTAATACGTTTAGTTGAACACAATAACGATTGGAAACGATTCATCGAATACGTTTAGTTGAACACAATAACGATTGGAAACGTGTCACCTAATACGTTTAGTTGAACACAATAACGATTGGAAACGGGTCATCTAATACGTTTAGTTGAACACAATAACGATTGGAAACGATTCATCTAATACGTTTAGTTGAACACAATAACGATTGGAAACGATTCATCTAATACGTTTAGTTGAACACAATAACGATTGGAAACGGGTCATCTAATACGTTTAGTTGAACACAATAACGATTGGAAACGATTCATCTAATACGTTTAGTTGAACACAATAACGATTGGAAACGATTCATCTAATACGTTTAGTTGAACACAATAACGATTGGAAACGGGTCATCTAATACGTTTAGTTGAACACAATAACGATTGGAAACGGGTCATCTAATACGTTTAGTTGAACACAATAACGATTGGAAACGATTCATCTAATACGTTTAGTTGAACACAATAACGATTGGAAACGATTCATCTAATACGTTTAGTTGAACACAATAACGATTGGAAACGGGTCATCTAATACGTTTAGTTGAACACAATAACGATTGGAAACGAGTCATCTAATACGTTTAGTTGAACACAATAACGATTGGAAACGATTCATCTAATACGCTTAGTTGAACACAATAACGATTGGAAACGAGTCATCTAATACGTTTAGTTGAACACAATAACGATTGGAAACGGGTCATCTAATACGTTTAGTTGAACACAATAACGATTGGAAACGGGTCATCTAATACGTTTAGTTGAACACAATAACGATTGGAAACGTGTCATCTACTATGTTTAGTTGAACACAATAACGATTGGAAACGGGTCATCTAATACGTTTAGTTGAACACAATAACGATTGGAAACGATTCATCTAATACACTTAGTTGAACGCAATAACGATTGGAAACGATTCATCTAATACGTTTAGTAGAACACAATAACGATTGGAAACGGGTCATCTAATACGTTTAGTTGAACACAATAACGATTGGAAACGATTCATCTAATACGTTTAGTTGAACACAATAACGATTGGAAACGATTCATCTAATACGCTTAGTTGAACACAATAACGATTGGAAACGGGTCATCTAATACGTTTAGTTGAACACAATAACGATTGGAAACGATTCATCTAATACGTTTAGTTGAACACAATAACGATTGGAAACGGGTCATCTAATACGTTTAGTTGAACACAATAACGATTGGAAACGATTCATCTAATACGTTTAGTTGAACACAATAACGATTGGAAACGATTCATCTAATACGCTTAGTTGAACACAATAACGATTGGAAACGAGTCATCTAATACGTTTAGTTGAACACAATAACGATTGGAAACGTGTCATCTAATACGTTTAGTTGAACACAATAACGATTGGAAACGGGTCATCTAATACGTTTAGTTGAACACAATAACGATTGGAAACGTGTCATCTACTATGTTTAGTTGAACACAATAACGATTGGAAACGGGTCATCTAATACGTTTAGTTGAACACAATAACGATTGGAAACGATTCATCTAATACGTTTAGTTGAACGCAATTTGCTATTTGGAAAAATCTCAGGACAAAACAGTATTTATATTTGATTGAACACTTTTCTATCTGAAAGCATTTTAACTCGATATAGCCAGTTCCATAGTTTGTGACAGTATCCATTAGGCTAAACATACACCTTGTGCAAGAGACATTAAGGTTGAAGATGTAAGCTATGAAATTAGCAACCTGTGTTCAAATCCCTTCAGATCAACCACAGTGACTTGCATATATATATATTCTTTTCATGGAAATCGCTCCAGACAAGGCATTAAGCCACTTAATGTAAGGAGCTAACAAGAGAAAATATGATTATCGCAAAAACAGGAGATGTGTATTGGCCATAGTCTTGAAAAGACCAAGGCTATAGGTAGGAGGAAAACAGTCAGCAGGAAGAGAGTTCCACAAGCGTTC
Source organism: Sepiola atlantica (assembly GCA_963556195.1). Lineage (NCBI taxonomy): Eukaryota > Metazoa > Mollusca > Cephalopoda > Sepiida > Sepiolidae > Sepiola > Sepiola atlantica. The sequence continues at coordinate 11,257,630 of OY744538.1, forward strand.
GGTTTTTGGAAAGAAGCTACTGAAATAGGAAGCTGTATTACAATGAGGTATCAAAACAGCGAATTGATGGAGACCACTAAACCAACGAGTCAAATGAGCTGAAACAAAAACAGTGGGAATAGATCCCATAATTCTGAAGAACACATGCCATGATAGTATTTATAGAAAAGACTGAGACTAGCAACATCACGTCCGTGAGAGAGAGAGAGTGCAGAGAAGAAAGGTTAGGGCCAATCAAATTACGGATACGTTTCTGCACCTTATCAAGAACCCTCAAATGGGACAGAGATTCACCAGCCCAAATATGATAACAGTACTCCATACACGGTCTGATTGTGGATTTGTGGAGATAGAGATAGCCTCAGGTGTGAGGAAGTGTTTGGAGCGACAGAGAGAACCGACTTTACGAGAAGCAAAAAGATGGGAAGGTATGAATCCCCATACACCCCCAAATCATTTGCCATAGTTTTTACCCCCCCCCCCCCTCCATCATCATCATCATCTAGCCGTGGTACTGTCACAGATCTTTTTGCCTCTCGCATGAAGAAATAATGTCTATCATATGATGCGGTTCTTTTCTAGATTAGTGGCTCCTCCTAGAAATATTCTTTGTTTTTTGGTTTAGGGGCACAAATGAGCCATAATACTCGACTTTGTCGTATAAACTTTTATCTTAGCCAGAAATTACCGTTGAAATGATATTTTAAAGACTTCAAAATCACATTCGAATTTCCCATGGACACAGTAAACATTGTGTCGAACATTTTTTGTTTTTATGTTTAGATGTACAAAAAACATGTACAAAAACACGTACAAAAAAACATGTACAAAAAAACATGTACAAAAAACATGTACAAAAAACATGTACAAAAAACGTACAAAAAACATGTACAAAAAAACATGTACAAAAAACATGTATGGATTATGTTTCATTATTAGTCCACATGAACACATGGCATAACGTTTAGAAGAGTTGGCTAACAATCGGTTCTAAGTGACACTCTTCTGGAGGTTGAAGGTTCAATCCTAACTAAAGGCGATAATAACTAAGAATAAAAATAAATTCACATTTCTGCTCGGTCATGGCTGACGGAATGAGAACAGTCTATCTCCGTGGATCAAATAAAGGATTCGGTTCGGAATTCTGTCCAGGTTTCCGAGTTCAACATAAAGATTTCCAAGTTTAGTAAGAAGGTTCGCAATTTGAAAAAAAAAATGCATCTGAAGAAGGTCAGAGGTTACATCGGCGGAAACGTTGGGAATATAATAACCTAGAAGAGAATAGTAGTCCGAAAATAATACAATTGTATAGATTAAATCTGAGAGAATATAGAGAATAAATAAATGAAAAAGTGGACGACCACCAAATACAGAAGACAAATCAAATCAAAAACAGTTTATATATATATATATATATATATATATATATATATATATATATATATATATATATATATAGAGAGAGAGAGAGAGAGAGAGAGAGAGAGAGAGAAGAAAAAAGAGTGATAAATATGCGACGATTGTCCAAATTTATTTCAAATTTCAATTGTTCAATGCAAGGTGCATTCAGTAATAAACTAGTGTTTATTATTCTTTCCTTAAGCCAAGGCTTTTCAAAGATCGAAATCTTATCATCAGAGGAGAAATACAGATGGATAAGTTGGCTTTCGAAAAAAACAAAGTTCAAATATTTGAAAAATATGAAAATTATTATTAAAAATTATTAAAATAATTTTTGTTAAAAAAACGTATTGAATGAAAAGAAAAGTTCCGTGAAAAAGATATGCAAATTGTCCGGGTGGTAAATTTCCGTTATATATATATATATATATATATATATATATATATATATATATATATATATATATATATATATATATATATATATATATATAACTTTTAGTAGATGGAACCTATTGTGAAAAGGATTAGCTCAATATACGGGATAGAGCAATAGTAGAGATATAAGAAAAAAGAGTGATAAATATGAGACGATTGTCCAAAAATAAACACTAGTTTATTACTGACAACCTTGCATTGAACAATTGAAATTTGAAATAAATTTGGACAATCGTCTCATATTTATCACTCTTTTTTCTTATATCTATATATATATATATATATATATATATATATATATATAAACATTTAATGAATTAAAACATTACTATTGTTCTAAGAATTAGAACATCATATCCAGTATGGCGTACGATCGTTTCCAAAACATTTTAGAAATACTTTATTTTATTTTATTTTATGAATTAATGAAGCACATCCAAAACGTCACTACATCAGCGCCTATAGCAACACGTCTTACAGAAAATGAAAGAAAAAACAAAACAAATCGTTCTAGAGAAACATCACCTGACAGAAAGAATCACCGGTGAATATGTTGGTAGCATAGGAGGGGAAAACACACAATGATACCTATAAACAAATCACCGGTGAATATGTTGGTAGCATAGGAGGGGAAAACACACAATGATGCCTATAAACAAATCACCGATGAATATGTTGGTAGCATAGGAGGGGAAAACACACAATGATACCTATAAACAAATCACCGGTGAATATGTTGGTAGCATAGGAGGGGAAAACACACAATGATACCTATAAACAAATCACCGGTGAATATGTTGGTATCACAGGAGGGGAAAACACACAATGATACCTATAAACAAATCATCGGTACATATAAAAAATAACACAAAACTTTCCAAAGATTTACCCTTTCAAATTTCTGCAAAAAATTAATTAAAATTTAAAATTCTTTTGTCAGAGGGTAGTCAAAACAATAAGAATAAAAATAGAAATAAAAATAGAAATAAAATTAATAAAAAAATTAATAAAAAATGAATAAGAATAAAACAAAAAAATAAAATACAAAAATAAAAAATAAGAATAAAAATAAAAATAAAAATAAAGAAATGAATAAGAATAAAATAAAATACAAAAATAAAAAATTAAAATTAAAAATTAAAAATTGAAAATTAAAAATTAAAAAAATAAATAAATTTTACTGAAAAATATCTTTGAGACAAGAATAAATATATTGTTTTTGTAATTGTATTCATTAAATTCTCCTTCAGCCTCGATAACGAGTTTCATATTTGACTTTACTCTAACTATGGGGACCTTTCGGGATTATTGAAGGGTGTTCATGAACCTTTTTTTCTCTCAATTACACTCCATACATAGTAGCCCCAAAAGTTGAGATCTGGAGAACTAGAAGGTCAAATGTTCGGGGTCATGTGATCATGAAAATGATGCTGGATATAAAAATTTGTTTCGGTGTCTTTTATCTATGCTTAAGCAATTTCTTTGACCTTTTCTGGCGTAAAATGACCTTTTCTGGCGTAAAATGACCATTACTGGCTAAGATCAAAGTGTAGTATCTGTTCCGATGGATACTACACCCCATAAACTGGTGTCGTCTTGGCCTTCGGGGCTTGATTTACGCCGGTCTATGGGTTTGTCCTGTGCAGTTCTAGGAGGTCCACCCTCCCAGGCTTCGCCTTCCCTCTTTGGGGAGGAGTAAGTTTATTGCTTACTGCCTTGGGCGCCCCTACCGGGGAATGCCGACGGGGCTGCCCAGGCAATTTTTAATGGCCAGAGTGCTCACCTCTCGGGCGCTGGCTTTTCAAACCCCACTTTCCCGACCCGACCTTGGGTCACATCTTACTTGTGGGAGTAAGATAAAACTGGCCTTGTGCCTAATTCCTGGGAAGGAGTAAATAAATACTCATCACAGAATACTTGTTGCATCTGATGTTTTTGTGTACAACATTTCAGATTGTCCCTTCTGGCATATGGTGTTCTTTTGCAATCAACCTCACGGATCTTCTAGGATTACCACCAACGGTGTGCTGTACTTGCTGAATCAATTCAGGTGTTCTAACACTATCAGCGTGTTTAGAATGTCCCTTGCGCTTTTTGAAAATGGTGGTACCGTTCCATTTTCATCCGTTAACTCTTTGCAAACTTTGTAAACGAAAGATCAAGCGACTTGTAAAAATGGTTCTTTCTTCTAGATTGCTATATTCAGCCTTGGCTAACCAGAAGAATACCCGACTCAATGTCAGCAGCAAACGGTGTTCGATCAGATTTAGTTCCTGATATTAAACTTCATCCGTAATATAACTTCTGGCGAGAATTTCAGTTTTCCCAAATTCATGAATTTATTTATTAAATTTTTAGGTAAAAGTACAGAATAGTTAACAAAGCCTCCCCCTCCCCCATGTTATGAATGGCTTTCTAAATAATTACGTTATTATTTCAAACCAGAAGAGTCAGCGACCCAAAACAGGATCTTTAATATCAGGAACTAAATCTGACCGAACACCGTTTGCTGCTAACTTTGAGTCGGGTACTCTTCTGGTTTGCGTAACCCTTCATAGTCGCGATAACTATGTGCCTCTTCATTTGTTGTGTAATTTTAGGGACTGTCATTGATAATTATAGGGACTGTCATTGATAATTATAGGGACTGTCATTGATAATTATAGGGACTGTCATTGATAATTATAGGGACTGTCATTGATAATTATAGGGACTGCCATTGATAATTATAGGGACTGTCATTGATAATTATAGGGACTGTCATTGATAATTATAGGGACTGTCATTGATAATTATAGGGACTGCCATTGATAATTATAGGGACTGTCATTGATAATTATAGGGACTGTCATTGATAATTATAGGGACTGTCATTGATAATTATAGGGACTGCCATTGATAATTATAGGGACTGTCATTGATAATTATAGGGACTGCCATTGATAATTATAGGGACTGTCATTGATAATTATAGGGACTGTCATTGATAATTATAGGGACTGCCATTGATAATTATAGGGGCTGTCATTGATAATTATAGGGACTGTCATTGATAATTATATGGACTGCCATTGATAATTATAGGGACTGTCATTGATAATTATAGAGACTGTCATTGATAATTATAGGGACTGTCATTGATAATTATAGGGACTGTCATTGATAATTATAGGGACTGCCATTGATAATTATAGGGACTGCCATTGATAATTATAGGGACTGCCATTGATAATTATAGGGACTGCCATTGATAATTATAGGGACTGTCATTGATAATTATAGGGACTGTCATTGATAATTATAGGGACTGTCATTGATAATTATAGGGACTGCCATTGATAATTATAGGGACTGTCATTGATAATTATAGGGACTGCCATTGATAATTATAGGGACTGTCATTGATAATTATAGGGACTGCCATTGATAATTATAGGGGCTGTCATTGATAATTATAGGGACTGCCATTGATAATTATAGGGACTGTCATTGATAATTATAGGGACTGTCATTGATAATTATAGGGACTGCCATTGATAATTATAGGGACTGTCATTGATAATTATAGGGACTGTCATTGATAATTATAGGGACTGTCATTGATAATTATAGGGACTGTCATTGATAATTATAGGGGCTGCCATATAGAAAATATAAAGGTAAAAAACATTCTTGTTATAGTAAAAATAAGGTATATCTTCAAATACCTTACGTACCCCCCTGTATAAAAAATGGCTTCTTCGTGGTTTTGATGGTTAGAGATTAATTTTTGGGCTAGAATTAAAGTTAATACGCCAAAGTCGAGTATTATGGCTCATTTGTGCTCCTAAACAAATGATAGGATGTATATCTCGGAGGAGCCACAACTCTAGAAAAAAACGATTTTTCTATTCACAGAGAATTCTTAAACAACACACACACACACACACACACACACACACACACACACACACACACACACACACACACACACACACACACACACACACACACATACACCCACCCACACCCACACACGCTGGAGCGCACACACGCCCCCTCCCACACACACAGACAGACACACCTACCATGTACACGTTGCACATTACGTTCTCTCTTTCATATCTAACTGTCTTTGTTTTCCTCTTTTATATTGTGGATTGAGCACACGTGTTTGTAGCATAAACCACTTTGATTATAAGAACTCAGGTGCCACAGCATTCCCCAGGTGTTGCCATGGTTACTATTGTCAACTCTCAATCAACTGATTACAAAACACCGGAAACAATGAATTACTTCTCATCAATTGTTTTACTCACTGTTGTGTATGTTTTTTTTTGTTTTTTTGTGTTTGGTTTCCTTTTCAAATCCGCCATGTAACAGCTCTGTAAAGTTCTTGCTTATTTGATCGCTCACTCGAATGAACATATAGATGTTTTTTTTTTTTACATTAACTTTAAAAATACTGCTCGGCACTATCCCCAAACATCTTACTATTCCATAAAACCATCAGCTAATTTATCTACCCCCCCCCCCCCACAAGGTAAGATGTGACACAAGGTCGGGAAAGTGGGATTAGAAAAGCCAGCGCCCAAGAGGTGAGCACTCTGGCCATTTAAAAAAATTACCTGGGCAGCCCCGTCGGCATTCCCCGGTAGGGGCGCCTCAGGCAGTAAGCAATAAACTTACTCCTCCCCAAAGAGGGGAGGCAAAGCCTGGAAGGGTTGACCTCCTAGAATTGCACAGGACTGTCCCATAGACCGGCGTAAGTCAAGCCCCGAAGGCCAAAACAATACCAGTCTATGAGGTGCAGTATCCATCGGAACAGATACTACACTTTGATCTTAGCCAATGTCATTCTTGACAAAAAAGATAAGTTATAGCAGGATAATAGAAAGTGGACCGTGGGATAATAACTTTCGCTTTCCTTATTTTGTCCTTTAGTCCTCACATTCCATGAGCGATGTTTCTGACAAAAGGAGGAATAATTACTCTTTTCTGGGTCGGAATCTATCCATCTAACACTTATCGTTGGCTAGTTTGTTCTTTTTTACCTTGAAGTAGTATTTTTTTAGCTCCTTACATCAAGTGGCTTCATGCCTTGTCTGGAGCGATTTCCATTAAAAAAAAATTGAATTGTCCGTACAAAACGCTGAAAAAACATATTGTCATGTTGGAAATATAAATAAATCGAGCAAAACACGAAGGGAGATTACTAGGTTCATAATATACCACAAGAGAGATAAATGCTGGCATGTGTTGGACGGCTTTAAGAAATTGACTTCTTGTTGATATCTAAATGTAAGACACTACATTAACTAACTTATCTCTGACCAGGTTTTTATTCATCCCTTTTTCTCTTGTCCATCTCATAACCCATAGGTAATAAAAATTCAAATAAAAACACTTAAAATGTTTTTTTCCCTATTTTGTAAAATATGTTAAGAGGCAGAGGTTATCTCCCTTGTTGGCATATTATGAACAGCGTTATCTCCCTTCACGTCCTGTTCAATTTGTTTATATCAATTAGCGCCAATGAAAAATAAAATGATTTATTAAAATAAATTAATTATCAACGAAGAAGAAGAAAAAAATAGAAAAATATGTAAATGGAAAGGAAAAAAAAACATGAAACGAGGGAAATAAAGTTTTTGAAACTAATGAAAGTTTTACACTGGGTAAAATGCAGCAATTTGTTCGAAAATAGTTCCCATTGCAGTGTCCTAATTCTGGTTAAATAAAAAATATCTTGCAAGTTCAGAGTTTTAAAACCCATTTTAACATAAAACGTGGTTGAAAACTTTGAGTTATCTCCCCTTCAAAATTAAAGATAAAAATCTTTTTGGGGGCCCTACGATACATAAGCACCTAAATTTTAAATAAAGATTTTCTGTCATCCGATAAAAAAGAGCATCCAAGGGAGGTAAGCGTGTAATAACCTGGCATTTAGTCAATCTCCGCTTGAAGTCTCTCTTAAAAATCTAACGGACGCAAAATAAAACGGAAACTACCAAATATTCGTTTATAATTAAAAAAAAAAATGTAAAGTTTAACTTTTCATAACTTTTGCCAATTATTTTATAACTTTTGCCAAGTATCTTTTTCATAAGCAGAAAAAAAGGAGATAAGGAAACTGTATTCCTGTTTTATGTATACACTACCAGTTATACAGAACCATAGACACATAGACACATAAACACATAGACACATAGGCACATAGGCACATTAACACATAGACACATAGACACATAGACACATAGACACATGCACCTATTCATATGACCAAAATTCAGTCCGTACTCATATAATTTATTTTTTGCAATGGCAGAATTGACGATGGTTTTACAATTGTTTCGCAGCGTGCAATACATATATTTTGATTTCCTTGCTCAAAATCGGCCGCTGCTTTGAGCCTGCGAGCAAAACAAATTTATACTTGTATGAGTTTTTCTGCAGACAAATCATCCTGAGGAAGTCTTACAATAAAGACGAAACGTTGATGAATACATAAATAATATTGTTTGGTTTTCCTTTTTCATTAACTTTCTCTCTCTCTCTCTCTCTCTCTCTCTCTCTCTCTCTCTCTCTCTCTCTCTCTCTCTCATATATATATATATATAGAATATAGAATATAGAAAGAAAAAATTCACAAACACATTGCAACTGTCAGCATTTATAATTTATTTTGACTTCCTAGTCTCTTCAGAATGCTAACGAGACAGTTACACATTGGAAAAATATTTCCAGTATGTAACTGTCCCACTAGCATTCTGAGGAGACTGGGAAGTCGAAATAAATTATTAATGCTGACAGCTGCAATGTGTTTGTGAATTTTTTTTTTCTATATTCTATTCTTGCTCTGTTTTCTACATTGAGCTCTCTTGGATTTCTTACCAAAATTATTCACTTTAACACTATATATATATATATATATATATATATATATATATATATTTATATATATATATATATATATAGTCCTTATCTCGCAGAAGAGACGTTGCTAGTCCTTCTCTACTCTATAGTTATTTTAATGGAATGTGCTCGACTGAGCTCAAATCTTCTGTTTCTTCCTTCAAATCGTTGAGCCCTGTGGTAAGTAATATCACAAACTACCATTAGCAATAATGCAAAACTCTTTGTAAACACAAATGGAGGACTCTCCGGTAGTTGTGAAAGCTTATATAAGCATTGAGATTTCATTTGCTAACGGCTCCTGTTCTTTGTTCTTGTTTTTTAAGGAAAGTGGGGTCTGATCAACTCTGCTGGGAAGCTATGAGATAAAATACTGTTTTTTTTTTAAATTCCCGAAATAGTTTTTCATGGTAAACAACTGATGATCCCTTAAATAATGTTAAGACTAGCGTAAATTCTTGGAAGCGAACTAATATAGTGACTGTAAAAAGTAAATTGACTAACAAGCAAAGTAAGTTTCCAACGAAGGACTTGGGACTAAAAGTGTTTTTCTTTTTCTTTTCCCATATAGTTTTAACTGTTGAAACACTTCCAAGACTATATATATATATATATATATATATATATATATATATATATATATATATATATACGCTGATTTTTTGTTATTATTTTTACTGGCAATAGTCGACCGGTGATTTTTGAGACTCTACACTGAAGTAAAATGAACAACAATATATTTAAGACAAACATAATTGAGGATAAATGTTTGTGGTTAGTATTTCAAATTTTGAATTAATTAGTTGGATTAAATATTTAAGTATGAAATAAATCATATATTTATGAATACTAACGAGACCTTGCGGAAATTCCACGGTGCTTTCTACATCAATCTGTATAATTTACTGTTAATAATAATAATAATATTTCGTTTGAAATAATAAATGTCTTTCAGGGTCAATACTAGTAAGGAGGAAATTACTCTTTCTTCTTCCGTCAAAATAATTGTCATTGTCAGCTACATATTTGTTAAAGAAATCGAATATGTCTCGTCTTTATTTATTTAAAATTTTAGAAATTTAATTCTTTCTGAAGCAACATTCTCAACATAATTGTAAGCTAAATATTCTTCGAATCAATAAAACGAATGTCACCTTTTGAAATTTATTTATTCAAAAATTGTACTGTTTTACTCGACGGGACGACATGATTTGATTTTCGGAACAATTCATGTGTAAAGTTAAAATTATTTTACCTCGACGACATCAGATTAATCACCAATCAATATCTTTGCTGATTATAGGATCTCATTTAAAAAAAGGGGGTGAAGAGTGATAACGTACGTACGAACATAAAATGCCTTAGTGTATTATTTTATAGATTATTGCATCAAGAGAGAGATGGATAAATAGAGAGAAAGGGAGAGAGAAAGAGAGAGAAAGAGAGAGAGAGATAAAGAGAGAGAGATAAAAAGAGAGAAAGAGAGAGAGACAGGGAGTAAGAGAGAGTAAGAGAGAGAGAGAAAGAGAGACAGAAAGAGAGAGAGAGATAAATAGAGAGAGAGAGAGAAAGAAAGAGAGAAAGAGAGAGAGAAAGAGAGAGAGAAAGAGAGAGATAAAGAGAGAGAAAGAGAGAAGGAGAGATAAAGAGAGAGAGAGACGGGGAGTAAGAGAGAGAGAGAGAGAAAGAGAGAAAGAGAGAGAGAAAGAGAGAGAGATAAATAGAGAGAGAGAAAGAGAGAGAGAAAGAGAGAGAAAGAGAGAGAGAGAGAGGGGGGGAGTACAAACAGAAAATAAAGTAAGAAAGAAAGAGAATGAAAGAGTGAATGTAGAAGAAAGAGAGAATCCATTTAAAAATAAATCATTCATAAAAGCCTGGAGATATTAATGGAACAAAACTTTTAACCCTTCACCCTCCCCTCCTGCCGCCTCCCCTTCAAGTTACGCAAGGATAAATTGCGTAACATCCCGTAACGGCAAAAGAAGAGGACGTTGCAGGGTTGAGATAACCTTGTGTCGTTTTGCGATCAAGTGAACATAGGATGAAGAGGAGGAGGAGGAGGAGGAGGAGGAGGAGGAGGAGCAGAGTTATTGGGGAGGGGCAGTTCTTTCATCTTTTCTCTGAGCTTTGGATAATTGGTTCCATCACCATTTGACGGCACTCAAAGACTTTCATGGAATTCTTTTTAGAAGAAGAATAAACCCTTTTGATGAGCTGCTTTGGGGTTTCTTTAGTCGAAAGGGGTCAATATTACATATTACTTAGCATTTTTATTAGGTGCTCAACTGAGCTCCAATCTGTGGCTCCCCCCTGTAAAACATTCACAGCAAAAATTCGTCTAGCTACAACCACTGTAAATAATTTTCCTTTCTTCCTGTGCGTACCTAAAACTAAACGGAACTTCCATGAGCAGAGTTTCTTTCCAAGAACTACCCGTCTGTGGAACACAATACCTCGGGGCTGCTTCCCGCCTGACTACAACATGATTGTTTTCAAGACAAATCGTAACAAATTCTTGTTGATCCGTCTTCGTAAATAATCAAATTCTGCCCAGTTTCAACTATAATCTCCAATTCTCATGGTATTTGTCTCAATGTCCACCTGACACCCATTGATCCTTATCCTCGAGTGGCCTTTAAGCCTTGATAAGCGGTGACTCGCTAGTAAAAAAAAAAATGATTTTCAAGTTAGTCAAAAGCAGAAAGATTGTTTTCTTCGAAAACTTTCATTTATGGTCATCTAAAAAGTCTATAGTACTTTTACCTTTTTTAGTGCGGAAGCACTGATGTAGATATGGATATTGAACTTGGTCAGGCGTGGAGTGCAATCAACTCTCTCAAGAAGAATGAGACAAAACACAAAGTTTTCAAGGAATCAAAGTGTAGTATCTGTTCCGATGGATACTGCACTCCATAGACTGGTATTGTCTTGGCCTTCGGGGCTTGATTTACACCGGTCTATGGGTCTGTCCTGTGCAGTTCTAGTAGGTCCACCCTCCCAGGCTTCGCCTCCCCTCTTTGGGGAGGAGTAAGTTTATTGCTTACTGCCTGAGGCGCCCCTACCAGGGAATGCCGACGGGGCTACCCAGGCAATTTTTAAACCCCACTTTCCCGACCCGACCTTGGGTCACATCTTACTTGTGGGAGTAAGATAAAAAATGGCCTTGTGCCTAACTCTTGAGAGGAGTAAATCAATACTCTACAGATCCGACTCTTGGACACTAAACGCTGCTCCATCTAAGAAACTTGATGCACCGTGCACCAAAATGCTGCGTGTCACCTACGACATATCGTAGTGAGATCATGCAATAAACAAAATGTTGTATGGTTTCCCTTCCACGCATATCTGCAGTTGTTCAACCCCGACTTTTGGCGCTGACTGGACACATATCTTGACACGATGAACCTGCTGAAAAAGTGCTTCTGTGGTCCCGCAGAGGGCATGCGACAGGCTGGGAGGCCTCATATTACATTCAAGATTCTTTTGGAGAAGGGCACATGCCTCTCAGAAATGGAGCTTCTGGACGCAATGAGTGAGCGAGCATCATGCCACGCGAACTTCGTGAACGTTTCACCATCAATTGATGGATGACTCAAGACAGGAAGAAAAGAATGATAAACATTGATAGGTATCGTAAAGTTTGTTCTTTGTTTTCTTCCCTATCCACCCCTTCTTTTTTTACTCTTTTTTTCCTTTTTTTTTTCTACTTTTTAATCAGTCGGAGTAACAAGCATGCTCGGATCATTGTGCATGTTGGATGCCACTCATGAAATCGTTAATAAAATTCACAACGATATTTTGTACAAATAAACTTCAGACTATGCCTCACTTGATATATGGGGGACACTTTGGTGATCGTCTCATCAATAGGAGGTGTGATTCTGCAATGGACTTCACACTCACCGGATCATAGCCTCCCCCTCAGATTTTTATCAATGGGGTTATCCCAAAGATAATGTCTGTCAAAACAATCCACAGACTATTCCTCTCCAGATTAGTGCCAAGAGAGACGTGTGTCAGGATTATTTACAATTTTGCACGTCTTATTAAGGTGTTCTTTATCATTGAATGCTGATAAAACAAAGACTGTTAGACATTCATAAGTGAAACTTGGTGGACAAGTCAGACATGAACTCAAGTTTATTTGTACCAAATATGGTTGGATTGGCGAAAGGATTGTGTATTGTATTAACGGTGTCATTGGGTGGCATTTCTTCTTTTTTTAGAGGATTTTGGCTAAGATCAAAGTGTAGTATCTGTTCCGATGGATACTGCACCCCATAAACTGGTATTGTCTTGGCCTTCGGGGCTTGATTTACGCCGGTCTATGGGTCTGTCCTGTGCAGTTCTAGAAGGTCCACCCTCCCAGGCTTCGCCTCCCCTCTTTGGGGAGGAGTAAGTTTATTGCTTACTGCCTGAATCGCCCCTACCGGGGAATGCTGACGGGGCTGCCCAAGCAATTTTTAAACTCCACTTTCCCGACCTTGGGTCACATCTTACTTGTGGGAGTAAGATAAAAACTGGCCTTGTGCCTAACTCCTGGAGAGGAGTAAATCAATACTCTGTTTGTGCAACAACCGATGATTTGGTTCAAAGCAATTCAAGGTTTGAGTCACAGCTGATTTGTTATGAAGCAGTTCGAGATTCGTTTCAAGATCTTCAGTCCATGTTTTATTTGTGGTTGCCATTCTTTTTCCAAGACCGAATATCATCTTTGAAATATACCAGCCACAGGAAGCTCAATTGATATTACCGGGAATGACTGAAATTTGAGATCTTATTTTGTTAGCGGGATTCGCTATACACTGGACGACCGGCCATCATCATCTGTGCTCTCGCTCCCGCAATACTATTATACAATGTTCTTCCATTATACAATATCATGGCAGTTATGTTGATATTCTCGATTAGGTTTTAGTTGTACATCATATTCAGTTTAAGGTGCGTTTTACAAGCTGACATGTGTTGGACGGCTTTTAGAAATTGACTTCCAAACTAACCTATCTCTGGCCAGGTCTTTATTTACCCCTCTTTCTCTCAAATCAATGTTTATCACTTACTTCCATCTTTTCCTTGGTCTTCCTCTGCCAACCGACCCTGCTACCTCAACTGTTCTTCATCTAAGATAAGAACTCTCATCCATTCTTTTAATGTGACCATACCATCGAAGTCTCCTGTTCATTTATTTTTACTATTTAGTCACCACTTATCAAGGCTAAGAGCCACTCGAGGATAAAGGTTAATGAGACAGGATGATTGTCAGCCGAGAGATAAGGAGTATCCTATATCTCTACAAAGCCACCATCCGCCCATGCATGGATTATTGTTGTCACATCTGGGTTGGTGCACCACCCACTAGTCTCTCCCTCTTAGACAAGGTCCAAAAAAGAGTATCTAATCTAACAGGTCCTACACTATCCACCAAGCCCCAGCCCCTGCCCCATCGCTGCAATGTTGCATCCTTGTGCTTGTTTTACAAGTATTTTAATAGAATGTGCTCCGATGAACTTGCTGCTATGGTGCCTCCCTCGACGTCAATACACTCGACCAACTCGACAATCAGCTAAACCCCATCAATTCACTGTGGAGGTCCCCAGATGCCGGATAGCCTTCTACTCCAATAGTTTATTTCCTCAAGCTGCCGGCCCTTGGAACTCCCTCCCTGCTCCCTGTTTCCCAGACTGTACCGACATGCAGAAATTTAAAACTAATATGAACAAGCATCTCGCTGCACAGTTCCCAATTCAGGATGATCCCCTAAACTTTCACCCTGATTCTCAGTAGATTCTTTACGTCTACAGTAGCCACTTGCCTTGTTTGGGGTGAACTATATTAAAAAGAAATACTATGGGAATGCTAATATAGATCAAAGTTATGAATTGCGTTCGAGGTTAGGGTTAGAGTTAGGGTTAGGATTAGGGTTAGGATTAGGATTAGAGTTAGATATATATCAATGTTATCATTAATGATGTGGTAATTTATAACAAGAATTTGTTGGCTTTGGATTTGCAGATGACCAAGTTGTAAGTAAAAGGGAAGCAGTGCTGCGGTAATGTGTTCCACAGGCAAGAAGCTTCTGCAAAAATGCTTTATCTAAGGAAATTCCACCGGACGCCAGGCATTTGAAGGATGAAAGGAAATCCACTTTCTGTTATGGTAGCAAGGCGAGTTCTTGCTGTGAATGTTTTACAAGAAGAAACCAAATATTGGAGCTCAGTTCTGTACACATCTTCCTATACTGTCCTTATTTAATCTTCCTCCGAGGTCATCAAATCTAAGCCTGTCTTTAAGACTCACATGGGAGGTGACGGTGGCTAAGTGGTTAACGACACGGTCTGACAACTGGGTGTGCCAAGATCGAATCCAGTTCGTTCCACAGAAACACTTTTACTTAGGATGTTGGCAACCTTCATGTTTCTAGAAAGAATTCTGACTAAAAAGATATCGGGGAAACCAATGCCATCAATAGAATCATTTAATTCATACAAAATCAATGCATTTTTACTGTTGATCCGTGGTGGAGGTATGCGCTCTACTGAATGCCACTTGAGTTATTTATTGACTATTTTATATCTATGTGTATTGCTTTGACAAGGAATATTCTAGAACAGCTACTTTTTCTGTTTCCATAGATTTCACAGTATTTCCCATGGACATCGTGTTAGAGATTTCTTTGTGAACGTCTAGAACATTTTTTTTATCTGGACCCAAATGTGTTTGTGTAGTCGTCTTGGAATCCATTCCTGTTTGCTGGAAGATGATCAGATCGGTACAGAAAAACACGGGCACGCCCAATATGTACAATGTCATTCATTTTATTAAACCATAATTTGCCCGGACGTGTTATTAGTTACTGAATGTACTCTTTTGTCATCATTTACCATCTAGATTGGTTTGATGAAAGGGGCCCAGAGGACTGTAGCAACCATAAACTGACCTATCTTATTTTAAAAATACCTCTTTTAAGTGATCTGGTTACACACTGACCAATCAGATTGTAGGGCGCATTGATTCCTTCTGTCCGCTGAAGAACTACTACATCCGGTAAAGTATAAAGTAACAGAGAGAGAGAGAGAGAGAGAGAGAGAGAGAAAGAGAATGGAGAGAGAGAGAGGGAGAAGAGAGAGAATGAAAGGGAAGAGAGAGAGAGGTAGGAGATATAGAGTTGTGACAGAGGAGGGAGGGGGAGAGAGAGAGAGAGGGGGGGAGAGAGAGGGAGGGGGGGAGAGAGAGAATGGGGAGAAAGAGAGGGAGAAGAGAGAGAATGAGAGGGAAGAGAGAGAGAGGTAGGAGATATAGAGTTGTGACAGAGGAGGGAGGGGAGAGAGAGAGAGAGAAAGAGAATGGGGAGAGAGAGAGGGAGAAGAGAGAGAATGAGAGGGAAGAGAGAGAGAGAAAAAGAGAATGGGGAGAGAGAGAGGGAGAAGAGAGAGAATGAGAGGGAAGAGAGAGAATGAGAGGGAAGAGAGAGAGAGAGAGAGAAAGAGAATGGGGAGAGAGAGGGAGAAGAGAGAGAATGAGAGGGAAGAGAGAGAGAGAAAGAGAATGGGGAGAGAGAGGGAGAAGAGAGAGAGGGAGAAGAGAGAGAATGAGAGGGAAGAGAGAGAGAGGTAGGAGATACAGAGTTGTGACAGAGGAGGGAGGGGGAGAGAGAGAGAGAGGGAGGGGGAGAGAGAGAGAAAGAGAATGGGGAGAGAGAGAGAGAGAGAGAGAGAGAGAGAGAGAAGAGAGAGTGTATGTTTACTGTCTGTCAACATTGAAACTGTAACGCATTAGCATTTCCGCAACTGCGTTCTAAATATTTGCATGTTCATCTCAGTCGGTAGTCCGTGTGACTAACTCATGACACGGATGCGGATCTTCTTCCTTTCGTAGGAATCAGCATGTTAAGTCCTTGTCTTTTAGTTTAATCTGTCTGATTCTGTCGTTGGCATTGGTTACCCAAATTCTTTTCAGCATCGCATCAGATACTCACAGGATGGACCACATGAAGGTTGCAAACATTCATAGTGAAAACGGTGCCATGAATCTGAAAAGAATTCAAACATGGCACGCCGAGTCGTCAGTCCGCACCGGTATCCACTTCATCACAGCCACCTCCCACAGATGAGCATAATTAACCCTAACCTTACCTCCCACAGATGAGCATAATTAACATTAACCCTAACCCTAAACAAATGGTAGAGAAAATATACTCATTTCAATATTGACTTGCGAACACAAATTGATATCTATTATATAAAGGAAAGTCGTATTTTTGTATGTCTGTCCAGCTAAAACTTAGGAGCTACCAAAGATACGCTTACAAACAGTGCATATTCTGATTTAGTATGACCCCGAGCAGGTTATGGTAAAAGAATACTTTAATATTCATTCGCTTAGGGGTCACCAGGAACCAAAGTAATGCATGGGAGGGTGTCAGAAAAAAAAATTACTTCCTTTCATTCTTCAGGGTAGACGTTCGAAAAATCACTGGAATTCGGTGAAACAGTCAGCTGCTGATCACTTTATCTTTTTGCCTTTTGTTTTCTTTGAATCCTCAGTTTTTTTTGTTTTTTTTTGGTAAATGGAAATAACAAAAGGATCATGTTTAACCCATCTTTTTGCCGTGGTAAAAAAAATCAACTGACAATAAACCAAGAAGTGCAAAATCAAATGGTTAAATTCTGACAACTATTCTCATCTTGATGGTTAATTTTCTCATTTCGGCCGATGTGATCTCAGACCTTCTTCAGGTGCATCTTTTCAAACTTTGAAAACTTTTTTTTAGAACTTGCCAACCTATACGGAATTTTGAACTGAACCTTTTATTTTATTCACAGAGGTTGATTGTTCTCGTTCTGTCAACCATGACCGCGTAGAAATGCTAATTATTATGTTAGCCTCAGTTATTATCGCCCGCACTAAGGATTGAACCTCCAACCTCCAGAAGACTGTCACTTAGAACTGATTGTTAGTCAGTGCCCTTAACCGTTATGCCATGGTTCCGTACCATAAAGATAATTAACATTTCTACCCAGTCATCGCTGTTGAAACGAGAAGAATCTAACCTCTTGGATTAAATAAAGGATTACGTTCAGAAATGACATTTTGGTTACCAAGTTCGACATAAAGATTTCAAAGGTCGAAAAGATACACCTGAAGAATGCAGAAGATTCAGCCGAAATATTGTGAAAATAACAACCAACATGTGAATAGTAGTCCGAATAATTCATATCTATCACTAATGAAGATTTGGTATCTGTCTGTCTGAAGCCCAAAGTATACTATTACTTCTATTAATGTACTATTGTACTTCTATTACTAATGAAGATTTGGTATCTGTCTGTCTGAAGCCCAAAGTATACTATAACTTCTATTAATGTACTATTGTACTTCTATTACTAATGGAGATTTGGTATCTGTCTGTCTGAAGCCCAAAGTATACTATTACTTCTATTAATTGTACTATTGTACTTCTATCACTAATGGAGATTTGGTATCTGTTTGTCTGAAGCCCAAAGTATAATATTACTTCTATTAATTGTACTATTGTACTTCTATTACTAATGGAGATTTGGTATCTGTTTGTCTGAAGCCCAAAGTATAATATAACTTCTATTAATTGTACTATTGTACTTCTATTACTAATGAAGATTTGGTATCTGTCTGTCTGAAGCCCAAAGTATACTATAACTTCTATTAATGTACTATTGTACTTCTATTACTAATGAAGATTTGGTATCTGTCTGTCTGAAGCCCAAAGTATACTATTACTTCTATTAATTGTACTATTGTACTTCTATTACTAATGGAGATTTGGTATCTGTTTGTCTGAAGCCCAAAGTATACTATTACTTCTATTAATGTACTATTGTACTTCTATTACTAATGAAGATTTGGTATCTGTCTGTCTGAAGCCCAAAGTATACTATTACTTCTATTAATTGTACTATTGTACTTCTATTACTAATGGAGATTTGGTATCTGTTTGTCTGAAGCCCAAAGTATAATATAACTTCTATTAATGTACTATTGTACTTCTATTACTAATGGAGATTTGGTATCTGTTTGTCTGAAGCCCAAACTATACTATAACTTCTATTAATGTACTATTGTACTTCTATTACTAATGAAGATTTGGTATCTGTCTGTCTGAAGCCCAAAGTATACTATTACTTCTATTAATTGTACTATTGTACTTCTATTACTAATGGAGATTTGGTATCTGTTTGTCTGAAGCCCAAAGTATACTATAACTTCTATTAATGTACTATTGTACTTCTATTACTAATGGAGATTTGGTATCTGTTTGTCTGAAGCCCAAAGTATACTATTACTTCTATTAATTGTACTATTGTACTTCTATTACTAATGGAGATTTGGTATCTGTTTGTCTGAAGCCCAAAGTATACTATTACTTCTATTAATTGTACTATTGTACTTCTATTACTAATGAAGATTTGGTATCTGTCTGTTTGAAGCCCAAAGTATACTATAACTTCTATTAATGTACTATTGTACTTCTATTACTAATGAAGATTTGGTATCTGTCTGTCTGAAGCCCAAAGTATACTATAACTTCTATTAATTGTACTATTGTACTTCTATTACTAATGGAGATTTGGTATCTGTTTGTCTGAAGCCCAAAGTATACTATAACTTCTATTAATGTACTATTGTACTTCTATTACTAATGAAGATTTGGTATCTGTTTGTCTGAAGCCCAAAGTATACTATTACTTCTATTAATGTACTATTGTACTTCTATTACTAATGGAGATTTGGTATCTGTTTGTCTGAAGCCCAAAGTATACTATTACTTCTATTAATGTACTATTGTACTTCTATTACTAATGGAGATTTGGTATCTGTTTGTCTGAAGCACAAAGTATACTATTACTTCTATTAATGTACTATTGTACTTCTATTACTAATGGAGATTTGGTATCTGTCTGTCTGAAGCCCAAAGTATACTATTACTTCTATTAATTGTACTATTGTACTTCTATTACTAATGGAGATTTGGTATCTGTTTGTCTGAAGCCCAAAGTATAATATAACTTCTATTAATTGTACTATTGTACTTCTATTACTAATGAAGATTTGGTATCTGTCTGTTTGAAGCCCAAAGTATACTATAACTTCTATTAATGTACTATTGTACTTCTATTACTAATGAAGATTTGGTATCTGTCTGTCTGAAGCCCAAAGTATACTATTACTTCTATTAATTGTACTATTGTACTTCTATTACTAATGGAGATTTGGTATCTGTTTGTCTGAAGCCCAAAGTATAATATAACTTCTATTAATTGTACTATTGTACTTCTATTACTAATGAAGATTTGGTATCTGTCTGTTTGAAGCCCAAAGTATACTATAACTTCTATTAATGTACTATTGTACTTCTATTACTAATGAAGATTTGGTATCTGTCTGTCTGAAGCCCAAAGTATACTATTACTTCTATTAATTGTACTATTGTACTTCTATTACTAATGGAGATTTGGTATCTGTTTGTCTGAAGCCCAAAGTATACTATAACTTCTATTAATGTACTATTGTACTTCTATTACTAATGGAGATTTGGTATCTGTTTGTCTGAAGCCCAAAGTATACTATTACTTCTATTAATTGTACTATTGTACTTCTATTACTAATGGAGATTTGGTATCTGTTTGTCTGAAGCCCAAAGTATACTATTACTTCTATTAATTGTACTATTGTACTTCTATTACTAATGAAGATTTGGTATCTGTCTGTTTGAAGCCCAAAGTATACTATAACTTCTATTAATGTACTATTGTACTTCTATTACTAATGAAGATTTGGTATCTGTCTGTCTGAAGCCCAAAGTATACTATTACTTCTATTAATTGTACTATTGTACTTCTATTACTAATGGAGATTTGGTATCTGTTTGTCTGAAGCCCAAAGTATACTATAACTTCTATTAATGTACTATTGTACTTCTATTACTAATGGAGATTTGGTATCTGTTTGTCTGAAGCCCAAAGTATACTATTACTTCTATTAATGTACTATTGTACTTCTATTACTAATGGAGATTTGGTATCTGTTTGTCTGAAGCCCAAAGTATACTATTACTTCTATTAATGTACTATTGTACTTCTATTACTAATGGAGATTTGGTATCTGTTTGTCTGAAGCACAAAGTATACTATTACTTCTATTAATGTACTATTGTACTTCTATTACTAATGGAGATTTGGTATCTGTCTGTCTGAAGCCCAAAGTATACTATTACTTCTATTAATGTACTATTGTACTTCTATTACTAATGGAGATTTGGTATCTGTTTGTCTTAAGCCCAAAGTATACTATTACTTCTATTAATGTACTATTGTACTTCTATTACTAATGGAGATTTGGTATCTGTTTGTCTGAAGCCCAAAGTATACTATTACTTCTATTAATGTACTATTGTACTTCTATTACTAATGGAGATTTGGTATCTGTTTGTCTGAAGCCCAAAGTATAATATAACTTCTATTAATTGTACTATTGTACTTCTATTACTAATGAAGATTTGGTATCTGTCTGTCTGAAGCCCAAAGTATACTATAACTTCTATTAATGTACTATTGTACTTCTATTACTAATGAAGATTTGGTATCTGTCTGTCTGAAGCCCAAAGTATACTATTACTTCTATTAATTGTACTATTGTACTTCTATTACTAATGGAGATTTGGTATCTGTTTGTCTGAAGCCCAAAGTATACTATTACTTCTATTAATGTACTATTGTACTTCTATTACTAATGAAGATTTGGTATCTGTCTGTCTGAAGCCCAAAGTATACTATTACTTCTATTAATTGTACTATTGTACTTCTATTACTAATGGAGATTTGGTATCTGTTTGTCTGAAGCCCAAAGTATAATATAACTTCTATTAATTGTACTATTGTACTTCTATTACTAATGAAGATTTGGTATCTGTCTGTCTGAAGCCCAAAGTATACTATAACTTCTATTAATGTACTATTGTACTTCTATTACTAATGAAGATTTGGTATCTGTCTGTCTGAAGCCCAAAGTATACTATTACTTCTATTAATTGTACTATTGTACTTCTATTACTAATGGAGATTTGGTATCTGTTTGTCTGAAGCCCAAAGTATACTATAACTTCTATTAATGTACTATTGTACTTCTATTACTAATGGAGATTTGGTATCTGTTTGTCTGAAGCCCAAAGTATACTATTACTTCTATTAATGTACTATTGTACTTCTATTACTAATGGAGATTTGGTATCTGTTTGTCTGAAGCCCAAAGTATACTATTACTTCTATTAATGTACTATTGTACTTCTATTACTAATGGAGATTTGGTATCTGTTTGTCTGAAGCACAAAGTATACTATTACTTCTATTAATGTACTATTGTACTTCTATTACTAATGGAGATTTGGTATCTGTCTGTCTGAAGCCCAAAGTATACTATTACTTCTATTAATGTACTATTGTACTTCTATTACTAATGGAGATTTGGTATCTGTTTGTCTTAAGCCCAAAGTATACTATTACTTCTATTAATGTACTATTGTACTTCTATTACTAATGGAGATTTGGTATCTGTTTGTCTGAAGCCCAAAGTATACTATTACTTCTATTAATGTACTATTGTACTTCTATTACTAATGGAGATTTGGTATCTGTCTGTCTGAAGCCCAAAGTATACTATTACTTCTATTAATGTACTATTGTACTTCTATTACTTATGGAGATTTGGTATCTGTTTGTCTGAAGCCCAAAGTATACTATTACTTCTATTAATGTACTATTGTACTTCTATTACTAATAGAGATTTGGTATCTGTCTGTCTGAAGCCCAAAGTATACTATTACTTCTATTAATTGTACTATTGTACTTCTATTACTAATGGAGATTTGGTATCTGTTTGTCTGAAGCCCAAAGTATACTATTACTTCTATTAATGTACTATTGTACTTCTATTACTAATGGAGATTTGGTATCTGTTTGTCTGAAGCCCAAAGTATACTATTACTTCTATTAATTGTACTATTGTACTTCTATTACTAATAGAGATTTGGTATCTGTCTGTCTGAAGCCCAAAGTATACTATTACTTCTATTAATGTACTATTGTACTTCTATTACTAATGGAGATTTGGTATCTGTCTGTTTGAAGCCCAAAGTATACTATTACTTCTATTAATGTACTATTGTACTTCTATTACTAATGAAGATTTGGTATCTGTCTGTTTGAAGCCCAAAGTATACTATTACTTCTATTAATGTACTATTGTACTTCTATTACTAATGAAGATTTGGTATCTGTCTGTTTGAAGCCCAAAGTATACTATTACTTCTATTAATGTACTATTGTACTTCTATTACTAATGGAGATTTGGTATCTGTCTGTTTGAAGCCCAAAGTATACTATTACTTCTATTAATGTACTATTGTACTTCTATTACTAATGAAGATTTGGTATCTGTTTGTCTGAAGCCCAAAGTATACTATTACTTCTATTAATGTACTATTGTACTTCTATTACTAATGAAGATTTGGTATCTGTTTGTCTGAAGCCCAAAGTATACTATTACTTCTATTAATGTACTATTGTACTTCTATTACTAATGGAGATTTGGTATCTGTTTGTCTGAAGCCCAAAGTATACTATTACTTCTATTAATGTACTATTGTACTTCTATTACTAATGGAGATTTGGTATCTGTCTGTTTGAAGCCCAAAGTATACTATTACTTCTATTAATGTACTATTGTACTTCTATTACTAATGAAGATTTGGTATCTGTCTGTTTGAAGCCCAAAGTATACTATTACTTCTATTAATGTACTATTGTACTTCTATTACTAATGGAGATTTGGTATCTGTTTGTCTGAAGCCCAAAGTATACTATTACTTCTATTAATGTACTATTGTACTTCTATTACTAATGGAGATTTGGTATCTGTCTGTTTGAAGCCCAAAGTATACTATTACTTCTATTAATGTACTATTGTACTTCTATTACTAATGAAGATTTGGTATCTGTCTGTTTGAAGCCCAAAGTATACTATTACTTCTATTAATGTACTATTGTACTTCTATTACTAATGAAGATTTGGTATCTGTCTGTTTGAAGCCCAAAGTATACTATTACTTCTATTAATGTACTATTGTACTTCTATTACTAATGGAGATTTGGTATCTGTCTGTTTGAAGCCCAAAGTATACTATTACTTCTATTAATGTACTATTGTACTTCTATTACTAATGAAGATTTGGTATCTGTTTGTCTGAAGCCCAAAGTATACTATTACTTTTATTAATGTACTATTGTGCTTCTATTACTTATGGAGATTTGGTATCTGTCTGTCTGAAGCCCAAAGTATACTATTACTTCTATTGATGTACTATTGTACTTCTATTACTAATGGAGATTTGGTATCTGTCTGTTTGAAGCCCAAAGTATACTATTACTTCTATTAATGTACTATTGTACTTCTATTACTAATGGAGATTTGGTATCTGTCTGTTTGAAGCCCAAAGTATACTATTACTTCTATTAATGTACTATTGTACTTCTATTACTAATGAAGATTTGGTATCTGTTTGTCTGAAGCCCAAAGTATACTATTACTTTTATTAATGTACTATTGTGCTTCTATTACTTATGGAGATTTGGTATCTGTCTGTCTGAAGCCCAAAGTATACTATTACTTCTATTGATGTACTATTGTACTTCTATTACTAATGGAGATTTGGTATCTGTCTGTCTGAAGCCCAAAGTATACTATTACTTCTATTAATGTACTATTGTACTTCTATTACTAATGAAGATTTGGTATCTGTTTGTCTGAAGCCCAAAGTATATTATTACTTCAATTAATGTACTATTGTACCATCTTTCAATACTCAATTCAGAGAGGGTTATGGGTAGTGTAGTATCTGTTCTATTGCCATGAGACTATCCTCCCAGGAATTACATCCTCCTTTTGAGAGCACCAACCAGACCTCCACTGGAAGGGTGCCTGCCAAGGGTACTGGAAGCCGCTCAAATTTCAGAGAAGACCAATGGTCGTTGCTATTCACTTCTTTCACCAGAAAGAGGTCTATGTGGACACCACAAGAAACTATTTCACCGTCGATTTCGATTGAACCAGAGGAGGACCTCCTTCTCAATCAGGATCCTTGGACCTTGAAATAGACTTCCAAAAGAAGTAATAAATGTGCCAATAATGCATC
>OY744538.1:11287584-11297584 GCA_963556195.1 Sepiola atlantica
AGACCACTCATCTTCTTAAACTGACACCACTCATCTTCTTAATCTGAGACCACTCATCTTCTTAATCTGAGACCACTCATCTTCTTAATCTGAGACCACTCATCGGCTTTAACTGAGAACACTCATCTTCTTAATCTGAGATCACTCATCTTCTTAAACTGAGACCACTCATCTTCTTAAACTGACACCACTCATCTGCTTAAACTGAGACCACTCATCTTCTTAATCTGAGACCACTTATCTTCTAAAACTGACACCACTCATCTTCTTAATCTGAGATCACTCATCTTCTTAATCTGAGACCACTCATCTTCTTAATCTGAGACCACTCATTTTCTTAATCTGAGATCACCCATCTTCTTAATCTGAGACCACTCATCTTCTTAATCTGAGACCACTCATCTTCTTAAACTGAGACCACTCATCTTCTTATTCTGAGACCACTCATCTTCTTAAACTGAGACAACTCATCTTCTTAATCTGAGACCACTCATCTTCTTAATCTGAGACAACTCATCTGCTTTAACTGAGAACACTCATCTTCTTAATCTGAGATCACTCATCTTCTTAAACTGAGACCACTCATCTTCTTAAACTGACACCACTCATCTGCTTAAACTGAGACCACTCATCTTCTTAATCTGAGACAACTCATCTTCTTAATCTGAGACCACTCATCTTCTTAAACTGAGACCACTCATCTTTTTAAACTGAGACCACTCATCTTCTTAAACTGAGACCACTCATCTTCTTAAACTGAGACCACTCATCTTCTTAAACTGACACCACTCATCTGCTTAAACTGAGACCACTCATCTTCTTAATCTGAGACCACTCATCTTCTTAATCTGAGACCACTCATCTTCTTAAACTGAGACCACTCATCTTCTTAATCTGAGACCACTCATCTTCTTAAACTGAGATCACTCATCTTCTTAATCTGAGACCACTCATCTTCTTAAACTGAGATCACTCATCCTCTTAATCTGAGACCACTCATCTTCTAAAACTGACACCACTCATCTTCTTAATCTGAGACCACTCATCTTCTTAAACTAAGACCACTCATCTTCTTAATCCGAGATCACTCATCTTCTTAAACTGAGACCACTCATCTTCTTAATCTGAGACCACTCATCTTCTTAATCTGAGACTACTCTTCTTCTTAATCTGAGATCACTCATCTTCTTAATCTGAGACTACTCATCTCCTTAATCTGAGACCACTCATCTTCTTAAACTGAGACCACTCATCTTCTTAAACTGACACCACTCATCTTCTTAATCTGAGACCACTCATCTTCTTAAACTGACACCACTCATCTTCTTAATCTGAGACCACTCATCTTCTGAATCTGAGAGCACTCATCTTCTTAAACTGAGACCACTCATCTTCTTAATTTGAGACCACTCATCTTCTTAAACTGAGACCACTCATCTTCTTAATCTGAGACAACTCATCTTCTTAATCTGAGACCACTCATCTTCTTAAACTGAGACCACTCATCTTCTTAATCTGAGAACACTCATCTTCTTAATCTGAGATCACTCATCTTCTTAATCTGAGATCATTCATCTTCTTAATCTGAGACAACTCATCTTCTTAATCTGAGAACACTCATCTTCTTAATCTGAGAACACTCATCTTCTTAATCTGAGACAACTCATCTGCTTAAACTGAGAACACTCATCTTCTCAATCTGAGACTACTCATCTTCTTAATCTGAGATTACTCATCTTCTTAATCTGAGATCACTCATCTTCTTAATCTGAGACCACTCATCTTCTTAATCTGAGACAACTAATCTGCTTTAACTGAGACTACTCATCTTCTTAATCTGAGACCACTCATCTTCTAAAACTGACACCACTCATCTTCTTAAACTGAGATCACTCATCTTCTTAATCTGAGACCACTCATCTTCTTAATCTGACACCACTCATCTTCTTAAACTAAGACCACTCATCTTCTTAATCTGAGATCACTCATCTTCTTAAACTGAGACCACTCATCTTCTTAATCTGAGACCACTTATCTTCTTAATCTGAGACTACTCATCTTCTTAATCTGAGATCACTCATCTTCTTAATCTGAGAGTACTCATCTTCTTAATCTGAGACCACTCATCTTCTTAAACTGAGACCACTCATCTTCTTAAACTGACACTACTCATCTTCTTAATCTGAGATCACTCATATTCTTAATCTGAGACCACTCATCTTCTTAATCTGAGATCACTTATCTTCTTAATCTGAGACTGCTAATCTTCTAAAACTGAAACCACTCATCTTCTTAATCTGAGACACTCATCTTCTTAAACTGAGACCACTCATCTTCTTAATCTGAGACCACTCATCTTCTAAAACTGACACCACTCATCTTCTTAATCTGAGACCACTCATCTTCTTAATCTGAGACCACTCATCTTCTAAAACTGACACCACTCATCTTCTTAATCTGAGACCACTCATCTTCTTAAACTGAGACCACTCATCTTCATAAACTGAGACCACTCATCTTCTTAAACTTAGACCACTCATCTTCTTAATCTGAGATCGCTCATCTTCTTAAACTGAGACTGCTAATCTTCTAAGTTAATAAAATTTATAGAAGATTCTATGGCACCAGATTCTGAACAATTGCGCCCCTATGAAAACTTCCTATGAAAACTTCCTATGAAAACTTCCTATGAAAACTGCCCATGAAAACTGCCAAGTCCTAAGTTATACACATGTTTTCACATTATTGAATCATCACTTCGTTAAAAATAAAACCTCTTTCTTTCGCAGCATTTACTACTTTTAAAAATCTTTCTTAAAGTATAAAGCTATTCCTACAAAATACCCTGATCTCTGTTTCTGGTGGCGAAGACAGACGCATCCAATCATGTGATTAATGCCTCATTAAGCCAATAATGGTCGTCCCGTTGCTTTTTATTCTCAAGGACCCTATCACATTCTGAACAGTGACACTCAGCAGTTTCAAACGAAGCTTTATAAGAGAGACACTTAGGAAAATAGAGGCAAATTTTAATTGGACGACTTTTCAGATTAATTACTGATCAAAATTCTGCCTTTTTCGTGGTTAACACCACATAAAATAGCGAGATGGAAAATTGAACTCTTTTGTCTTACTTTTGATACAATATGCTGGCCTGGCAAGGGGAGTGTCGCAGTAGACATGTTCGTAGTATCGTGAGTGTGTAGCTCACTATCAAGAACTGATGGTCTTTATATGCGACACAATGAACTGTACCATCTAGGCATAACAAAGATTACATGTGTGGCACTGACCAGTAACTCATTATATTCCATCACAACCAGAGAAGCGAATAATTCTGTTTCTGCTGTAAAAACACCACAGTCCATTATTACAGCAATCAGGGAAGAGAGGAATACGGCTGCTGCTATCATCACAACCAAAGAAGCGAACAACTCTGTTTCTGCTGTTAAAACACCACAGTCCATTATTACAGCAACCAGGGAAGAGAGGAATACGGCTGCTGCTATCATCACAACCAGAGAAGCGAATAACTCTGTTTCTGCTGTTAAAACACCACAGTCCATTATTACAGCAACCAGGGAAGAGAGGAATACGGCTGCTGCTATCATCACAACCAGAGAGGCGAATAACTCTGTTTCTGCTGTTAAAACACCACAGTCCATTATTACAGCAACCAGGGAAGAGAGGAATACGGCTGCTGCTATCATCACAACCAGAGAGGCGAATAACTCTGTTTCTGCTGTTAAAACACCACAGTCCATTATTACAGCAACCAGGGAAGAGAGGAATACGGCTGCTGCTATCATCACAACCAGAGAAGTGAATAATTCTATTTCTGCTGTTAAAACACAACAGCGATGACGGCTCATGCCATGATTCTCAAGAGACATCACCATCCAATGAGAAAACTACTTACATGTCAGATAGACGAATAGCTGTTTCTGTCGATGAAGAATACAACATACGATCTGTGGCGACTGAAGAATCCCCTACGTTCTGCTACCATATTGAATAGGGGGAAAATGTTTCTTTGGCATGAACAGTATTAACTTTTTTTTTTCAATTTTCTTATGTTTTTGTTTTTGCTGCAGATGGGGCATCCTACCAGATGCCAGACATTCATCCACTATTTCAGAAACTCCAACCGAGAGATCTTTTTAAGATTCTAACAATCTCTTTAAGTGCAATTGTTTGTATCTCTCTTGCACTTGGTTTACCGGGTATATTCTCCAGGTAGTTTTTGAATTTTTTTTATTCATGAGTCCGGTTACCCCTATAATTACTGGAATGATGGAGATCTTCCTAAAAAAAACTATGAAACAATGTTGGACCTCTGCGGAACACAAACTGCAATTCTTCTGAAACCTGGGTGCCTATAAAAGTCACTTATCGATTTCAGAGAATAAATAAAGACTTCAAGGTTCCTCTAGCATCCTAAATGAGGAATCATTAGCTGTTAGCTGTCACCATACGGCATAATAACGTTGACACCATCCATCACTATCAGGGTTTTTGATCACTCCTGGACGAGGAACCCCTCCCTTGTTACCGTCCACCAACTGTCATCCAGCGTGTTTTGCCATAGTCGTCACGCTAGGCATTGCGGGTTAGCGACGCTATTTGCCCATGGCTAGGTGTCCACATACAGCACCTGGAATTCCCAAATGGTTACCCATTCAGTACTGACCAGGCTTAACGTCGCTTAACTTCGGTGATCTAGCGGGAACCGGTGTGCCAACGTGATTATGCCGTACACAATATGTACATATATTTATAGTCTTTAAGACTAGTTCATTCAGTTCGTGAGGGGTGTTTCTATCAGTCCACAACAATAATAGAAATTTCATATATATATATATGTAACCAAAACATGGTTAAACAAAATGTTGTTTTTCTATTCATTCCTAACTTGGAGTGCTTGATGGAAACATGGTCCAATTTATTTATATAAGATATATATGTATGTGTTCTGTTGTTATTCGTAGTCAAAAGCAGAAAGAATAAATACACACTGAAGACAATATTATAAATTAACTATATCTTTTATACTCTGCATAGAATGCGTTAAAATACAATATGTATGTACATATATATATATATATATATATATATATATGAATGGTTTTTTATTCAAACATGTACAAAGTCTGCTACACTGGCATGTCGATGTTATCGATCTACAGCTATCAAGAGCTGAGGTCTCATCAGGCAGAAGGTTTGATAGCTGTAGATCGATAACATCGACATGCCAGTGTAGCAGACTTTGTACATGTTTGAATAAAAAAAACATTCATAATACAGCTCTATATTTTTATTGAGCACTCTTTTATAAGCCCGGTTTAATTCCCTTTGGATTTTTACCCTGTGGATTTTTATACTACCTGGATTACTATATATATATATATATATATATATATATATATATATATATATATATATATATATATATATATATATATAGGGTGGCCTACGGTTAGGTCTACAGTTATCCCAAATTCCCAAATGATCCCCCCTTCAGTACTAGCAAGGCTCAACGTAGCTTAACTTTGGTGAT
Source organism: Sepiola atlantica (assembly GCA_963556195.1). NCBI lineage: Eukaryota > Metazoa > Mollusca > Cephalopoda > Sepiida > Sepiolidae > Sepiola > Sepiola atlantica. The sequence goes on from OY744538.1 coordinate 11,293,142, forward strand.
CTTGCGGGATCCGGTGTGTCAACGCGATAATGCCGTATGACACACCAAAGTTAAGCGACGTTGAGCCTGGCCAGTACCAGATGGGTGACTGTTTGGGACTATTAGGCGCTGTATGTGGAAGGACAGTGACAGTGCCCTGCAAAAAACATGCCATAACTAACATCGTCGTCTCCTCTGACCGAGATATATGGGGATCGCTTTCGAATTTAATATTCCCTAGAGACTTCCTCCTTTGCTTAACCCACCTATGGTGAATGCTACACTAGGTACCAGATGCTTGATGTCACTAACGAATATTCGCGATTCTCATTCGCACTTTCTTGCTCAGAGATATCACCAAACATAATCATACAGTGTGAACAATGCTGCTGTTGCTGCATCATCATCATCATCATCATCATCATCATCATCATCATGTCTGTTTTACATGCTGGCATGTGTTGGACGGCTTCCAAATTGACTTCCAAACTAACCCATCTTTGGAAGTCGTATCCTTAATTGAGGCATAATTTATATAGGCTGGATGCCCTTCCTGACGTGAAACCAGTTACGTGACGGGAACCGATGGTTTTTATCGAGACCCTATCGCTAGGTGATTGCCCACAAAGTCTAAAACGCACTTCACCTGCCCTTAGAAATCAGTCTAACTTATATATAAATAAATAAAAAAATTTAAAATTTAATTTACACCTCCCTTTCCCCTCCCCCCTCCCCCCCCAAAAAAACAAAAAATTTTTTTTAAATTAGTAAACACCTACAAAACTCTGAACCATTTCGCCACCAACAGCAACAATCCTGAACACCTTTTTGATCTCCGTGTGCCTAACACACGTGGACGTGCCTACAAAGTCAGAAGACAGCACAGCAGCTCCCATGAATTTTAGAAACATTTTTTCACGCTCAGATTTATTGAAGCATGGAACACACTGCCTGCTGTTAGCTGCCAAGATACTGCATTCTGAAAAAACTTCATGCTTCCCGAGATTCGCCGAAACTACACCTGATGCCCCCCTCCTCCATACGCATGCACACATGCATATCATGACTCATACACTGTTCATTTTCCTGACAATTGTGCATCATCGTATGTCTTACATATGCACTTTAAATGAGTTGTAGTGCACCTGAGCACTGTACAAAATCAGTCATTATTATCATTATTTTTTTTTTATGGAAATCGCTCCAGACAAGGCATGAAGCCACTTGATGTAAGGAGCTAACAAGAACGAAATATGATTATCGCAAAGACAAGAGATGCCTATTGGCCTTAGTCTTGAAAAGACCAAGGCTATAGGTAGGAGGAAAACAGTCAGCAGAAAGAGAGTTCTACAAGCCTGCGGTTCTTGGAAAGAAGCTACTGGAATAGGAAGCTGTATTACAATGAGGTATCAAAACAGCGAATTGATGGAGACCACTAGACCAACGAGTCAAACGAGCTGAAACAAAAGAAGCGGGGGAATAGATCACATAATTCTGAAGAGCACATGCCATAATAATATTGATAGAAAAGACTGAGACTAGCAACTTCACGTCTGTAAGAGAGAGAGAGAGGGTGCAGAGAAGAAGAAAGGGTAGGGCCAATCAAATTAAAGATACATTTCTGCACCTTATCAAGAACCTTCAAATGGGACTAACACTTGACCGCTATATGAGATACATAGACATTCAAATATTTTATTAAAGTTGTTCTTTATCTCTGAAACGTTGAGTTAGTAAAGAAGTTATTCTTCACTTACAATAAAGAAGCAGAGCAAGAACTCCGCTTCCGCTTCCTTCACGTTTCTTGAAGTCTGGAACAGTTCTGCTGAGACATTTTAGCCATTACATTTTTATGTTTTTATTTTAAAAGTTTTTATTCACCCCAAACAAGGCACATTGTCGCTGATACATACCAGTCTACTGTGAATTAGGGATCATACCTACAGGTGCATCCTAAGTGGGGAGTTGTGCAGCGAGATGTTTGTTCACATTACATTTAAATTTCTGTATGTTGGTACGGTCAGGGAAACAAGGAGGGAATACCAAAGGCAGCAGTTAGGGTTAGGGTTAGGGTTAGGGTTAGCGTTAAAAAAGCTATTTGATGAAAAAAGATATTAGAGTAAAAAGCCTTCCAACATCTGGGGACCACTACAGTGAAGGGGGGGATTTTGCTGATTGTCGAGTCGGTCGGGGGTATTTATGTCGAGGGGGCACCAGTGCAGCAAGTTCGTCGGAGCACATTCCATTAAAGTACTTGTAAAACAAACAAAGGGATGCAACATTGCGGCGATGGTACAAGGACTGGAGCTTGGTAGATAGTGAGGGACCTATTAGATTAGAGGCACTTTTTTAGACCCTATCTAAGAGAGGGAGAGGCTAGAGGTTGGTGCACCAGCCCAGATGTGACAACAATACTCCATGCATGGTTGAATTATTACAATAAGTATGACTTACAATAAATGGAGCTGATTTAAGTGAATCCCCATTATGCTCTGGTGCTATACTCAGATGGAAAGGTATCCATGGTTTTCCTCAGAGAACTAGCATACACAGGAGATATACCAGTACCTGATATGGTTTGCTAGGATGGACCTTCATCTCAGGACCTTACGATCACATTTGAAGATCAGCCAATCATCATTGAGTCATGTGATTTATCTATGAACTCACAAAGAAACTTCAGATTCTGAGTACTTTTCATCACAGGAAAGTCAACCACAGAGTGTCCAGAGTGATCCAGATGTGGTCGGTTGAACAATAGCTAAGAAAGGAGTTCATCCATAAACTGATTCAAAAGCCATTTCTACCCGGTGTTGTCCGGGGTGATAAAAAAAAAACAAAGTAGTAGGAATTAAATAGTGTGTGTAACATCTTTATATAAAAACTTCAATCTCTTTTCCTTTCTCTAGCAGTCTCTCTTTCCCTCGTCCCCATTGTTTCCCCTCCCTCCCTCAACCCTCTCTTTCCCCTTTTCCCATCTGATTCTTCTTTAAAAGTTTAGAGACGCGCCCCTGTTGTACCAAAGAACTAAAAGTTTAGACACGCGCCCCTGTTGTACCAAAGAACTAAAAGTTTAGAGACGCGCCCCTGTTCTACCAAAGAACTAAAAGTTTAGAGACGCGCCCCTGTTGTACCAAAGAACTAAAAGTTTAGAGACGCGCCCCTGTTGTACCAAAGAACTAAAAGTTTAGAGACGCGCCCCTGTTGTACCAAAGCACCATGCAGGTGAAGCCCCCCCCCCCACCTACAAGTAAACCCTAACCAGACATTCAAAATAACATAGTAGTCGAAGCCCAAATAAGATTCACTCTGTATGGCTCCCACAAACTGGCTTATACAAAGAATGGTGCGTATTCTCCAAGTAATGTTGCCTCTAGTAACAGCACAAAGCTGGATACTCCACCAGACTAGATGAATTCTAGTCCTGGAATCCGGTAAGACAAAGAGTCCACAAGAAAGATATACTATAACATACTTAACTGGTCAATTGGTTAGAAATACATTAATGTTCTTCCCTTCTTTACTAACTCAACGTTTGAGAAGTAAAGGAGAACACTCGGATATCTATGTATCTCATATAGAGATCAAGTGTTAGTCCCAAGAAAGGGACCCATTGATTTCTGAGAACTTACACTGAAGTAAAATGAAAAAATAGTGAAAACCAACGAATTAAGCCGAGTGTATTTCCAGATCTGAGAACAATAATCTCGATTCCATGCACGATATTGAATTACCTAGACACTCCAACAGAATCGGAAAAAACACCTGGTCGATGTAGCAAATTCCTCCTCCTCCTCCTCCTATTCCTCCTCCTCATCCTCCTCCTCCTCCTTCTTCTTCCGATTTATTTTTGAACAGGCCTTTGATTAGTCCTCTATAAAAGGGTGGGGCCTGCCCATGAGTCTTGATCGAAGTTCTCCACTCCAGGCTCGGCAGTCGCGATGATCTAAGTTTGTAATCCCCCAGTGCTGCACGGTCACGTTTACACAGCTCATCCTAAGAAAGCTTTGGTCTTCCAGCCTGCCGACTTGATGCGATGGACATGTTTCTAACCCGAGAGATCCGTCTGCATCAAATGTATGTATAACATGTATAAAAAGAAGACATAATGGGAGAATGTAATGAGTAATGTCATGAGTTACCTCCCTTGGATGAGAATTCTTTGGTATAGGTGACTACAAATAGTCTTCTAGGTTTCTATCTGTTAAGCCGAATAAAGCTTCATAGGCTATATCATGCGCTAATGCTTTTATTGCATTCACAGTCCCTTGCATGTATGATGGTAGACACTTGTACAAGGTTGGGTTATGGTTAGGGTTAGGGTTGGGGACACCTTAAGAGGGAACTATGTTACATCTTAATTTTTCCCAGAAATGAGATGGTCTAATTCCTTGTTTAACTGGATTAAAAAAAACTCGCTGGATGGTCCCTGAATGAATGAACGTGTGCAGTGAATCCCATATT
>OY744538.1:11302584-11327584 GCA_963556195.1 Sepiola atlantica
ATTTTGTAAAATGTTGAATTTGCTTTCGGATTATATTATGTCATTATATTTTCTGTAATCAATTAGTCAATATAAACAAATTGACTCAGGATTTTTTAAATATCAAAAATGCGTCTAATTCATGGTGAATAAAGTGATTTTTTACGAATTTAGTTCTTTTATATTTTTGTACTTTTTACATTTGATTTGATGGAAATAAATCAATTATTGTAAGCTCCGTCCTAATAATAGATATGGTTGCTAATTACTGGACATTACTAGAAAATTTCTTACTAAAACCTTTTTCGGTAATTATTATTTAGTAGTAATTTTGGTCTTCACATGTTCGCCCCCAGTCGTGGACACCAGTCGCATATTTGCCAGGCCTGTATTATGGATCGCCTTGGTCTCAATACATATTCGAAATAAATGGAAATAATGTAGACGCCATTAATAAATGGCACACATGACTAATGGAAACGGGGTTAAAATATCAGAGACGACTTTACGTTCGTTGCACCGGAAATGTTCAATGGTATTTTTGCAAATTATGAGGGGCAATTAAACTGGCTGATCGGTGAAGAAGGAAAAGATATATAACCCATTGACCCTTATCCTCGAGTGGCTTTTGGGCATTGATAACTCGTTAGTATCCCCCCCCCCTCCAAAAAAAAAAACTACATAGTATAAATGCTAGAGAGTATATTGTTATAAATAAGCATCGTTCGGACCGATGTGCAACGGTGTTTATCTCTGTTTTGTACTAATGCATAACCGCTTATCAAGGGCCAAAGGCCACTCGAGGATAAGGGTTTGTGAAATGGACGGTGAGATAAACACCTTGAGGATTGCAGATTGTTATAATGTTGTTATTCACTGAAAATAAGAAGTAATACGAGCAAAGGGGACAGAGGTCAAAAAGGACACAAACACGATGTTACTTGGTCGGTCGCCCGGTGCGTAAGAACGATACACGTAAGCACTCTTGTTTATATACATCAGAAAAATACAAGGGAGATAATTACAGATTACAAATAATTACAGAATGATTGATGCAAGGGAAGTAACCGTTGTCGTTCCCAAAATGTACGATTAAATATTACACAGATTATAGTTGAAACTGGGCAGAATTTGATTATTTAAGAGGACGGATCAACAAAAATTTGTTAACATTTGACTTGAATACGACCATGCTGTAGTCATCTGGGAAGCAGCCCCGCGGTATGGTGTTCCACTGACGGGTAGTTCTTGGAAAGAAACTTTGCTCATGGAAATTATGTTTAGCTTCAGGTACACAGAGGAAGAAAGAAAAATTATTTACAGTGGTTGTAGCTAGATGAGTTTATGCTGTGAAAGTTTTGTAGGGGAGGGGGGACAGAGATTGGAGCTCAGTCGAGCACATACCATGAAAATAACGATAGAGCAGAGAAAGACTAGCAACCTCTCTTCTATAACGATAGAGTAGAGAAGAAATGACTAATGAAAACGGGTAATTAAAATATCAGAGACGACTTTAGACTCATTGAACGAGGAATGTTAAATGATTTTTCCGCAAATTATGAGGGACGACTAAACCATTTGCTAGAGGAAGAAGAAAAAGTTGATAGAAATTAATTAATTACATAAGCGGTGGTGGTGGTGGTGATGGTGATGGTGGTGGTGGTGGTGGTGGTGATGGTGGTAGTGGTGGTGGTGGTGGTGATGGTGGTGGTGGTGATGGTGGTAGTGGTGGTGGTGGTGGTGGTGATGGTGGTGGTGGTGGTGGTGATGATGGTGATGGTGGTGGTGATGGTGGTAGTGGTGGTGGTGGTGATGGTGATGGTGGTGGTGGTGGTGATGGTGGTGGTGGTGGTGGTGATGGTGGTGATGGTGGTGGTGGTGGTGATGGTGGTGATGGTGGTGGTGGTGGTGGTGATGGTGGTGATGGTGGTGGTGGTGATGGTGGTGGTGGTGGTGGTGATGGTGGTGATGGTGGTGATAGTGGTGGTGGTGGCGGTGGTGGTGGTGATGGTGGTGGTGATGGTGGTGATAGTGGTGGTGGTGGCAGTGGTGGTGGTGATGGTGGTGGTGGTGGTGGTGATAGTGGTGGTGATGGTGGTGGTGGTGGTGGTTGCGCAGGCGCTATAACTGTTCGCTGTTGTGTTGCTTGGGGAAGCTTCAGGAAGTTGCTGCCAATTCTTACATCTAGACACATTTCTTTCAAGATTCTGGGAAAGTCTTTTCCGCCTGTGTTCGCTCGGCCATCTTGTATAGCAGTAAGACATAGGTGTCAAATACTTCTGATATGCAACAGCTTCGGTGGAATGACCATTCCATGATCAGGTGGATGTGCATCTGCAAACTGAAGAAAAGTATCCCTTCAACCGTATCGGTGAGTTTAATGATGCCTTTACGTGCTTGGCGTCTTGAGTGGTTCGACCATGTACAGCATGCCAACTCTTGCATCAACTCCATAATGTATCTGGATATCTCGGGTACTCGGAAGTGTGGTAGACCGAGTAAGACTAAGCTCAAGTGTGTAAGAAGCGCTACGACCGCATCCAGGAGTCTGGGACACTCGCAGCATCCTAAATACTAAAACCGGATGAAGAAAAGATGAAGTGTTAGATGTCACGTTGAAATACCGGTTCTTGTTGGATCACTAAAGCTAAGCAATGTTGAGCCTGGCCAGTACTTTGATGGGTGACCATTTGGGAATATCAGGCTTTTTAAAATTTTTTTTTTTAACATAGTTCACCCCAAACAAGGCAGGCCGCCATTGTATACATAAGGGGCTACTGAGAAAAAAAGGAGAAGGTTTGGAGGGGGGAGGGGGGTCAAACTAAATTGGGATCTGCGCAGCGAGATGTCTGTTTACATTAGTTTTAAATTTCTGCATGTCAGTACCGTCGGGGAAACAGGGGACAGGGAGGGAATTCCAAAGGCCAGCAGCACGAGGAAAGAAGCTATTGGAGTAGAAAGCTCTCCGGCATATGGGGACCTCCACAGTTAATAGATGGGATTTAGCTGATTGTTGAGTTGGTCTAGTGAATTTACGTCGGGGGGGGGACCAGAATAGCCATGAGTATAGGAAGTGGACGCGTAATGATCGTGCCATGATCAGGTGGATGTGTGGCTCTAAACTGGAAGAAAGTATTCCTTCAACCATGATTCATGAGTAACTTGGTATTGGTGGGATTTATGGATGCTTTACGTTCTTGGCGTCTCAGGGGGGTTTGCCATGTACAGTCGGCCAGCTCTTGTATCGACTCCATAAAACGCTTGGATATTCCAGGCACTAGAGAGCATAGTACACCGAGGAAGACCTGGCTCGACTGCGTAAGAAGTGATTTGGCTGAATTCAACATGATTGATATCAACCCTTTGGATCGGATCGACTGCATGAAGAGAAGGTATGAGACGTTGCCTACCTCAGAGTCCTCGACACGCGCAGCACCTTAAATAGTGAAACTTGATTGCACGAAGAGAAGTGACGTGAGAATGATACGTTGGATGTGTAATGTGAGTCTTAAAGACAGGCTTAGATCTGATGACCTCAGAGGAAGACTAAATCTAGACAGGGAGATGTGTGAAGAACAGGAGACTTTAAATGATGATGATAATTGCTAGACTGCATATTGTTATCAATAATTTTTTTCATTCGTATCAGTCTATTATTCTGAGAGAGCTTAAAAAATAAAATGAAAAGGTTATTTATCTACTTCCCACAGCGGTGAGATGTGACACAAGGTCGGGAAAGTGGGATTTGATAAACCAGTGTCCGAGAAGGTGAGCACTCTGACCATTAAAAATTGCCTGGGCAGCCCTGTCGGCATTCCCCGGTAGGGGCGCCTCAGGCAGTAAGCAATAAACTTACTCCTCCCCAAAGAGGGGAGGCAAAGCCTGGGAGGGTGGACCTCCTAGAACTGTACAGGACAAACCCATAGAACGGTGTAACTCAATCCCCGAAGGCTAAGACAATGCCAGTCTATGGGGTGCAGTATCCATCGGAACAGATACTACACTTTGATCTTGGCCAAATGAAGGGATTCAGCTGTGTCACCCAGCATATAATGTTGTCCATTTTCTGGCATATATTATTAGACCTTCAGCTCTGCTGTAGCAGGCTAGTCCAACGTGTCATTATTCTGACAACGTTCACCATTTTGTGTCCGGCATTTGGATCAGCTAGTCATTAGGTGTTCCACAGTTTGCAATGGGTTGCCATATTTGCAGTGAGCACTATTCTCCTACACCTGCGCACAATGTTGTACATTCAGTAAATAATGGAAATGCCTCAAATGGATCTGGTGCTACCAGATCAGGCTGTCTGAAGATACCGGCTTCCTGACCAAAAAAATGCACCAAACATTGATGTTATTGTTTTTTTACCTTTCCTTTGCAAAACTCACTCATGTTCTGCCAAGCCAAAAACAAAAACAACATTTTCCCTCTACAAAACAATTAAACCAAACGCCATGAATAAATACTTTAGCATATAAAAAACTTGAATCATAAAAACTTTTACCAAAATGACTAGATTCAGTATTAAATGACACAAAAAAGGGTTGATATGCCGTAAAACAAAACAACCAAACCAAACACCAAGAATAGATACTTGAACATATAAAAAACTTGAAGCATAAAATCTTTTTCCAAAATGACCGGATTCGGCATTAAATAATCCGGGAAAGGTTGATATGCCGTAAAACAAAACAACCAAATAAAACCTGAAATGGAAAGAAACTGCAAAATACACTGCAAATCTAAAAAAAATAAAACATGTAAAAACCTCAGGCTGAGGAGTTTTGAGAAGGAATGATATTTTCTGTTGAACAGCAATGGCGATGGCTACTGTTTCATCTGTGAATCGGACGGATATTCTATCTAATTGTTTTGAACATGGAGTCAGGTGAACCGTCGACCTCAGCTAAAACTTTAATTATAATAGTTATTGATACATAATTACTCCTCATTCAATAACACATATCTGAAATGGAAAGACACTGCAAAAACGTTGCAAATGTAAAAAAAAAAAAAGAGACACACGTAAAATATCGGGTAGATGGGGTTCAAGAAAGAATGAGAACAAAAAAGTGTTTTTGAGCTACTAACCTGAAACACAAAATACTTGGTGAGGAACTCTGGGTTGGGAAGCACAGAACGGTCCCCTATCACAGACATTCGTAATTGTTCAGCGTAGGTGAAAAACGACACAGATATGGGCACTTGGTCAGGTGTCGGCATCCAGTACATGATGCTGCGTATGACTTTAGCATCCAAGGTCAGCATATTTTCGGGTCCTGCCATATTAGACACCAAGCACGTGCAATGGTTATTGATGCTTGACCATATACGATTGTGCCAACTCTCAGGCAGCATTTGGCTCGTAATCCATGCCGCTCCATTCAACACAAGGTGCTCCGACGACGATTTAAACTTGTTCATGGTGCACTTAACTCTCCAGAGACGGGGGATGGCACCTTCGGTGTTGGTTGGAATGGAGCTGTTTATAAACACATAGTGGGAACTCATGTTGTTCGTGCGTGTTCGCAGACTGGCGGGAATGATACACTTCAGGTTGTACGGATTACCGATACCGTTCTGTTGTAGATATGAGCGCAAACCACCAGCTACAAGTGACATGAATAGATCGTTCAAAGTGCATCTCGCAATCTGTTTCACACGGGTCGCCACGGACAAGTTGAACGGCTGCGACCAGGCCACAATTTTTCGGCCGGACAGATGTACGTGGTTCCCGTGGAGCAGGTTGAAGTCTGATTTTGTACAGAGCCAGCTGCGTAAGAATATTAATGGTCCTAACAGGAAGCCGGATAGATAATTCATGCAAACGCGACCTCTCTTGACCTGCCGGATTGGGCTGAAATTGGGTTGGTTATCGACAAAAGCTTTTAAGAACACATGAACAAGGCTAGTACCGTCAGTGAGACAGGGGTGGATACGGAAGAGGATTATTGTTTCCCTGCACGGACCAAAGTTATGAATGATCTGAACCTCCCACAAAGGATGATTCATATTTAACTCCTTACTGGCCATCTCGGAAACAAAGTCCTGCAATTCCTCTTCCGTGTGGATGAAGTCCGAAAGAGTGTGTATGTGATTCTCTAAGTTGAAATCGTCGTCGTACACCCATGCATAGCCCGTACAGTAAGGCACAACTTTTTGAACTAGTCGTGGGAAAGATGCTTGGTTGCGTCGCTTCTCGGCGATGATCAAGCGAGTGTAGAGAAGGTCTTTGATGGTCGGCGTGTCCAGGCCATGCTCCACAACCAGCAGACTCTGGATCACAGCACTGTTCAAAGGCGGTGACCGTAACCACATCTTCTCCTGTGCGGTCAAATGAGTGGCACAGCAGCAGGTGCACACATGGGAGTCCTGACAGCAGCAGCAGCAAGAGGCCAGCACCATCTTGAGGAACACGCAGATCGGAAAGAAAGCAAGCAGGAACAGATAGACGGGGAAGAAGGCAAGCAAAGCACCGAAGAAGATGAGCACACTTTGCCAGAACAACGCGCAGAACGACCTCCGTGTGAGGGCCTTGATCGGTTTGTAAGGCGCACTGGGGAAACGCTTTGTGAAGATTTGACGCCGGCTCTCTTCAAGAGTCCTGAAACGGGCCCGCTCTGTGCTGATGTCCGGCAAGGAAGAGAGGTCGATGGAAACCTGGTCCCTCTTGTTCAACTTTATCGAGGACGCCAGGGGGGATGATGGTAAGAGGACAGTGGTTAAACTGTCGCGGTTTTGGGAGTCTTCAGTCTCACTTGAGGTATGACTTGTTACCGACACTGGCCGATGATCGAGGTCATCTCTTTTAATGACTTGATAGGATGGCGGGTCACCGCGAGCATTAGAGTGGTGGTGGTGGTGTTGGTGGTGGTGGTGGTGGTGGTGGTGTTGTGGGTGTTGATGCTGCTGCTGCTGCTGCTGCTGCTGCTGCTGTTGCTTTGACCATAGAGTTTGGGGATCATTGCTATGGCCACCATACTGCGATAGGCGAGAGGCCATCTGGTGGTGGTCAAGCTTCGGCCGATGGCTACTTGCCCATCTTTACTGATCGACCTGAAATATAAAACAAAAAGGCACTTGGTTATAATTTATTCAGTAAAAAGGCACAGTGTGCTCCAAGGAGATCATATTTTACATATAACTCCGTGAAAACAATACATTGATAAACACACACGCAAACATTACCCTTTGTGGCATCGTGTTTCTATGCAAACAATAGATCCAAGTGGGTTTGAATTAAGATCATTCCTAGTAGAATCCTTTAAAAATCAAATTCGAACAGAGAGCTCAATATAAAATGATACAGAGCAATATAGTAACAGGAATATATTACAAAGCTCAACGATCCATATTTAAGACAGTATATATTTATATATATAGGCTACCCCCCCGCCCCTCCCCAATGTCACCCATGGAATCGTTGATAAAATTCACAATCCTTTCTGCAATCCAACCGTATTTTATACGAATAAATTTCAGTCTATGCCTGACTTGTCCAACAAGTTTCAGTATTTATTTTTTCGTCGTTACAATATGTGAGGACACTTTGGTGATCGTCTCATCAGTAGGAAACTTAGGGATTTTCTGCACGTAGCATTAAAAAGCTTATTAACAGATGAAGAGAAGTTATATAGAAGAATTCTGACTACACTAACCATTGCATAAATTGGATATTGCGTTACATGAATTGGATATTGCGTTACATAAATTGGATATTGTGTTACATAAATTGCATATTGCGTTACATAAACTGGATATTGCGTTACATAAATTGGATATTGCGTTACATAAATTGGATATTGCATTACATAAATTGGATATTGCGTTACATAAATTGCATATTGAGTTACATAAATTGGATATTGCATTACATAAATCGGATATTGCGTTACATAAATTGCATATTGCGTTACATAAATTAGATATTGCTTTACATAAATTGGATATTGCATTATATAAATTGGATATTGCGTTACATAAATTGCATATTGTGTTACATAAATTGAATATTGCATTTCAATTTTTTAAATTGAGCCTTAGAAAACAGAAAAAAACTTTCGTCATAATCTTATCTTATATATATATAGTCATATACAGACTGTTTTGCTGTATCACAGCTCTTACGTGTGGCTAGACAAGCAAAGTACTTAAAGCCGAGATCGAAACCCAACAAGCAGACATTCTAACCATTACGCTATCCGCACTAGCTTACTACGATAAGTGAGATGTATATACTCACATTAAGAATTTTTCAGCAGCCAAAAGTGCTCTATTCTTTTTGGTAAGAGAGATCTATTCGCATTATCGCGAATAGATCTCTCTTACCAAATTGCTCAACCCACGAAGGTGTCGGCATTATCTAACCAGTATCCTCATTCTTTAAACGTGATAGTCCTTTGCAAGAAATTTGAAAAAAAACCACCTTCCAGTTTGGCAGACAAAAAGAAAGCGAGCTGTAACTTTATACTGAACGCCGCAAAGCAGTCGAATGACTGATATTTATTGATCACAGTATCCACACAAAAAACAACAACATCAACAACAACGACGACAACAGCCAATGAGAATCCAGTGAACAAGCTGGCTCGAGTATGATATTTTGAGTCGACATTTTTTGTTGTTGGGAAGCAAAACCGATGTGTTTTTTTTTTTCATTGAGAAACATTGCTGGTAAAATTACACACAGAGTTGGAAACTGCCATTGAAACGTTTCAATTCCGATGTCGAAAAGAAGGACACGTGACACATCATTCATTAATTAATGCTTCCCTGCCGACTACAATATTGTCGTCTTCAAGTCCAATGAAAACAAGTTCTTGTTGAACCATCTCCATAAATAATCAATTTTTTCCCTGCTACAACCATTGTGCCGGTGAACGCGTTGTTGTCTCACCATCCACAAGTCAAATTCTTTAACCCTTATCCTCGAGTGGCCTTTCGACCTTGATAAGCGGTGACTTTCAATGTAAAAAACAAAATGGTGTCTTCATTTCTAACCATAAATCAAATATTATAAGGGGGATAACTTATATTTTAAGTTGAATATTATAATAGGAGTTATCTACCGTCCATAAGCATTTATTTTCCCATCATTTCACTATATTGATAACATTATGTGACTAATTCTTTAAAAATGTGCAAACAAAAAATTACATATAGACAATTTATGAAAGGCCAATAAAAATGCGGACATATACAAAAAGGAATACTGAAAAAGAAATTTAAAAAAAATTATTTATTTAATTTAATTATTTAAAGAAAAGCTTATTGACTTCCAGGTTTAACTTCATTCACTAGAGTTGTATGTGTGAAGCCGGAATATCACAATATTTCGGGGAAATCTCCCCCTTCTTAAGTGTTTCTATTTCCTTTATCTCAAATTATTCTCTGCCACGTGCGAATAATTACATAAATTATCTTTCTCTCTCTCTCCCTCTCTCTCTCTCTCTATATATATATATATATATCACGCAATGCTTCAAGCAAACTACATCAACCTCTTAAAAGAATTACAAATCAAAATGACATTGTTGCATCCCGGGCAGCGCCGTGTAGGTACAGCTAGTATATACATTTTTACTACATAGAAACCATTACAAAAGATGTTCATTAAAAAAGCGTTTCAAATAAATTTTACTTGAAACAAAAGGTTGCAAACGATTTTCGATTATAACGCATGTAAACTCTGTGAGAATTTTTATTTGGAATGTCATTTTAGGCCATTAAGTTTGTGTGAACTTATAACAGAAGTGATTTGACATTCAACCGAAATGTATTCGAGTGTGTGTACGGGTTTGGAATGAATAAAAAAGTACAAAATATTTTAAAGGACTTTTATTTTGCCATCCAGAAAGAATTCTCCCCCCCCCCCGCAAAAAAATAATAATGCAGTATTCTTTTTTCCTTTTTTTCTTTATTTTTTCAAGTGTTATCATGCTAATGACCTTTAACCTTCTGGTCATTCTATTACCCAGTTTTCCCCGTCTCTCCTCCCTCTCTCTCTCTTTCTCTCTCTCTCTCTCTATTTCAAGAGGATTTGTTAAGGTCAAATTTCAATAATTTACTTGTCATTAAAATCTGCTAAGCAGGAAGTTACAAATAACCAATTCTCTCTCTGACACAGTTTATAGTAGCCTGCACTTGCGTCATTTAACATATAAAGATATCTTGTGGGATTTTAGAATTCAGACCCAAATAGCATTGCATCTAAACACATCGATATCTGATTCTGCCGAACCATTTTGTCTCTTTTTTCTTTCCTGCATGTTTTTATACAATACTAAAATTTCTTGGTGTTCGATTTGTTTGAAAAAAAAACAAAAACGCAAACATATTCCGGTTAGGAAGATTGTTAAGATGGCGACAATAATTTTAAATAATAAATCAAATAATGTAAGGAGGATACATCTCCTCAGCATAAAATGACTTATCTCTCTTAGATTATGTGATTCTCTTCTTTATCTGTTCTCTACATTAATAACATTTTTTACCACTTCATGTGTTTCTCGCCCATATTTGACTTACGCATTATTATATTTTATTTCCCTTTTCGCCTATTTTATATTTTACTTTGAATCTAAATTTATTTAAAACTGTGCAACCAATGAATCTTATGTGAGGTTGCGCGTTACCTGCCACCTGAAAACCGATGCTTTGAGTAAATGAGGTTCATCATCCTGGTAATTCTGATCTCAAACCTCAGTTGCCACGCGACCATACCCATTCATAGGAAATGCTTTGGAAGCCAACCCTGAGGAAAAGTCCCCAAGGCAGTCCAACACTGTATACAACTTTCAGGAAACTCCTGTCCAAGCACAGGACTATGTTCATCATCTTTTGCTTTTTCAATGGACCATTCCAGCAATGTCACAAAGAAGGAGGGTCCTGCTATCCCAACTGTTCTACATCTACTAGCCCAAGAACTATCCATTTTTTCATCATCATATTCGGTTTAATGTCTGTTTACATGATGGCATGTGTTGGACCGCTTTTAGAAATTGACTTCCAAACTAACTTATCTCTGGCCAGGTCTTTATTCATCTCTCTTTATCTCAAGTCCATCCTTATAACTTCTTCCCATGTTTTCCTTGGCCTTTCCATGCCAACTGACCCTGCTATCTCAACTGTTCTACATCTATTAACCCTAGAACTCTCATCCATTCTTTCTATATGACCATACCAACAAAGTCTCCTGTTCTGCACATATCTCCCTATACTGATCAGATTTAATCTTCCTCTGAGGTCATCAGATCTAAGCCTGTTTTAGATCTTATGACAATGAAGTCTTCTGTAAAAGAGCCCTGCGACTAATGGGAAAATGAGTAAAGAGAAGTCGTGGGCAGTGTGCGCACACACCCTTGACCTACTCTTGTGAGTACTGTATAGTCATGCGTCAGTTTAGGGTTGACAGCTGTGTGGACTCAGAAATATAAGGGAAAGGATATTTTTATGCAAATACTTAATAACATGAATGGATTCCATTCGCTTGAGTAAGTAATAAAACGTTTTTCTACTAGAACTTGCATTTTGTCTGGGTTTTTTTGGTTTTTTTTAAATTTGTTTTGGCGGCGGTGGTATTTTTATTTTGGCGGTGCTCTTCTACTAAAGTTCCCAAAACTGTTTAAAAAATAATTAGTTTATGAGTAATTAAAATTTTTTTTTTTTTTTTAACATAGTTCACCCAAAACAAGGCAGGCCGCCACTGTAGATGTAAGGGGCTACTGAGAAAAAAGAATAGGGGAAAAGGTTGGCGAGGGAGGGGGGGTCAACCTAAATTGGGATTTGTGCAGCGAGATGTCTGTTTACATTAGTTTTAAATCTCTGCATGTCTGTACTGTCGGGGAAACAGGGGTCAGGGAGGGAGTTCCAGAGGCCAGCATTTTAATGGATATTAATGGATTTTACCACCGGTCATTTTGCATAGGCATGTCACATTTTCTTGCCATTTTATCATGAACGCAGTATTCGAAACAGCATAAAGTGGACACTTGTGGCATTTAGATATTTTATTCCACATACCATAATGGCGCCATTCTGAAAGAAAATTCAGCCCGTTAGCATTTCGTTCCGCGTTGAATGCTTTCAAAGGCAATTATGAACAACCGGCCGTTGCTAATTTCATGCCTTTCATGGTCGGCGGGAATAGAGTCGTCCGTGATAGAGTCTCTCACCTGTGAAGTCATCAACTCGCTCATAACTGAACCACCTCCCTAACCCTAACCCTAACCTCAAGCCACCGTTGTAATCTGATTACCCAGCTTGGCAGAATAGCCACACTAATCACGATGATCTGGTTGTCGTCGTTGGCGACTTTGCCGCACACTTTCGCTTCCTCTTTTATCATCAGTTGCTTCCCTTTTTCCCGTTTGTTGGCAACTTCACTTCCATAAAACCACACACACTTAAATTGCGCGCTTTTTTGTAAGTCTTTTACTCTTATAAGAATATATGTATATGGTGTGGGGGGGGGTTCTTCATCATTGTGCCGCCCGACGTGAAAGTGTATTATCGCACATTGTTCCGTTTTTATTTTGTTTTTTTTTAATGCATTTGGGACCGATTATTTGCTTGTTGGGTTGGTGGCAGAAATAATGTACGAGCTACTTTTCTAAGACATTTTCTAGGACTTTCTTTTTTATCGTTGTTCTTTCTTGTCTTTTAATTATAACTTTTATTTTTATTTTTTTCCTCTTCTCTTCTTAAGTGACCTCAACTATTGCAACGCCACATTGTGTATTGTCGGCAGTTGAAACCCTTATTCCAGACATTTAATTTTCCTGATGATCTGCCAAGCAAGTACCTGCTTGGTAGTGAAACACGTGTAGGAAAAAAACATTTAATTTGAATAAATAATATTTGTAAGAAAAAATATCTTTAATGGTGATCATTGGTGTCCTGAAAGGAATGCTTTGGTAAGCCTTCATAAAATCACACACACACACACACACATACACACACACACACACATATATATATATACAGGGTGTTTCAAAAGTCTTGGGAACATAACGATTTTTAATAACTCAAAAACTATTAGTAGTTGAAAAATGAAATTGGTACCGTTGGAAAGGTTAAATTTTCAAGTTTTGTGGGGAATCTTCAAAGTTGCTCAATATGAGCACCATTCGTCACACGGCAGACATCTAGTCGATAGTCCATTTCCTGCCAAACGCGTTCCAGCATCTTGACGTCAATGGTTCCCACAACTGCCGTTACTCGAGCCTTTAGTTCGTCAATATCTCTTGGAAGGGGCGGCACATAGACTTGTTGCTTGACAAAGCCCCAAAGGAAAAAGTCACACGGGGTAAGATCTGGAGACCTAGGAGGCCAGGGCATGAGAACGTCATCACCTCGCCCAGATCTCCCAATCCATCTACCAGGCAGCCTTGTGTTAAGAAACTGCCTTACTCTAAGACTCCAGTGTGGTGGTGCACCATCTTGTTGAAAAATGAAGTCATCAGATTCTGCTTGTTCCAACTGAGCCATTAACCAGTCTTCCAGCATGTTGAGATAGGATTCACCAGTGATAGTTGCCTCTTCAAAGAAGAACGGTCCATAGACACCTTTCTTGGAAATTGCACAAAACACGTTCACTTTTGGTGAATCTCGCTCGTGCTCAAGAAGTTCATGAGGATTCTGAGTACCCCATATGCGAGTGTTATGCTTGTTAACTTTGCCATTCAGATGGAAGGTCGCCTCATCGCTAAAAACAAGCCGGTCATCAAAGCCGTTATCTTCCAACTTCTCTTGCATTGCAATGCAAAAGTCACGGCGAAGTGGCTTATCAGTGTCCTTCAACTTTTGGACCAACTTGAGCTTGTAAGGTACCATTTGCAGTCGTTTCCTTAAGACACGCCAGACAGTTGCTGGAGCAAGCTGAAGTTCCCTGCTGGCTCTTTTCACTGATTTACGGGGGCTCCGCTGAAAGGCTGTCCGAACTTGCTCAACTGCATCTTCTGAAGTTGAAGGGCGACCTGTTCGCTTACTTGGGCACAAACACCCATCTTTCACAAATTTAGCATGCCATCTGACAATGGATTTCCTTTCAGGGGCTTCTTTTTTAAATTTCCTGCGAAATGCACGCTGAACACATGTCCACGATTCAGTCTTTGCAAATTGGAGGACGCAAAATGCCTTGTCTTGTTTAGAGAACGCCATTACTGCACCTGGAAAGATAACACGAAAATCATTAGTATTACCAAAAACTTGATTAAGCAAGCTTTAAAATGGCACCAGTTTCATTTTTCTACCTGGAATAGTTCATGAGATATACGCATTTGTAATGTTCCCAAGACTTTTGAAACACCCTGTATATATATATATATAAGGTTAATACAACAAAAGATATAAGAGGCAACTAATATCTTTAATTAGTGAAACATGCGGATAAAAATAAAGCTCGATATACTGGATAGAGCATTAATAGCAATAGATAAAGTGAAAGAATAAAATGAGGTACGAATCAAATTTTATTACAATTCAATTTTCAGGCAAAGTTCTTTTAAGTCCTTAACTCATGAGTTTTCAAAGAAAATCTTCTCCTCAGAGGACCATTACCACAATGACATTACTGCAGGTAATAAAAATTAAACTTTGAAAATATATAAAAATAATATATATAGAAAAATACATAAAGGTATATAAAACATCAAATATATCGGCCCAAACCATACTATTTAGTAAAACTATACAATTCATCCAAGTCAACAAGTCTAAAATAGCTCCAGGCAAGACATCCAAGATGTTGATTAAAGAATAATCCAAGTGGTGAATGGTGGTCGAAAAGCGAAAAAAGTTATACAGGCAGGAAGTTCGTTTGCTATCGATACAGTAGATAACAGTGAAAATTGTATTCAAGGTGTATGCAAAATAATAAAACGATAAAAACACGATAAGAAAACGATAGAGAAGACAAATCATATGAAAAGTTCAGAAAACTAGAGAGAGAGAGAGAGAGAGAAGGAGAGAGAGAAGTAAAGTATTAGAATAAAGATTGTAAAAATACAATATCTATTAAGTCATCAGTTGTTCAAAACAAGTGTTTCTGCATGTTTCTCTTGTGAGAACTTTGCGCATCTGAACGAATGACATTTACCATTGGTAAACGGACTTTCTGGTTCAATAGAGCTTCATCCGGTGAACCACCATTAGAGGCATTTGAGTTTGGAGTAGTTCTATAACTTGCAAGGAACATCTCTAGTATTTCTGGAGGAGTTCCCTCCCCTTTGAGTTTTAAGAGTGCTCTCTTAAATGTATCCACAAAACGTTCAGCCTGACCATGGGATTGAGGGTGAAAAGATGGAGTATGGATGTGTTTGATACTGTTCTGTTTGCAGAAATCTGTGATTTTTGCTGAAGTGAATGAAGTACCATTGTCAGAAACTATGGTCTATGGTACTCCAAATCTGCTGAAAATATGTTGCAATTTTAATATTGTTTTTTCAGAGGTAATGCGGTTCATTAGAAAAATCCCAGGCAATTTACTGTAGTCATCTACTAGTAGTAGAAGACATTTTTCATTAATGGGTCCTGCAAAGTCAAGTAATATATATATATATATATATATATATATATATATATATATATATATATATGTGTGTGTGTGTGTGTGTGTGTGTGTGTGGAAAATAACAAACGGAAAACAGGTTAAAGTGCAGGAGAAAAACAAAAACAAGAGATTTGGCCGGTTTCGTTCGTGTTGGCGAACGTCTTCAGAAACGTTCGCCAACACGAACGGAACCGGTCAAATCTCTTGCTTTTGTTTTTCTCCTGCACTTTAACCTGTTTTCCGTTTGTTATTTTCCACACATTTTGTCCACCACGGCATTTCATTTTCATGAATTATCGTGTACCTTACCCCATATATATATATATATATATATATATATGGGGTAAGGTACATAAAAAATTATATCTCCGTATAAAATTTTATGCGGATACATGAAATAGTAATATATATATATATATATATATATATATATATATATATATATATATATATATATATATATATTACTATTTCATGTATCCGCATAAAATTTTATACGGCGATATAATTTTTTATGTATTAATTTTCAGTATTTACTTCAACAGTGCTCGATACGTAAGTAGAGCTAGGTAGTAAGCTATGAAAATATATTTATGGCAATTAAGCTACACAGAGGCTCCCGCGTTTCATCCCCGGGGGGGAATCTTCAGGCTAAAATGCATGGAGTTATTTTTGCCGGGTGTTTTTATATACACGTCTAGCTAGTTAACCAATCAGATTCTTTGTTGTTCTCTCAGCCAATCGTTGGGCTTCCCACGAACAAAGGTCCGGATAGTGTTACTATTTCAAACTTAAGGATCACAGACCTTTTGACAATGCTATTTCAGACAAGCATGGCAGACCTTATAGAAAATGCTATTTCAAACTTAAGGATCACAGACCTTTTGACAATGCTATTTCAAACTTAAGCATGGCAGACCTTATAGAAAATGCTATTTCAAAATTAAGGATGACAGACCTTTTGACAATTCTATTTAAAACAGATGACAGACTTTATGAACATACAGTTTCAAACTAAAGCATGGCAAACGTAATTAAAATGATATTTCAAAATTAGGCATGACAGACATGATGAAAATGCTATTTTCTACTTAAGCATGTCAAATCTGATGAAATGCTATTTCAAACTGAAACATGGCAGACGTGATGAAAATGCCATTCTAATCAAACAGACCGACGAAGCCTCCCACAAACATTCGAGGATACATTTAAAACAAAAGAATAAAATTGTCCGTTTTTATTTTATTCCGTTAAATCCGTATATCAATTGATTCTGCCCCAGGAAAAGGAGGCCATCTTGCCTTCAGAAATATTCTGACTCTTCAAGAAGCCAAGCTAAAACAAAGACGATAAACAGTGTCACGTGACAGTAAAAGAAAACATCAAATAAAAAGAAAGCAATTATTATTCGGCATAAGCAGAAAAAAGATACGAAAAAAAAAAAAGAAGAATTGTATTGATTAGAACAATTCCAATGATTGACAAGTGGCAGATTTGTCTTGGAGATGCCGACATTTCCGGGAAATCCAATTCTGGAGATGATTGCAAGTTTCCACTTAGTTGACAAAATCAATCTGAAGACTCAAATACAGCGACAGTAAAGGAAATTGGACTGTTTTAAAGTTTATTTCTAAACCCAGTCTCTGCCTTGCTTCATGCATAAGTATGGTAGCCCCTTGATGACAAAATTATCAGACGACCACTACACATGAATTTGTTTTAAGTAAATGGATTATGCATTGTTCAGAAAATGACCTGCTCTCCACAGCACAAGATTACATTTCCTTTGTAAGGATTTTCACCTTGTTCAAAGTCTGTATTTATTTATACACTCAAATTTGGCGTCTCAATGAATAGCACAAAAGACAGCGAAGTTTCTAATTACCACTAGATTTTGAACGGTCATAATTCGGTGGCTAATTTAATCACCCAAATAAATTTGATACCATTTCTTTTTTGCAAAGATGCATGTCCCCACATTATAGTTTTTAGATATTAAAATAATTTTTTGATTTGGAATACCTACTCTCAAGAAGCCAAATCCGTTTAAAACCGCAACATGCCTATGTAAGCCAAACACTTTATATATATACCAGCTCTACTAGTAACTGTTTTAGTATCAAGCATTACATAAAATTTATTACCTAGTAAAAAATCTAAACATACAAGGGTTGGACAAAAAAAATGGAAACCCCTTGTGAATTTTGCATCAATCAATAAAACCAACATTTTGGTAATTTTTTTTCTTCAATTTTTATAGGTGTTTTAACCTATAAAAATTGAAGAAAAAAATTTACCAAAATGTTAGTTTTATTTATTTTTTATTTATGGTGATTGTTGTCCTGAATTAATTGGTTAAATTTATTTTTTTATTTCAGACAGGGCTTATTAGTAAGAAAAATCTAAATGACAGATCTATCAAATTTCTAAAAAGGGGACAGATGGCGGGTGCCCGTATGACAGGTTCTACTATAATGGAAGTGGCTGAGAGAAAACACCCTCCTCTAAGCAAAATTCTGGAAGAAAGCCGAAGCTGTCTGAAAGAGATCGTAGGCAGAGCTTAACAATCATCTGGATAATCCAGTTTCAACAAAAACTGTTCGCTGAGAGCTTCACAAGACTGGATTTCATGGCATGTTTCCAAGGTGTTTCCATTATTTTGTCCAACCCCTATATATATATATATATATATATATATATATATATATATATATATATATATATATATATATATCAAGGGAGGCGCGAGAGCGCTCTATCCCTTAATAGACCTCACAAATGGCCTATGCTGGAAATCTCATGTCTTTGATCAATCATAACTCAAAAACCAATAAACCAAATTAGTTAAAACTTTGCACAAAATCTTTATTTGATAGGTTCTATAAGTGTGTACAATTTCATCATCATTAGTCAAGGCAACCCAGAGATCCAGAAAGTTCAATCATGACATCATGTTATCTGTGTGTACGTATGTACGTATGTGCCACCCTGTATCTCATCAGCTATTTGATGGATTCAGCTGATTTTTGGCAGAAATAGAGGTTCTAGGGTCTAGTTGATGGCATTTTAATTTCAGTTTACCATATACCTTAGTTTCCCAGAAAAATGCAAAAAACCTTATGAGAAGGCATTGTATTGAGGCATAGCCTTTACAAAAGTAGTGACATTCCATGAAAAATGCCAGTATACTGAAATCATATGCCCTTAATAGGGTTAAGATGAAAATTCATATACACTAAATGTACAAAAGCATGGAAATTCCCAAATTTTTACACTTTTATTGTTAAGGGTATGACTACATATCAACCAAACCATTTCATTATCACATCACTACAGTATAACTCTCTATGCATGAGTGGATGAAGTGTGTGAGGTGCGTTGAAGAAAAATTCCTACCAGTAAAATACATAGCCCTGTTGTGCTCGCATACCCTTAATGACAATAAAAGTGTAAAAATTTGGGAATTTCCTTGCTTTTGTACATTTAGTGTATATGAATTTTCATCTTAACCCTATTAAGGGCATATGATTTCAGTATACTGGCATTTATCATGGAATATATATATATAATATATATATATATATATTACAGATAACTTGTGTCTGCATATCTTTTCTTTGATCCGTTTTTAAATTCCTGATTACTTTTCGAGTTTTCAGGCTGGAACTGGCAGATATATTTGCCGTACTCGTTTTGTACCCTAGTACTTTCGGAGGTCCCCCCCCCCCCCAGGCCTTACCTTCACTCTGAGAAGTGGTTAGTTTATTGTGAATCGCCTGAGGCACCCCTACTGAGGACTGCCGACGGAGCTGCTCAGACATTTTTTGTAGGCCAGAGTTTGTTGATTCAAGTGCGCCGGTTTCTCAAAACCACACCTGACCTTGTGTCTAACCTCCCGCAGAGGAGGTCAATAATATGTAATAACACCAATAAAAAGAAGAATGGAAGTTTTGAGCTATTGTTTAAATAAGCGCACAAACACACACACGCACACACACATATATATATATATATATATATATATATATAAATAGAAAAAGATACAAATAAAATAAATGTAATATAAATCACATTGTTTGCCAAAAAAATATTTGATAAAAATGGCCAAGATTTAGTTTAAAAATAGCAATTAATCTATATAAGTTTGAAGCATAAAGAAAAATCAACAAATTGATTTCTATCTTATAGATATATATATACTAGCAGGGATACCCGATGTTGCCCGGGATTGAATGAGGATCACTACTTCTTCACTATGCTCATATTACTTTCTTTGTTTTTACTGCACCCTCCACCCATTTCGCCCCCTAATATAACCGGAAGAAGCCGAAATGTTACAAAAACTCTCTGAATTAGTGTCCTATACATATGGTTTAAATGTCATTAAAATGGGGCACTTAGAGGTGAGGGGTCACGTAGATATTCGGCACATAGAGGGTAACGTGGAGATTCGGGATCACCAACATGAATTAGGAGGGCACTTAGATATTTGGGACCACTTCCATTGTCTTCCCCATAAAATTTTACACATATGATATAAATTTCAGCAAAATAGTATATATTTGAAGGTGTAAATAGGGTTCGGCCCCAATAGCTCCCTTAGGTTAGGAGGAGGGCACTTTGAGATTCGGAACCACTTCCATTGTCTTCCCGAGGAAGTTTTATACATATGATTTAAATTTCATTAAAATATGGTTATATTTGAATTTTTAAGAGGGTTATGTCCTTATGGGTGCACTTAGAGATTCGAGAACACTTTCATTGTCTTTCTCAGTAAATTTTACACTTTTAAATTTTATATACATTCTTTAACACAACGGAACACAATAACATATCACAAACACACACGCAGACATTCAGTTTATATATATATATATATATATAAAGTTAATGGCGACTAATAATGCAATTTTCTGCATCTTAATCACTTAGGAAGTGAGATAATCAAAGTAGTAGCGAGCCAAAAAACAATAATACAGCGTCGTTTACGGGAGAAGGAGAGAGAGAGAGAGAGAGAGAGGGAGGGGGAAAGAGAGAGAGAGAGGGAGGGGGAAAAGAGAAAGAGAGAGAGAGGGAGAGAGCTAGCCAGCCTTTCTCTTCCTTTTTCCCTTTTCGTTTCGATAAGAATTCTAGTGAACAGCGTAAGTTTAATTTAACACAAGTTTTTGGTAAATTATCCATTTAAAAAAAATTAAATTACTGTTAATATCGACGAAACTATTACATATATATTGATAAAATAGTAGAATAAAATTAGAAATGAATAACACCAAACATTAATTTATTATGTTTGCTGTTTAAAAAATAGTCATGCAAATTAGGCATCTAAGGTCCTGTCTATAGATCGTTCGTCTCTACTATATATAGGGTATTTCTAAACTCTATGTCGTATCATCGATACGCGCCATAAACTGGTATGGTCTTGGCCTTCGGGGCTTGATTTACGCCGGTCTATGGGTCTGTTCTGTGCAGTTCTAGGAGGTCCACCCTCCCAGGCTTCGCCTCCCCTCTTTGGGGAGGAGTAAGTTTGTTGCTTACTGCCTGAGGCGCCCCTACCGGAGAATGCCGACGGGGCTGCCCAGGCAATTTTTAATGGCCAGAGTGCTCACCTTCTCGGGCACTGGCTTTTCAAACCCCACTTTCCGACCCGAGCTTGGGTCACATCTTACTTGTGGGAGTAAGATAAACCTGGCCTTGTGCCTAACCTCCTGGGGAGGTAAATAAAATGTTGTATCATTGATTGATACACACCATAAACTGGTATCGTCTTGGCCTTCGGGGCTTGATTTACGCCGGTCTATGGTCTGTCCTGTGCAGTTCTAGGAGGTTCACCCTCCCAGGCTTTGCCTCCCCTCTTTGGGGAGGAGTAAGTTTATTGCTTACTGCCTGAGGCGCCCCTACCGGGGAATGCTGACAGGGCTGCCTGGGCAATTTTTAATGGCCAGAGTGCTCACCTTCTCGAGCGCTGGCTTTTCAAGTCCCACTTTCCCGACCTGACCTTGGGTCACATCTTACCTTGTGGGAGTAAGATAAAACTGGCCTTGTGCCTAACCTCCTGGGGAGGTAAATAAAATGTTGTATCATTGATTGATACACGCCATAAACTGGTATCGTCTTGGCTTTCGGGGCTTGATTTACGTCGGTCTATGGTCTGTCCTGTGCAGTTCTAGGAGGTCCACCCTCCCAGGCTTTGCCTCCCCTCTTTGGGAAGGAGTAAGTTTATTGCTTACTGCCTGAGGCGCCCCTACCGGGGAATGCCGACGGGGCTGCCCAGGCAATTTTTAATGGCCACAGTGCTCACCTTCTCGGGTGCTGGCTTTTCAAGTCCCACTTTCCCGACCTGACCTTGGGTCACATCTTACCTTGTGGGAGTAAGATAAAACTGGCCTTGTGTCTAACCTCCTGGGGAGGTAAATAAAATGTTGTATCATTGATCGGCCCTTGTTCCGATGGATATTACACCCCATAGACTGGTATTGTCTTGGCCTTCGGGCTTAATTCACGCCGGTCTATGGGTCTGTCCTGTGCAGTTCTAGGAGGTTCACCCTCCCAGGCTTTGCCTCCCCTCTTTGGGGAGGAGTAAGTTTATTGCTTACTGCCTGAGGCGCCCCTACCGGGGAATGCCGACGGGGCTGCCCAGGCAATTTTTAATGGCCAGAGTGCTCACCTTCTCGAGCGCTGGCTTTTCAAGTCCCACTTTCCCGACCCGACCTTGGGTCACATCTTACCTTGTGGGAGTAAGATAAAACTGGCCTTGTGCCTAACCTCATGGGGAGGTAAATAAAATGTTGTATCATTGATCGGCCTTTGTTCCGATGGATACTACACCCCATAAACTGGTATCATCTTGGCCTTCGGGGCTTGATTTCGCCGGTCTATGGGTTTGTCCTGATCAGTTCTAGGAGGTCAATTCTCCCAGGCTTTGCCTCCCCTCTTTGGGGAGGAGTAAGTTTATTGCTTACTGTCTGAGGCGCCCCTACCGGGGAATGCCGACAGGGCTGCCTGGGCAATTTTTAATGGCCAGAGTGCTCACCTTCTCGGGCACTGGCTTTTCAAGTCCCATTAGGTAACATCTTACCTTGTGGGAGTAAGAAAAAACTGGCCTTGTGCCTAACCTCCTGGGGAGGTAAATAAAATGTTGTATTATTGATTTAAATAACAAAAAACCCGTTTTGGTGCTAATATATGAGTGATAAATAAAAAAACAAAAAACTTTCACATTTATTCATTTAAATAAATCATCATTTCCACCTCCTTTTCCTATTTTAACGTCTCTCCGCACGCGTTATATTATTTCTTTCTTTTCTCAAATAGTTAAACGCGCGCCAATGACGTCTCTTTGTGCGTTCTTTTTTTCCCCTACGTTTTTATAGTTATCAAATAAAGTTAAAATTTTCATTTTTTTTTAAAGACGTTCGTTGATCCGTTGAAAAAACTTTTTACAAATGTTGGTAGCCTTACTCCTTTACATATATACTTTTCTCTCGTTGGAACTGCACTAATACTGCACTACCCTCTTTTCTCTCTCTCTCTCTCTCTCTCTCTATATATATATATATATATATATATATATAATAATAATAATATTTATAAATAATATTAATTATTTATTACCTACAGACATCGATCTTTCATGCTTACGCAATCTTCAGTGCAGGAAGCTAATTCCCGACGGTCTTCGGGCGCGAACTCCGACTACAAATCGCCACTAGTTCGCAAGTCAGAAATCAACTCAGAATTTAGGAGGAATTTAACTTTGTAAATACCAAGTCGACGAGTATTCACAGCAAGCGGCGAAAAGTGATCTAACAACAACAAATCGTGTTGGATCTCGCAATGAAGCTAGTAGTACTGCTTGTTATTAAATTCACTCAGAGTGCCCAGCCTTAGTAAAGGGGGATACTACTAAAGCAACTATTTAATAAACCCCACCCCAAAGTGTCAGATAAATCTCTTTAGCCCTTGATGTAAGTATTTCAACGATGCCCGACCATCCAAGGCAAATTGGTGATGTGAAAAATCTCGATAAATGGGAGCTGCACGAACCCAATGAATAAATGTTTTTACCCCTACATTAAAAACCGACCTTTTGTCTAACTCTGCCCTCGTGGGGAGGCAAGTGAATAGGGGCATAGGTTACATCACTTTTGTTCACCTTTCGTCCGATTATCCGCATGATAGGAAAGTTCCGACCCCAAATATTTAAAATGGCACCAATATATTTCAAGCGGAAATGGTCGTTGCCATTCTACACGGGTCCTGCGTGATGAGCGCAATGAATAAATATTCTTTTTTTTTTTTTCTGCAATCGGGCATCATTTTTCGAACGACCTAATACGTTTATTTAAACACGCGCACGCGCGCTACACCCCCCCCCCCCCTGCTGTACACATCGATATTCCGACTTTTCCATTGTGTTTTTGTGCGTTGCCTTTTTAGCTTAATTGTACGCCTCCCTAATCACCACCTTCGATCGGGAAAGAAAGACGTCATTGTTTTTCACTTTTCGGAGACTCATTCATTACGAACCAAAACGAGAAATGACAAAAAAGACGATCGATTTTGTCAGTTTACCGCCTTCCCCCTCCCTCTCTTCTCGCCCCCTCTCTTATCTTGTCCTCCCCCTCTTCCTCCCTCCCTCTCTTCTCGTCCTCCCTTCGTCATCCCTCACTCTCTTCTCGTCCTCCTCTCTTCTCGTCCTCCCCCTCTCTTCCCATTCCCCTCGCCCTTCTCCCTCGTCTTCGCCCTCTATTCTCGCCCTCCCCTCTTCCCCTCTCTTCCTGTCCTCCCCATCGTCCTCCCTCCCTCTCTTCTCGTCCTCCCCTTCGTCATCCTTCACTCTCTTCTCGTCTTCCCTCTCTTCTCGTCCTCCTCTCTTCTCGTCCTCCCCCTCTCTTCCCATTCCCCCTCGCCCTCCTCCCTCGTCTTCGCCCTCTCTTCTCGCCCTCCCCCCTCTTTTCCTGTCCTCCCCATCGTCCTGCCTCCCTCTCTTCTCGTCCTCCCTCTCTTCTCGTCCCCCCTCTCTTCTCGTCCTCCCTCTCTCTTCTCGTCCTCACCATTGTCCTCCCCCTCTCTTCTCGTCCTCCCCCTCTCTTCTCGTCTTCCTTCGCCCCCCTCCCTCGTCTTCGCCCTCTTCCCTCGCCCCCCCCTTTGAAGCTGCTTTTGACGCTCGTTCCGTTTTCGGTTCTTATTAATTACGGATGAGACGACGACGTCGACAAAAAACAAGACGAACGAAATCATCCGAGCAGGTGAAAGGATTGACGAATGGTAATGGAAGCTAATGTTTACTGACACGGATTACAGAATCGGCAAGCCAAATGCAAATCTCGTTCGCATCTACTGTCTTCGGTTGTGTGCTAATACTGCTGTTAATGTGTCTGACAGCTTTTGGATACCTTGTTGATATAATATAGAGGTCGTCGGAGTCGGTTCTTCTTCTTCTTGTAACATTGTATGGGGAATTCT
>OY744538.1:11332584-11345084 GCA_963556195.1 Sepiola atlantica
ATTTTTATTTGATAGGTTCTACAAGTGTGTAGAATTTCAGCATCATTAGTCAAGGCAACCCAGAGATCCAGAAAGTTCAATCATGAAATCATGTTATCTGTGTGTACGTACGTACGTATGTATGTGTCAGCCTGTATCTCATCAACTATTTGATGGATTCAGCTGATTTTTGGCAGAGATAGAAGTTCTACGGTCTAGTTGATGGCATGTTAATTTCAGTTTACCCTATACCTTAGTTTTCCAGAAAATTCCAAAAAACCTTATGAGAAGGCATTGTATTGAGGCATAGCCTTTACAAAAGTAGTGACATTCCAAGGAAATTCCAAAATTTTTACACTTTTATTGTCATTAAGGGTATGACTACATATCAACCAAACCATTTCATTATCACATCACTACAGTATAAATCTCTATGCATGAGTGGATGAAGTGTGTGAGGTGCTCTGAAGAAAAAATCCTAACAGTAAAATACATAGCCCTGTTGTGCTCGCATACCCTTAATGACAATAAAAGTGTAAAAATTTGTGAATTTCCTTGCTTTTGTACATTTAGTGTATATGAATTTTCATCTTAACCCTATTAAGGGCATATGATTTCAGTATACTGGCATTTATCATGGAATATTTATATCCTCCTGTTTAGATAGCATTTAACCCCGAGGTCAACCTAACCTAACCTTAACCGTGGTGTTTTATTTTTGATACCAAGTCGAAGATACGTCCTCGACAATCAGTCCGACTAGGTGTCCTTTTTTGTTGTCGGGCTGACATATAGTTCTGTGCAGTCCTAGGAGGTCCACCCTCCCAAGCTTTCCCTTCTCTCTCTGTGAGAAGGGGTTAGTTTATTGCTAATCGTTTGAGGCGCCCCTATCGAGGAATGTCGACGGGGCTGCTTAGGCATTTTTGTAGGCCAGAGTTCTCTGCCTCTTGGGCGCTGGTTTTTCACTCTCCACCTTCCGACCTTGTGTCGCATCTTCCCGTGGTGAGAGGAAGGTAAATACGAGATAGCATTTTGTTTAGATGTTTAAATTTACATTCCCCATTTTTTAACAATTCCTATATTTTTTTTTTCTGTGTCTTCTCTATCTTTTAGTATTAAAGTCATGAAAATAGAAAATGATGATAGGTTTCTGGTGTGACCAGTCTCCAAGCTCAGATGAAGAAGAAGACAACAACAGCAGCAGCAGCCGCAGCAGCAGCAATCAAACTGCCCTTTTCAGGACAACTGCAACTACTTTCTCTTAACTTCTAAATGCGATCAAACTTCCCTTTTCAGGGCAACTTTCACATACTGCAATGCGATTAACTTTCACTTCAGCGTCTGTCGACGTCCTGCCTTTCCAGTTCCCGTCGACATCCAGCTCTTGCCTGTTCCTACCGATCCAGCTGGTAGCCACGTTCACACGGTCCGGACCTACCCGGGGCACTTCATTACAGCTCAGGGACGTTGACATCAAACTGTGTGTGACGTCATCCCATGCTGTTCAGGCTCCAGAATCATCCTTCCTGTCGATCCAGCCCTTCCTGCTGTCCATGTGCCAGAAACGTCCTTCCAGCCTTCCCGTGCTGTCCAGGTTCCATAGACCTCATTCTTGTCGATCCATCTTCCTCTGCTATCCAGGTTCCTCATTTCTATCGATCCAGTCCTTCCTGCTGTTTAGGTTCCAGAGATGTCATTCCTGTTGATCCAGCTTTTCCTGCTGTCCAGTTTTCCAGAGATTTTGTTAAATCTTTCCTGCTATCCAAGTTCCAGAGACGTCATTCCTGTCGATCCAGCTCTTCCTGCTGTTCATGTGCCAGAGACATCCTTCCAGCCTTCTTGTGCTGTCCAGGTTTCAGAGATCTCATTCCTGTCGATCCAGTCCTTCCTGCTGTCCATGTGCCAGAGACATCCTTCCAGCCTTCTTATGCTGTCCAGGTTTCAGAGATCTCATTCCTGTCGATCCAGTCCTTCCTGCTGTCCATGTGCCAGAGACATCCTTCCAGCCTTCTTATGCTGTCCAGGTTTCAGAGATCTCATTCCTGTCGATCCAGTCCTTCCTGCTGTCCATGTGCCAGAGACATCCTTCCAGCCTTCTTATGCTGTCCAGGTTTCAGAGATCTCATTCCTGTCGATCCAGACCTTCCTGCTGTCCATGTGCCAGAGACATCCTTCCAGCCTTCTTATGCTGTCCAGGTTCCAGAGACCTCATTCTTGTCGATCCAGCTTCCTCTGCTATCCAGGTTCCTCATTCCTATCGATCCAGTCCTTCCTGCTGTCCATGCGCCAGAGACGTCATCAAACCTATTCCTCCAATTCTTCTCCATTATTTCTCTTTGTGTCTTTGGTGCAATCGATACGATCTCTATTTAACACTGTTCGTCTGCGTTTGGCATCTCTTCTTTGCCATTGCCATATTTTTGTCTGTGTCTACTTCCTTAGTTGTAAAACGAATCACCGAGATGACCGGGCCGCCTGCAACACTGCGGCCTTCTCTACGCTGAACGGATTTGGAATAAAAATAATGCAAATTGTAGTGAGATGTGGGTTTGGCATTTTTGGTGAGGGTAAGGGAACCCTGGGTTAAACAACGTTGCCTTGTTTGCACGGCCATCGTGAGCCGAGAAACTCGTCCGTGCAAAAAGAACTAAAGGAAGGTGGGAAGGAAACACGTCTCGAAAGCCATGGCTATCAATCATGACGACAGTGCACGAAGGTGGCAAAGGAGAAAAGCAGAGAGAAAACGAATGGCGTTGTGTCAATTTGCAACATCTTAAATGAACGAATGTCCATGTTACACGAAAGACAGTCGAGATAAACCAGTATGAGAAAGTAATCATCGAAGAAGAAGAAGAAAAGTGGGGTAGCGAAGGGGTGGTGGTGGTGGAAAATATGTTCTGTTGGGAGATAAGAAGCCCATTCCGATGAATAAAGAAGCAACTCATTCACAAATCATGGGAATATATATATATATATATATATATATATAATTCGCTTGTTACAAATATCCAAGGGGTATAAATCCGAAGGAAGTTTAAACCGGGTTCATGAGAGTGCTCAATAAAAATTCAGAGCAAAGTATTTGTATCTGAGCAGTATGGTTCCGAAATGCCTGATGAATTAATGCTTATTTTAAGCGTTAATGAAACAGAATATATTTTGTAGCAAATGGAATAAACCATCAACTATATATATATATATATATATATATATATATATATATATATATATATATATATATATATTAGAGGTAAGAGATGAGAATAAAGAATTGTAAAGATACAATATTTATTAAAAACATCAAAAGTTCAGAGCAAGGAGCCTCATATCCTTAATCCATGGATTTTCAAAGAAAAAATTTCTTCTCATCAGAGGATGGGGAAGCCGATAATGTGATTATAAATATTATCGGCAACATTTAACTTTGAAAATTTTATATAGAGTAACACAAAGTAGAAATAAAGAACAAAGGTGAATAGTCTTATGTTGAGGTGGGAGCGTAAAATTAGGGTCGATGTTATCTAAAAACACGTCAGGACAAAATAAAATAAAAATAAAAATAAACGCATCCATTATTTAGGAATGAATGCTTGAAAAAAAACACGGGATAAAATGGAAGTTACCAATTACCAAAGACCACCAACATCTTGCGCAAAAACATTTGGACTACTGAACAATTTGAGTATTGCTTTCTTTTTTCAAGCATTCATAAAAGCATATGCACAGAAGAAAAGTCTGAAATTAATATGAATAAAAAAAAATTGTTGTATCACTTTCAGCATCCGTAGACACTTTCTTCAACCCTTTTCCACCGGAAGCCAACGTTCCTACCTGTTATGCGCATTTGCCAACTGATGTGCTGATATCTTTTCGAATAGAACATTTTGAATTTACTTGAAATGACAAATAACAAATTATTATTTTGGGGCATTAGAGAGAATACGTCGTTTTTAATGGGTATTGTGTTTTGGTATTAAAGAACCTCAAAGAGTTGATTTTCTGTAAAACAGAAGACAGCAAATCTATTGTGGCACTCAGGAAAAAATGAACGTTTCTTTGTCTGATGTGAACTCAGTTCCCAGGGTTACACCTCGGCCAACAAGTACACATCCTTCCGCTAATAAAAGCTGTCAGGGAAGATTTTCATGTCAAGCTTTTCTTATTGAAGAAATTCGTCTCCTAGATTGGCGGCCATTACCATGGCTCAGAGTTCAATCTGCATGCAATGGCAAGTCTGTCTGGCACCGCTTGCCATCTTCCTCTCCAGCCACTTGGAATTGGTATTGATGGTTTAGTTCATTTTACACGATTACAGGTACTACAGCTTGCCCAAACAGTGACCTAGAACTCATATTTTCATGGATACTAGCAGGGAGACTCGGCGTTGCCCGGGATTGGATGAGGAACCCTACGTCCTTGTTGCTACCAGCTCATAACACCATATAACCTTTTTTCAACGAACCAACTGTCGGTGGATGATTATATATATATATATATATATATATATATGTATATGTGCGATTATTTCTATTTACACAGACATGTACAAAATCTGCGACACTGGCATGTCGATGTTATCGATCAACAGCTGTTATAAACTAAGATCTCATCAGGTAAATATGATCTAAGGTTAAGATCGGATTTTAATTCTGCCTGATGAGATCTCAGTTTATAACAGCTGTTGATCGATAACATCGACATGCCAGTGTAGCAGATTTTGTACATGTTTGTGTAAATAAAAATAATCATACATAAAAGCTCTATTTGATATTGAGCACTTTTTATCAATCCGGTTGAAATTCTTTGGATTACTATCCTGTGGATGTTTACCTGGATTATTATATATATATATATATATATATATATAATATTATTATTATTTTACGTATCCACATAGAATGTTATAAAGAGATATAATTTTTATGTATCAATTTTCAGTATTTATTTCAACAGTGCTTGATACGTAAGTAGAGCTAGGTATTAAGTTATAAAAATATATTTATGGCAATTAAGCTACACAGAGGCTTCCACGTTTCATCCACGGAGGGAATCGTATTTTAGCCTGACGATTCACTCCGGGGATGAAATGCGGAAGACTCTGTGTAGCTTAATTGCCATAAATATATTTTCATAACTTATTATATCTGACGATAATCGGGATCAACCTCCTGCTTTGAAACCGACGAGACTAATGTTACATTGAATTTCTGTATTTTATAAATAAATATATATATATATATATATATATATATAGAGAGAGAGAGAGAGAGAGAGAGATAGAGAGAGAGAGATTATTTGGTTGCATTCCATTGGAATGCAACCAACTATAAAAGTATATATATATATATGTATATGTACATTCTATTTATCTTCCTCCCACAAGGTAAGATGTGACACAAGGTCAGGAAAGTGGGAAAGAACCAACGCTCGAGAATTTGAGCACTCTGGCTGTTTAAAAATTGCCTGGGCAGCCCCGTCGGCATTCCCCGGTAGAGGCGCCTCAGACAGTAAGCAATAAACTTACTCCTCCCCAAAGAGGGGAGGAAAAGCCTGGGAGGATGCACCTCCTAGAACTGCACAGGACGGACAACCCCCAATAAATCGGTGTAAATCCAGACCCACAGGCCCGGACGATACCGGTTTATTAGGCGGGGTAAAACCCCTGGTTTTATGTACATATATATATATATATATATATATATTTCTGGGTTTATATAAAAGTATTTATATATATGTACATATATACATGTACATGTACATATATATATATATATATATATATATATATATATATATAAGTATACATTTTTATTTATACAAACATTATTGGTTACATATGTGCATACATGTTTCGGTTGCACTTTTCCAAGAAAGTCAACCTCATCAGACCAAGAATTTTTCAGGAACCTGAAACACTTGAGTTTCTACGGATTTACATTTACAGAAACTAATACAATACATGTACGATATGTATATATATATATATATATATATATATATATATATATATATATATATATATATATTTAGTCATCCACATACAGACTGTTTCACAGTTTCACAGCTCATCAGTGCGGCTAGACCAGTTAGTGTCTCAAGCCGGAATCGAAACGCAATCGTCGAGCTGACAGTCGTCGTTGCTAATCCCTATGCCATCATACGACACTGACTGAATGTAAGAAGTATCTCAATGTAAACATTGCAAATGCCGGGAGCTTGAATTAGTTTTACCTAATGAGCTATGCCTTAAAGCTAAATGACAGTTGGCGATACCCTTACAAATAAGCTCTACCCGAAGGGAGCTTCATATAGTCATCCACATACAGACTGTACTGTTATATATATATATATATATATATATATATATATATATATATATATATGTTAAAATTTTAAATAGAATTTTTTATAACCCAAAGGTTTAAAATAGTTCGATAATGTAGGACAATAGCTGTTATGAAACTATTTTAATTTTATGAAAACCACATGAAATGCAGGGAACAAATTCTCACAAATTCGCTAAAAAAGAGTTTTAATTTGCATACAATTGTTTTAGCCTACCTCAATGATATACATAATGTTCGGAATTTTTTTCTTTTATGTCAAAACAATTGTATGTGAATAAAACTTGTTTCTTTTCCAATTTGTGAGAATTTGTTTAATGCATTTGATGTGGTTTTCATAATATATATATATATATATATATATATATATATATATATATATATATATATATATATATATATAATAATGGTAATAATCCAGGTGAAAAATATCCACAGGGTGGTAATCCAGAGAATTTTAACCGGGTTTTTAAAAAGTGCTCAATATCAAAATAGAGCTTTATATATATATATATATATATATATATATATATATATATATATTTCCTTGAACTGTCCGTCTGTGGAACACAGTGCTACGAGCCTGTTTTCCGGCCGACTACAATATTGTCGTCTTCAAACCCAATGTAAACAAGTCCTTGTTGAACCGTCCCCGTAAATAATCAATTTCTGCTCCGCTACAACCTTCGTGCCGGTAAACGCGATGCTGTGTTACCGTCTACAAGTCAAACTCTTTAACCCTTATCCTCGAGTGGCCTTTCGGCCTGGATAAGCGGTGACCTTTATTGTAAAAAAAAAAGGTCATATATATATATTCTAAGCATTTCTATTAAATGTGGGGGGGAGGCAGTCTTAATAAATTCTCCAAGATCTGCTTCTTAGAAACTGGTGTGAACTGGTTGAATCTGTTCTTCCACCACTTTGAACAAAGAAAATGGCGCATGCTAAATATTGTCAATAATTGATGTCAATAATTGATGCCGCCATTCTTCAACCAATCTTTCTGATTCATTATCTTTGACTTCGAAGAAGACATAAATTAAAAAGAAGCCAATTTCTTTAAATGGCAAATGATGCTGCAATGGATCTTGGCAAAAGTGACAATTATTCCTGACAAAGTAATTATGGCGAAAACGCATCAGCTGAAAGAGCAAAAGTTGCAATTCCATTTCAAAGAAGATGTGTCTTCGAGTTGGGAACTGAAAGACCATCATCATCATCATCATCATCGTCATCAGCATCATCGTCATCAGCGTAATCACCATCATCATCGTAATCACCATCATCATCATCATCATCATCATCATCGCCATTGCCATCATCATCAGCGAGTCATCATCATCATCATCATCGCCATCATCAGCAGCAGCGTCATCATCGTCATCACTACCATCATCATCATCGCCATCATCATCATCATCATCGTCATCATCAGCAGCAGCGTCATCATCGTCATCACCACCATCATCACCATCGTCATCATCATCATCATCATCGCCATCATCATCAGCAATGTCATCGTCATTGTCATTGGCATAGTCATCATCATCTTCGGTTCAACGTCCGTTTTAAATGCTAGCATGTGCTAGACACTTTCTCAGAAATTGACTTCCAAACTAACCTATCTCTGTCCAGGTCTTTATTTATCCCCCTTTCTCTCAAATCCGTCCTCATCACTTCCTCCTAACTCTTCCTTGAATTTCCCTATGCCAACTGACCCTGCTATCTCAACTGTTCTACATACATTAACCCATAAACTCTCCCCGCTTTTTTCACCGTTGCCAGACCATCGAAGTCTCCTGTTCTGCATACATTACATCTCCTTATACTGTCCAGATTTAATCTTCCACTGAGGTCATCAGATCTAAACTTGTATTTAAGACACACATTACATACCCATCATGTATTTCTCATATAGCTTCTCTCCATGCAACGCATGTCCTCAACCCTGACTTGCCACGTTTTACTTTGATACATCATCACACTTTGTAGTCTAATATTTATTTAATTTTAAGAATTAACCGACGCATCAATCTTTTGAATTTTAAAGAAAACTACCCCGAATAAATACTGAACTGCCAATAAAATAAAAACTAAAGTTAGTAAATGGTTAATTATTATTTATGACCTACTTGCCTACTAACCCATTGGCTGGATGATGACCCCTAACCCTAACCCAACAAGTGCCTATGACGTCATTGGCCAATGAAAACGAAACTTAGTATCTAAAAATGTAAAACTCATCTTCTTTCGGTTTTTCAAAAATATTCTTGCGTTATTACATCTTCTTTCGGTGTTTTCGAAGAATGCGGCACCTTCAACAATTTCCCACTTTTTTTGACGGCGTCTTAACGTAATCCGTGAGATCTTTTAAGCTGCACTGGTTGTTGGGTAATAGAGGGCGGACGAGGCTCTGCTGCATCGCATGCCAGAATGTAAAGCGGACGTTAAAACGATGATGATGATGATGACGACGACGACGATGATGTTGACAATGATGATGATGACGATGATGATGATGACGATGATGATGATGATGACCATGACGATGATGACCATGATGACCATGACGATGATGATGATGATAATGATGACCATGACGACGATGACGATGATGATGATGACGATGATGATGACGATGATGATGACGATGACGATGATAACGACGATGACGATGATGACGACGATGTTGATGATGATGACGACGATGACGATGATGATGATGACGATAGTTATGATGTCGATAGTGATGATGATGACGATAGTGATGATGATGATGACGATAGTGATGATGACGATGATGATGACGACGATAGTTATGATGACGATAGTGATGATGATGATGATGATGATGATGATGATGATGATGATGATGATGATGATGACGATAGTGATGATGATGATGATGATGATGATTATGATGACGATGATGACGACGATGATGATACTGCTGCTGCTGATGATTTTTATTCAGATGGTAACATGTCTTCTACTGGACAAATGGTTATGGTTATGGTTAGGGTTCTGGAAAGGGAGGAAGGACCAGAATAACTTTCTGCTGTAGGGAGTTAGGGTTAGGGTTAGGGTTCTGGAAAGGGAGGTAGAGCTTTAGAATAGCTTTCTGCTGTAGGGAGTCTGGTTTCTTTCTGAGATGTTGTTAACGGCTGAAAAAGTCTAAGGAAGTTTCTCCTTGACTTCAGTCTTTGAGTTGGGGGGGGGGGAGGGGTTCACATCCGTGGTGATTCTCAATGGGATTGCCTGGCCTGCAGTTTAGAATTGTGCAGAGATGATGTCACAAAGGGATGACGTCATCTACTAAAAGAGGTGGAAGACAATGGGAAGATGTTTTATGGCATCATAACTGATGAAATAACAAAAGGATACTAAAACCGCGAACATAGACGACCCGTGACCCTTTGCTCACGGATCGTCTATTTTGACAGTGACTGTATATATATGCTAGACGAACCGTCTTGATCCAGAGGATCTTATATACTACCAAAGGTGTGAAGATGTTTTTATCTTGCTTTCTTGTCACTGTGCACACTTCATCTGTACAGGAATGTTTTGGATTTTGGAAAGAAGGGCGAAAAATGTAAATAAAGGGAGATTGATGATATACGTGAGGAGGGGGAAGAAATGATGTAAATGGTTAAAAGAGAATCGAAAAGAGAGGAGAGTGGTGTGAAAAAGAAGAGAGAGAAAGAGAGGAGGGAAAGAGAGAGGATCTATTATGACATCACAATGTATTCTGACTTTGTGAAATCCTTTGATTTTGTAATCTTTGTAAAAACATGATTATCAACCAATGTCAAAGTTAAGAATTATTAAGAATTATATATTTAATTTATATATATATATATATATATATATATATATATATATATATATATATATATATATATATTATTTCATATATTTTCATAAAATGTCAATAAGGGGATATCATTTTTTATGCAGCAATTTTCAGTATTTACTTTAACAGTGCTCGATACGTGAGTAGAGCTAGGTATTAAGTTATGAAAATATATTTATGGCAATCAAGCTACACAGAGGCTTCCGCGTTTCATCCCCGGAGGGAATCGTCAGGCTAAAAATTTTAGCCTGACGATTCCGTCCGGGGATGAAACGCGGAAGCCTCTGTGTAGCTTACTTGCCATAAATATATTTTCATAACTTACTATATATATATATATATATATTTTTATGTAATTATTTTTATTGGTGATTGTAGCGTTCGTTGTTATTTTGCTTACTATTATTTCGATCTCTGTCTAAGTTAGCCATGCTGATGACGGCTGTGAGCCAGAATAACGTGTCCATGGATTACTTTTATGTACGTATAAAATAAATAAATATATATATATATATATATATATATATATATATATATATATATATATATATATATATATATATATATATATATATATATATATATATAGCTGTGGGGAAGTGATATACGTGT
The DNA here is from genome assembly GCA_963556195.1 of Sepiola atlantica. Classification (NCBI taxonomy): domain Eukaryota; kingdom Metazoa; phylum Mollusca; class Cephalopoda; order Sepiida; family Sepiolidae; genus Sepiola; species Sepiola atlantica. The sequence goes on from OY744538.1 coordinate 11,343,376, forward strand.
GTGAGTATTTATCTGCATTAAGTAAGCAAACCAAATTCCCTGCCAGTGAAGGGAGACATTTATCGAAAAGAAAAAAATAATAAAATTCCTTAAAAAATAAAATGTCTATCTGTTTAAGATGCTGCACCATAATTTTGCCGTTTGCTCAAATCACACCACATAATGAGACGAGTCGTCGAGGTTCCAACCGCTCAGCAGTCAAACCCATTATTCAAAACGTACAGTCTCAAAACTGTTCGTGATTTGTGTTCTTCTTCTTCTTCTTCTTCGTCTTCTTCGTCTCCTACTTCTTTTCTTCTTCTTCTTCGTCTCCTACTTCTTTTCTTCTTCTTCTTCTTCTTCTTCTTCTTCTTCTCTTACTTCTTTTCTTCTTCTTCTTCTCTTACTTCTTTTCTTCTTCTTTTTTTTTCTTCTTCTTCTTCTCTTTCTTCTTCTTCTTTTTCTTCTTCTTTTTATTATTCTTTTATTATTCTTCTTCTTCTTCTCTTACTTCTTTTCTTCTTCTTCTTCTTCTTCTTTTTCTTCTTCTTCTTTTTATTATTCTTTTATTATTCTTCTTTGCATGTCTTTGAAGAATGGTGGTCATATGACAGTTTCCCACTTTCTTATGCAGTCTTTTGCAATAGTGTTGTACTCTTCAAAACTTTTTAGGCTACACCTGTTGGGCAGTAGAGGGCAATAGAGGGGGGGTATAATTTCGTTTTTGGATAATTAAATCTAATGTATCCCGCAAAATAATGGAAATAACTCAAGAATTTATAAGAATTAGTTTAAATTCTTGACTTAGAGCATGCAGGATTTTCTTTAAAATATATATTTAATATAATTCCAATTCCAATTGAACAACTACTAAAAGGATATAAATATATGCTTATAGATTATAAATGTACTTCAGCTACTTATTCTCTGATTATCTAAATTAGTTTATTTAAATTAAAACGGTTTGAATACATAAACTGAAAATATTCATTCTAAGAAAACCATATCCTTTCAACCTTATAAAATGGCATATCTATTGGTGGAATCTGAATTATTTCCTCTCAGCTGTAAAGTAAATGAAAAAACAAAAAAACAAAAAAACGATAAGTGATTTCCTCTGCTGAGAACTCTAAATTCTAGAAGCGGCCATTTTTAATTTAACAGCATCTCGCCCTGCCGTATGGAAGGATTTCTTTTGAAGAATATTTGTGATTATTTTTTCATGTTGATAATTGTATTCTAATCGCTTGTTTTTTTTTTTTAATTCTTAAAAAAAAGGAAATGGTAGTTTGCTTGAAGCATTGCTGGTAAATAAGTAAGTATAAAGGTGAGGATTCTGAGGCAGGAGCAATACAATGTTGAAAAACCGGAAGGTGGAATATGGTAAGAACAAAAATAAATGAAAGGAGACGGTATAGGCGTATAAATCTCGGATCAATTTATTTATATTTAAAAAATGTCAAATATAAAGGCAGTAAATTGCAAAATGAGAGACTTACTGCTAAATATTTAAAGGTCCGGAATGGTAGAAACTTTAATCATTTCGAGAGTAACAATCTCTCTTTTTCAAAAAGAAAACAAAAACTGGACCGGGCTGGCCAGGTGAGGAAAACCAAGATGGACGCCGCTATTCAAAACATGGTGGTCGCAGAAAGAAAGAAGGCTCGCAAAAAATTGTGACAGAGAGGAGAAAAAGGTGAAATGTAATCGTTAAATTATTGTTATAAATT